>JASJOG010000405.1:112500-198361 GCA_030142905.1 Heliopora coerulea
TGCCACACGATTGAACAATAATCTAAAATTGGTAAAATGGTTTGCTTGTAGATCCTACATAAAACAGGCTTGGGAAGAAATGCAGAGATCCTATTTAATAAACTAAGTCTTGAATGTGTCCTTCGACATATTATCGTAATATGTGATTCCCACGACAAACAGTTACTAACACGAAGACCTAGATAATCGAATGAATCAACTTGTTCTACAGTCTCATCACTAAGTCGAACTTCAAGCTTTCCAGCTTTCTTTATGGCGGATTTTGACCCAGTTAGAAGCGACTTGGTTTTCTTGACATTGGCTATCATTCTGTTTTGTAGTAACCATTGGTCGACATTCATCAAATCTAAATTAATCTTCTCCACTGCCAATGCCAAGTCCTTATTCGAATGGTGCACTTCAGTATCATCCGCATATAAAAAAGGGTCACACTCCTTGAAGCTGTGAACAATCGTGTTATAATATAGGCAGAATAGCGTCGGGCCCAATACCGATCCTTGAGGAACACCATTAGTTATATATTCAAGGTCAGATTGAGCGTTTTGATAAACGACATATTGCTGTCTATCTGTGAGGTAGGGAACAAACCATTTGATTGCATTTTCATCGAAGCCGTAATGACGTAATTTCTTTAAAAGCATCGAGTGGTCGATGATATCGAAGGTTTTTCGGAGGTCAAGAAATACAGCAACAGTATATTTCCTATCATCAATAGCTGATTTCCAGGAATCAATCACTTTTATTAATGCCGTCACTGTCGAGCAATGCTTGGTGTAAGCAAATTGTAGAGGTTCTTTTAAAGTTTGATGGTTTTCACCGTAATCTTTTACCTGGTTATCAGCTACTCTTTCACAAACCTTTGCAAGAGCAGGCAATACCGATATTGGTCTGTAGTTATCACGATCATTGGCAGAGGCTCCTTTAAATATTGGTGAGATTTTTGCTATTTTCCATATCTTAGGAAATACACCCTGTTCAAAAGAACTGTTTACTATTGTAGCCAAACATTGTGATATATTGTTCGCCGACAACTTTAAAACGTTAACGGGAAGCTTGTCGTAGCCTGTTGCTTTATTCGGCTTCATAGACAGCAGCTGTTGTCGAATTTCGGCCTCGGAAATCGGATGAAAATTGAAACGCGATTCTTTATCAAATGCTATTGGTGGTGAAGGGCTGAGCGTATCTAAATCCTGGCACGTGTCTTGTGTTGCAAGTAGACGTTTTGGAATATTGGAAAAATATGAATTTAGCGTGCTAGCTATGCCTTTTGAATCAGTGATATCTTCGCCATCAACCGTTATTTTATTAATTACAGTTTGCTTTGTCTTTGACGGTAAGACTATTTTCATCAGTTTCCAGAAGGCTTTTGGATTGTTGGAGTTTTCATCAAGTTTACGTTTAAAATAATTGACTCTCGCTTTACGGATGTAACTTGTTACCCGATTTCTTGCGCGCTTATAAAGTTTGTAATCATCTTGGAGTCGACTCTTTAATGCTATTTTCTTTAAACGGTCTCTATTACGCATCAAGATTAAGATTTCCGTATTAATCCATGGGTGAGAATTACGCCGAATACGCTTCCTTTTAAGAGGGAAATATTCGTCCATTATAGGAGTAAACAACTTTTCCCAGACGTAAAGTTTGTCATCAGGGTTTACAAACAAATCCATTAAACTCCACGGTACGTGGTTCAATTCATTTAGAAAGGTTTCGTGATTTGCATTCAAATCAATTTTCCGAGTTTCTATTATACGGTGTTGAGGTTTCTTTACCTGTTTTGCTTTTGTAGATAAAACACCATAAATTAGAAAATGGTCACTCACTCCTGACTCTATAACTTCTGCTGACGTAAAAGGATTTGGAGTTGATGTAATTAGCAAGTCCAACAATGTACTAGAAGTTCTAGTTGAACGAGTTGGTTTGGTGATTAGCTGTTCAAGGTCATTTCTCTCTATAAAATCCTTAAGTGCTCTAGTCTGGACGAGCGAGTTATTTAAACAATCGGCATTTAAATCACCTAAAATGATAATTTGTTTGCGCTCCCGAAGGGATTTGTGTGTTAAATCATCCAGATAGTCTATTAAAACCGTGTGAGAAAAATTTGGTGCTCGATAAACACAAATTACTAGATATGTGACCTTGCGAAGCTTTACTTCAACGCAAATAGCTTCTATATCTGACTCTTCTAAATCCGTTCTTCCTACATATCTGGTCCCATCTTTAACATAAATACCCACACCACCGCCCAACGTTCCTCTGTCCTTACGCTCTATTGTGTAACCGTCAACATGGACCTCCATATCTTCATTATCCTCGTTAAGCCAGGTTTCAGTTATGGCAATCAAAATAGCATTTGAGTTAGTTTGGAAAACAGCACGTAGTTGGTCAACAATTGGAAGCAAACTTCGGCAATTTAAATGAACCATAAAAGTGTTATTAATGTTCATGAGATCATCAATAGAGAAAGACGTTTCTAGGCTAGAGCCACTTGCCAAGTTGGGTGGATTTTCTTTAACAAATGAACATTCTGCTTGACACACTTCAAAATACGAGTTCGAAAGCCTTGGCAAAGCGCACGAACAACAGACCCAGCTTTCGTCAGGATGATCCAGATAATACGATCGAAACATTTCGACAGACATACCTATACACTTTACATGAAACCATTTCATACAATCATTGCACAGAATTCCATTTTGATTGTTCTTTACAGGTTTTTCGCATTCACCACACGGGTATCTCCATCGAGAATTTTGTTTAACGCCGTCCCCTATCGACTTCTCTGGTCCTGGATTTAACTCGACATCGCCAGATAAACGTAGCAGTCTAAAGTTAGCAAGCCCATTTGTATGATATAAAATATGGCCACCAATAAACCTCCTCCGACCTCTTTGTCTTGTCCGAATCGTCGCTCCATACAAGTCAATACAAACACTAAGCGAGCGGTATTTAACCTCTTCCACTTCTTCTTTAGCAATTGAAGGACTATGAAATGCTGAACTATTAATAGATAAGTTTACTTCAGTATATAATATAAGTAATACCATTAAACTTGTGTGCAGAAATCCATAAGAGTCGCGAGTTGACAGAGGACCGTAATCTGATGCCATCTTCATAGTTTCTCGCCCCTGATCATTCAATTGAAAAAGTCGAAAAAACTATAAATCATGACCTTATAAATGTTAAGCAATGGCTCTTGGCTAGCAAGCCTTAAAATAGTTAAAACTGAATATTTGTAGGTTGGCCTGCGATTCAACCAAAGAAATTTAAAGAAAGAGCCGAACATTTTTGTTGGTGATATACCCATCAAGAGAGTATAGGTTACAAAAGCTTTGAGCGTTTTGATTGATCAATCTTTATTATGGGAGGACCACATCGAGAAATTGTCTAAGATAATATCCATGGCTACTGGGCAATTAGACGACTAAAATCGTGCGTCGATAGTACCACTCTATTTTCAAAAAAACAAATTGAAGATGTGCGGTCAGGACTATTCATGATAACAACTGAGGCGTTCTCAGACCAAAATGTTTTATTGCTACGAGCTTTCGATTGCCAGTCTGCAATCTTCGACAGGTAAATTAACAATGATGAAATTTGAAGATGGGTTCTATTAAATAGAAGGTAAAAAATAGAGTTGATGAAATGTGGGCGTGTATCAATGAGGTGGTGTTAAATGATATGAATCTTAATGTTACGGTTAGCGGCATCATTTGTGAAGTAGGATGGTATATTATATATACTTTATTTTCAGCCTATAATGCATTAGTACAACCACACTTCGATTACTGTTGTGAAGTGTGGGTTTCTATTTGTGTTACGTTATCAAGTCGTTCAGAAAAATTACATAATAAAGCTGCTAGGATCATCACTAACTGTCCAAATGTACATGACCAGTCGGATATACACGAAATAAGCTTGGATGGAGGACTTTGAGGGAAGGTCGTGCCTCTTCTAAAGCAAGATTAATGTTTAAAATTGTAAATGATTTAGCTCCGAGAGTGCTTATTGAGATGTTTCGGGAAACTGACGCTTTCCAGCATTACAATCTCAGGGAATTCTTCACAGCTCTATATATACCTATGCCTAAAACGGAATTCCTAAGAGTCTTAGTTATAGTAGGGCTAAATTATTGGATAGCCTACCTAATGAAACCAATTGTATTCAATCCTTGAGCTCTTTTATGAAACGAATTTCTTCTATCAGTCTGGGGCAATATTTCACTGAAGTTAATCTTCAAATTTAGCTATTCATTTAATGTAATTCTTTCCATATATATCGTACGCACCTCCTGGAAATCAGTTTAATCTGAATGGGGCTAGCGTGCTTAAATAAAGTTTTACTTACTAACTTAAATTATTGGCCTTGTGGTCTTCATCGCTTGATTCCGGGCCACTTGACCTGGGAATCTCAGAATCGTTCTTATCTCAGAATAGTTCGGCCTGTAATCAATCGCAGGACACAAGAAAAACGAGATTCTGTGATATGGCTTCCCAAACTCCGATTTATACCTATGTAAAACGAATCCGTCATCCCTTTCCTTTTCTACAATTGTCAATTTACCGAGTCATGTCCAAGAAGCTTGGTGGCCGCCCGCCTTTGGAGCGGAAGGGAGCTGGGTCACACAACAATCATTATTTATACTGTACTACAGGTGGGCCAATTGCGTTTCGAAGTATGTTTCCCATTTTGAAATGCGTTTTGGTAATTTTGAAATATCACGGTTAGCTCGGTTTTCATTGTTCCGAGAGGGACATTTAATCGCTAAATACCCAGATCGAACTAGATGCCTGTAGACATTAGGTACGATTAGTACCTACTCATACCTAATATTTATACACAAGGTTCGGTTATGGCTACCTGCCTCATTCATCAGAACATCATTCATATAGCACCTCATGTCGGTAATTAGTTCCATCGCTTTTCTTAACTTCTAGAGCAAATCTACTTAGCCAGTAGTTTATTTCATCAAGAGTTATCACTTCCAGCTTTGTAACAAATGGAAATCTAGTCTTCTGGTTCGAAATCTCGAAACTCGATGTTCCTTGCTTTAGTACTCTTCGGTACAGTGTTTTCTCGCATTCCGGACATCTCTTTCTTCCACAAATATAAAACGTTCATCCAACATACTCGCTGTCTTTTAACTGCATGAACTTTACTCAAATTGCACTGCCGAAGACCCTTCTAACTATCAAGTTGTTAAATGTCTTTCTGCATTTTTTACCTATGCGAAATTCTCATCACAATAACTGTGATTACCTATGGTACTTATATATCAGAAATGTCACAAAACTGAAGTTAGACATGACTTGAGGTTACTCATAGTTTGGACGCCCCTGATCAGAAACTTCATGTTTCACTATCAAGTTATCACTGCGTTAGACACATGTATGCATTATGTATCTACTTTTATAAGAAGACAAAGTTGTTGATTAGGTTGTAAATCGCGGTGTCGGATTTAAAATGGAAATTCCATGCGTTTGTAAATATAGAAAAGAGGCGAAAAACTTTTAATTTTAAGTAGACTATGGGATATTGACAGCAACCTCTTCGGCATAAATTAAAATAAATCGGGCTGAAAGAGAAAAGCGGAGGTAGAGGCCGAAGGAACATGTTACTCTCCAATGAAGTCAACCTAACAGTTATTCAAGCTTTATTGACATTTTGTTAAAATATGTATTTTTATATACGGAACAGCATTTTCATGGGGGTGAATCTGTTGACATTTCACTTTTAAACTAAATAATTGTCATTGTCAAGCTTGACGTTCTTTTGCTATTTAAAAGCCTTACAACATTTGCGTTTTGTCAGAGTGGCCGTATTAAAGGGGTAAATTTATAAGGAAAATAATGTGTCGGAATTTTAAAAAGTGGTTGCCATATTAGCGAAGTGGCCGGATTAACGGGGTTTCCAAATGAGAAAATGACTGGGCTTTTGTTAGGGACAAGAAAAAAAATTGGCCATAATAACGAGGTCACCGTAATAACGGGGCGGCTGTAAGATGGGGGTTCCACTGTCATAAAAATCAGATTCAGACCAAAATGAGTGAGAACGGAAGAAAGTTGAAAAGGCGGCGCGGAGAAAAACGTGACGTTTGACGAATGGATGAAAGGACATGTTCGCCTATGCAAGTTAAAACCAGGGAACATGTGTGCTTAGGAGTTATAAGTTATGTTATAATTTAATTGAACATTGGAAAATTTTGTTTTAAAAGGTTCGACAGCGGTGGTGGAAAAATCTCTCCGGATGATTGAAAAAATGGATGGATGGGACGGGTGGATGAGACGGACGGCTGCAATGGATCAAATCAGATGGACGAATGAAATGGATGGGGATGGCTACGATGAAAGAATGAAATAAAGACAATGTGAATGAATAAACAAACGAAGAAATTCCCATATTATGCATTCACGAGACTGAGCTTTGAAGATGTATATTTCAACGATGTTAGTTATTTAGATTGACTGAAAAAAGTACATGGTAAATGAGTACATGGGTGTATTCGAATGGGAACAAAGTGAATTTGGCCCGAGTTATTTCAGATCCATTTACCATGCTTTAGTTTGGCAAGGAGGTAGACTTCCGTGAGAAATCCTGTCGATATCGAGGACCTGCATCCCGGCTTTATAATTGGAGTTTACCATCACCTGAAGCTGAAATGACGCAACAACACAATATGGTAATGAATTTGACGTACACAGTTTAGATACGAGTGATCATTGCATATTTAAGTTGTGTCCTATCTATATTGGACAACCCGACCAGCTAACATGTTCTCCCGAGAGGCCCAGGAGGGAACTAAAGTACTTGGAAAAACTTTCGATGCTTTGTACTGTCAAATTGGACAACAATCTTCTCACGTACAGTACGCATATATAAATTTAATCAGACAACTGCAAAGAAGCCGAATCGAATACGAGTCACAGCGGCGAGAGACAATTGGATTACAATCGGCCCTTCAACACCCCGTTGACTCACAGATTTTCCGGAAATGGTGCCATTAGTTAATGAAAAGCGAGACAGAATAGGGAGCAGTGTGTTAAAGTCCCCTGATATTTCAGGGACAAACTTTCCAATAAGTCAAAACATGATCGACTGATTCGATTACGGCTGAACTTTTATTGTTCACCGGAAGTATATGAAGTATGAAGTCAAAATTCCTCAAAATATAGTAGGAAAAACAGGGATTGCCATGGGCACGTCCTGCTTTCTCCAGCCCATTTACTGATACCGAAATATGCACTGATACAATATGAGAAAAGTTACTAAATTTGGTGTTTATTACCAAACCATTCCTATAGTGGGCTTTAATTTTATTTTGTCATCATCCACGGTCGTGAAGAGAGTTGTACGAGAGAGAGTGCAGCGCGTGCGCCCAGTCAGTTGTGTAGAATACGCGCCTTTGTTCAGTTATAATTTTTAGCAGACCAGTTATCTTCAAGTTTTTTCTTGAGACCCTGCTTTAACATGACCAAGCATCGCGTACGACAGTCCTCCATTGGCCAGGATACAAACATCAGAGCTAAGTGTTTCTAAATCTACCTGTCATCCGTAATAACTAATTTGCATTGTAAATTCTACATCGGCCATGTCTTGTGAGAGTGGGGACGATCCCGTAAACGAAGTCGTACAAACTCTGCAAAACGAACCCACTTCGTGCACTAGTAAGACATTGAGTTCTGGTGATGACACACTGTTGTCTGCCCCTTCTGAAATGCAGCAAAATATGTTGACTACGCACAAAGTTTTATTGTCGCTAGTGAATGACAATTTTCCTCCCAACAACAAAGAGCATTTTGGTGGGACACAAAAACCCGTCCATATTGATAGTACAGGCCTGAGAAGCCGGTAAAACATACAAGACGTAGTCCAGCTGCCCTTAGTCTACCGCTTCAGAGAAAGCGCCTACCGATGCTTCAGAAAAGAAACTTAAAATACAACTGATGTTGATCTTGAGTCATTCATTGATGATGACTTGCTTAATACTTGTGCCGAAAATGACCTCGATAAAGACGATGAGCATAATGACGATGATAAAATTGATTTGCCTGCCCTCATAAGTGACTCCTTGAGTCCCTCCGACGACGATGGATCTCCCATCTCAGAAAAGTTGGCAAATTTGATTAATGATAAATTTACCCTCGAATTTGACTTCGTGAAACGAAAAGAAATAATGCAAAGGTACAAAATACCCAAGAATTGCCAAAATCTGTTTTTACCATGCGTCAATTATGAAATATGTCAAACGATCAGACATACGTTTTGCAGTTCTCCAAGATACCTTGTTAAGAATTTTCTCGCCAATTACTTTGTCTGTAGAGGTATTACTTGAGATCAAAGAGCATACTGCACTGCCAAATTATAAATCCCGTCTCAAAATTGACAGATCCTATTGCCTTAATTGGTCATATTCACAGGGAACTTTCCTATCATAGGCAAGATGCCCTTGATGCTCATGAATTTCGGCAAGCATGTTCACGACATGTCAAACCCACATCTCTTTGGTGATGACTTGTCTAAAACCATACAGGATATTAAGGTAACAAAGTTGCTAATACCATGCCCCTTGGGACGCCAAACAATCGGGACACCTCTTGGCACAGAGGTGCCTCAACTTACCAGAATTTGCCAGGGAAGCCTTTTTCATGGCAGAAAGAGAGGATGCCAAATCCTCCCAGGGCCAATTTTTGCCAGACACATCGCCAGTACCAGAACCCAGCACCTCTCAAGAAGAAACTCACAAGCGATTCCAGAATTTAAAATCCCAGGTGAGTAGTTTCTCTTCCTTTATGCAGGGTCTTTTCAAATCGAATTCCGTCTTAAGAAACCGTATCCTTTAAAGGTGGACAGTGGTGCTTATTTCATGCATGGGAGAAAATAACTTCTGAGAGAACTATCCTTGAATCGGTAGCTGGTCAAAAGATTGAAATTGTGATTAATCTTATTTGGCAAAAATCTCCTCCCTCTAACAATATTGATTAGGATGACAGTTTATCGGCTGATAAAGAAATCAGAGTTTTCTACTAAGGGGTTTCAATAAGTTTAGTTGTAACTGGCCACCAGTGATACTGTAGGCGGCCGTGGTTACTGAAGGGGCCGTTAGACCTGTTGGGCCCCTTCCCCTTAGAAGGTTTCAGGGCATGCTCCCCAAGAAAATTTTGAAATCTAGAAACTCGGAAACGCAATTTCCAGAATTCTGGGAAAAAACCTGAATGATATTTGCGACCAAACTTTATAGAAAGTTATAGTCTAATCAAAAGTTGGCCGCCTACGAATAAAATTTGGCATTTGTGCATGCACAGAGAAGAAAAAGTTGGAACGCCTTCCCAGACTCAAATTGCTCAATGATGGTCAACATAGCATTGTCTGAAAATTACAAGAAAGCATATTGCTTTGCAAAACCATTTCTAATAACAACTAGAGCTTCAGGTTAATCTTAACGCTTAACAAAATTACAGTCAACTCTTTGATTATCCTGAGAAAAGAATAATAATGAGAAATCATCGGTCTACTGATCAGAAACTAACGGGTACACGATCGAAAACAGTTAGAGTCTATAGATTTCAGGTCTTTCAAACGATCTTAGTAACATTATATATGCTTGTTTATATAAGAACGGTTCACAGCCTTTTTTGTTTAATATTGCCAGTTTTTTGTTTGTTTCTATTTAAAGTATTTTTTTATGTCACGTACTTAGTAACCGGCGGTGAAAGGCATTGCAGGGGGCGGTACATTGCCGGTAGCCGGCTTCTAATAAAACCCCTGTAGCACTGAAAGAGGTGATCGTTGAGTGCAATCATGAACAAGATAAATTTATTTCCCCAATATTCATTGTCCCTAAAAAGGATGGCAAAGTCCGCTTGATACTCATCCTCAAAAAGCTTAACACACATGTTTATAATACACATTTTAAAATGGAGAGGATTCAAACCATCATCGAAATAGTAACCCCAAATTGCTGGACGGCCTCTCTTGATTTAAAAGATGCCTATTACAGTGCCAAGGTTGATCTAGCTAGCGTCGCAGCCCGACTTTCACGTCAAAGAAAGTGAGTCTGCGTAACAACGAACAAATTTGTGTTTCAGGCCTTGCATTGTTGCATGATTTTATACAATAGATTCTGATTGCCTTATGCAAATGAATTCGCTGCTTCTCAGTACGTCAAACGGCAGGGTCTGTATTTCTGATAAAAACGTTGAATTACCTTTTGCTTTTCACAAGGAATCTTTCGTTAGGTTTGTAAATTGTCTTGATGCAAAGATTGCATTCTGGTACATCCATTCCTGAGTAAACTATAAGCACAACTGCCTGCAAGATTGATATGTCAAATTCACGTGCAAAATCAAAACATTGAAACCGATAGTAAACAAGCCAAACACGAGTCTTGCTAGAATGTAAGAAACCGTAAGGCAATCAGAATCTATTATATAAAATTGTGCAATCATGCAAGGCCCAGAGCACGAATTTGTTGGTTATTACGCAGACCCACTTTCTTCCGTGTGAAAGTCGGGCTGCGACGCAGGTTAGGTTGATCAAGTTTGCCAAAAATACTTGAAAGTTCATGTATCATGATAAATTGTAGAAGTATGTTGCTCTTCCTAATGGACTGTCTATTTGTTTAAGGAAGTTTATTAAACTTAGGAAACCGCCCTTAGCTAAAATTCGAGAGATGGGTCATATTAGTGGATACATTGATGATTTTTATCTGCAAGGCCACTCTTACTTTAGTTCTGTCTACAATGTAATTGACTCCATAAAAACATTTGACAGCCTGGGTTTGGTAATTCATCCTAAAAAGTCAGTTACCATTCCTAAACAGGAAATCATAATTTTAGGCTTTACTATTAATTCTCGCACTATGACCATTAGACTGACCGAAAAGAAACTAGCAAAGATCAAGACACTAATACGGTCTATCCCCATGAGATTCAGATAAGGCTGTTAGCTGGGATAATTGGTTACCTGGTCTCTAGTCTACCTGGTATAAGATATGGTGGTTTTTATTATAGATACTTGGAAATGGACAAAGCGGTAGCCCTTAAGCAATCTAGAGGGAATTTTGATGCGCCAATGCCTCTTTCTCGTAAGGGGACTGTTGAACTACAACGATTGCTAAACCATTTGGATGCTAGTCAAAATTTCCTGGAACGCCCACCCATTGCTGTTACTGTATATTCCGATGCCTCCTTACAAGGATGGGGTGCTGTTAAGGAAGACACTTCTACTGGGGGCAGATAATCCCCTGTTGAGAGCATTAACCACATAAATTACCTTGAGCTCTTAGCAGCATTTTTGCCCTAAAAACATTTAAAGAAGTTATACATCGTAAGTATGTAAAAATCATGATTGATAAAACAACAGCAGTTACAGTGATTAACAATATGGGTTCTTGCCATAGTCGTTCTTGTCATTCAGTTGCACTGTAGATCTGGCAATATCGCATACACAATGATACATGGGCTCAGGATTCTTCGTTAATCAAGACACAGAATGGAAGCTTAACCCACAGTTATTAAATGAGCCACTAGATATCCTAAAGTTTAAATCAGATATAGATTTGTTTGCCGCTCGTATGAGCACACAATTCACAACATATTGTTTTACAGACTTGACCCTGAAGTTATGGTTGATGCTTTCTAAATTTCTTGGGCTAACTTGAAGTTTTATTGCTTCTCACCATTTAGTTGTCTGTTACAAGCAATCCGGAAAATAATGCAGGAGAAAGCAGTGGGTGTACTAGTGGTTCCAGATTTGCCAACCCAGCCGTGGTACCCCTTCTTTGCACCTCAGTACTTACATCCACAAGCGGTTCTGCACCCCAGCCCACGACTGCTAGTGCTTTGTCACTCGCCAGAATTTAAACACCCTCTTTACAAAAAGTTGAGACTGTTATGTCTAGTATCAGCCAGCAACTACAGCACCCTGGTTATTCCCCTAGTGCCATTGGAATAATTGAAGCTTCTTGGCGAGATAGCACAAAATCACAATACCAGATTCATTTTCAGAAGTGATTTGCATTTTGCATAGAAGCTGATTGCAGCATCATCCCCCATCCAATACATATGGCTCCAGATTTCTGTCATCCTTATACGAGTCAGGCTTGTCTTACAGCTTTATAAACACCGCCAGATGTGCGTTATCTTCTATTTTGCCGTTAAGTGATAGCGAAGTTACATTTGATCAACTACCTATCGTCAAGCGATTTATGAAATGGATTTTTGAATTTCGTCCTGCCCTTCTTCGCTACAAAATCATCTGGAATCTAAGCAAAGTTTTCAATTTTTTCCGCCAACAACCTGTTTCTTCGATGTTATGTTTGCGAGGACTTACCTTAAAAGTTACTTTTCGATTATCCTTGCTGAGTGGACAACGGTGCCAAAAGGTCCATTTGTTAAATAGTGAGAACATGATACTCACTTCTGATCAGTGTGTTTTCCATATTGTCGACAAAGTTAAACAAAAACTTGTAGGCACCCACGTGGAGCCATTAGTTTTTGTTCGGTATACTCCAGATAATCACCTTTGTGTTATCACCCATCTGACCAAATATCTCAGCAGAACTGCCTCTATTAGAAACACTGTAAAACAGCTTCTAATTAGCTATGTAAAACCATATGGTCCCATGTCAAAAGATACCATTTCTAGGTGGCTAAAATCAACTATGGATCTAGCTGGTATCGACACCACAAAATTTAAAATTCGCAGTGTCAGAGCTCCCTCATCATCCTTTTTGACTGGTCATAGTTACAGTGTAAAAGATATTATGTTGTCAGCGGGTTGGTGATGTGATAAAGACTTTCCAACGTTTCTATGACAAACCAAATGAAGATAGATTTAACTATGAAGACTCAGTTTTACAATGTTATTCCCTTCACAGTGAGATGAACTCATAGTTGTAGTTTTATTTTGTAACCGGAGCTGATATTAAGTAGTTCCTTTTTTGGTCAATTGTTTTTTGTACAGTGTATGGTGTCTGAGCTCTTGGACAAGGCCTCAATGGTTGCTCTAAAATCTCGTACAACTCTCCTCACGACCGTGGCTGATGACAAAATAGAATTAGAAATTAAACGATACTTACCTGTAAATTGAGGTCGAGTCATCAGCCGGTAGTGTGAGAGTTGTACGCCCGCCCCTGTTCATAGCCGTATCCCAAAATTCTTAGATATGAAATTGCATACCCAACTCATGTACACTCTCACACTTGCCATTAAGACCTTTGTCCTATCTGTATCTGCTCTGAAGACGGACTGAGCGCATGCGCTGCACTCTCTCTCTCCCGGCTGATGACTCATAGAATCCAAATCAAACTTCAATTTACAGGGAAGCATCGTTTAATATCTAATATTGCCTCAACTATACCGTGGGCCGATTTGACCCCCCTTCCTCCGTCAAATCGTTAGTTATCAGTTAACCGTCACAAAACGTTGAGGGCACGCTAATCGATAGTTTTCACGTGACGTCTCCAAAACCCTTACATCTGAACTATGAAAATTTATGTTCAATTTTACGTACCTGTGTATATCAGTACCATAAGTTACATTTTTTCCACAATTTCAGATGTTTGGTTTGACTTAAACTTAGAGACGATAAATGAAGTATTCTAAAGTAAAAACTAATCATTTTGATCAAAAACTCATGATAATTCCTCTCGTAATTTATCCGCCTCAGTGGCTGGGACGTCGGAAAGTCAATTATTTTTTTCTTACCAAAACTATCGTTTGGTTTTTATAACTTCTTTCTTGTTCGTTAAACTTGGATAGTAAATCGATTTCCAAGTAGGACTTGTAATTTCGGAATATCATTCGGACAAAAAACATTAGGCAGCATTACATACACACATCATGGTAGCCGCCTGTTGATTTCTGTATCCAGATTCTGTAACCAACGCGACGCTATATTCCTCATTTTTGTTTTATTCAATAATCATTATCAGATAATGTTTTGTACATACTACTTCTTATTCCATACGAAGTATCATTTGTACAACTTTTACAAGAAGGTGAGAATGCAGCAAGTACCATTTCCATGGCAACATGAAACAACATCTCTGCTATTGTATAAAGATTTAAAAAACCATAAATTTACAATTTGCGACACCTAAAGACCTACAAGAAAAAAAGGAGTTCCCTTTATAAAGTTCTCCATGATGTCATTGTTTCAACAGCTAAATAAACTTAACTATGAGAATAATAAAATTTAGGGAAGACGTTAATTGACGTCTATTTTGGTGGTTTGACACAAAGATTAATTCATTTCAACTGCCAGATAAATATTAAAGCCAAAAACGCTAAAAAGCGTCTTTTTAAAAACGTCGCTGCCATTCATATACGTGACAAGTGACGTCACTGGACCTCATTTAAAATTTTCTTGCTATGAATTAAGATTTTAGGGAAGTCGCCCAAGTTGTTTGCTGTATCAGTTATAAGAGGAACGTTACGATGTAGAATAGTAACGGTGGTTAAACATTATAAATTGTAAAGAAATCACGGTAAGCTGACTATAGCATTTGTAGCTATACTTGTGGCTTGTCTTATTTCTTCTAAAACGTTCCTTATTTATCTGAAGAACGTCGTCAGTGAAGTAGGCGTCAACGATCTTATTTTTCCTTATATACCTCAGTGACTACAACATAGCATAGTGTGGTGTAAACAGGAGATCAACTCAAAACCGTGTGCAATATTATAGCCAGGGCCAATTGCAGGGGCCAAGAAATAGCTCTAGTAAAGAATGAACGATTTCTGCATACGACTGGTAGAAATTCTAGTGGTACTGAATATATGACGACTTGTCACAAGAGCATTATAGAAGCAGGGCTACCGAGAGGGGATAGGGCAGGGGGGGATAACTTGCCCCGGGCCCCCTACTTGATAGGGGCCCCCTAAAACGTTTGAGCTTTACGTTTTTGGCGTAACGAAGATTAAAGACAGTGACATAACGGACGGTAGTTGGGTTAGAGCAATAGTTACAGCCCTAAAAATGCAAGGAAACAGCGTTTCAGAGCGTTGGAGCCCCAAAAGGGGGATGGGGGCCCCAAAGACCGGGGCTTATTACATATATGACGTCATCAAGGGCCCCAAATCAATATTTTGTTCCGGGCCCCACAAAATCTCTCGGCGGCCCTGTATAGAAGCAGTCTGCGGCCAGGAAAACAATGCCCCAGCCCGGCTCGGAAGGATAATTTGAGCCGTTGGAAGTACCATACAACTGAGACAAAACAATATTTCCGGTTTTATTCCGTATATACAAATTTGGAAGTTAAACGCTCTTCTGGAAGTGAAGAATTGATGTGGTTGAGTGTTTTCCGACCTTTTCTCCACCAGAAGTGTATTTAAAGCGGAAATTAAGTATTAATACGATTTACAACTGTTGGACTTGGACGAAAGCATACCTCGTCTCATCTAAGCCTGATTTTACGAGTTTAAACTGTTCTATGACCTAGAGTTTTTCTGTTGGTATTTGAATAATACTTCAGCGACACTTCGTGCTGTTTCAGGAAAAGAGCGCAAAGAAATCCGCGAGAAGTTCGAGACGTACACAAATGTTAAAAGTCTTGAATGGAGTACAACGAAAAAAACACCTTAAGTTTGCAAATTAAGTGCTATTTTCCATTTTTATAGATCTGATGATTACAGTAACTGTACTACGCCAGTTCTGTTTCAAAGACAAGTTTCAACAAGCGTGCTCTGTTAGCGTGTTTGTCATCTTCAAAGGAAATGAAAACATTCTTTTAATTTAATTCGTTCCTTATCAAAATACTATTTCATATATCTGATTTCCAAGCCAATTGTACGTATAGATTGCGCAATTCGGTCAAATTAGTATTAAAGCTCAGGTTTAAAGCTTAAAAGTAAATGGTGGATATGGACTGGATTCCATTTCAAAAATTAGCGAAATACTGTTGATTTTAGCTTGCCTTACCCGGGCCATTTGCTCCCGCCATGTCGACTTTTCCTTTATTTTGGCCCAAGCCCCCACAATTTTCCGGGAAACGAGGCTGAAAGTGCTGATCATTGCGTCATCTACGGTACTGCAAACAACATCTGTTTCTCACAAAGCTTTATTAACTGTACAATCTTTCTTGTAACCGTTACTGGTAATACGTTCTCTGAAGGTGAGTTCACATTTTTAATTACTGTATATGTAACTAAGAGGACTGTTCATGTTGATGAACTGAAAGGTTAAGGACAGTTTTATTCGCTTGAATCAGGGTAGAAGTGTGAATACGAAGATTTTTACTGCATGATTGAACATAACGAAATCTTACTCTATTATAAAGCCAACTGCCCAGAAACTTTTAAATGATGCAGTACAAGTATGTACTAAACGAGAGTTACTTGATACCGTGGAATCGTTCTAAAATTTTGAAAATAAGTTCACCAGGTTTTTAATGATTTATAATATCGATATGTTTCGAATGTAATTGTGGGTTGAATGACAATGACAGATTTAGCTTTGTAACAGTGTTCATTTGCAATAACTAACTTATTTTTACTGCCTGTTCGCTGTTTATCTTTTTCTAAAGCATGTAGACTTGATTATGTGAACATGATATATACTCATGATTATATATTTTCAAAAATAGTTTTAAAATTAGACAGAACTACACGTTAAATGTTGCAAGAAAGACACTGTAATTTCTAGTATTAAGATATTGTGACTATTTGAATACAGTTGGTGATTATAAAAAGAAAAAAAAAAGAAAACAGGGTAACAAAAAGAAGAAAAGAAAAAAAAAACACTGCGGAGCCAGGCACAGCTGGGCAAATCGTAACTACCACACTACACGTTTGTTACAATTACAGGTAAAAATATAAATTGCAATTGTTAGGATTATTTTACCATCTGTATTTTGGATAGCAGTTTGAGATCTGAAGCTTATGAGCAAAATGTTCCCAAAATACAAACAGAATTTAATGTACCATCAAGTCACGTAACAGAAACTCATATTTACAAGTACACCTGTATATGCATACCAACAGTATTAGTATTTCTTGAAGCTATCATAGAGCCTGTCAATCATTCTGTACTGTACAACAATATTTAGGTTATCAACTCTGAGATTCGCTAGGCTGATCACAAGATTTCTTTTGCATGTGGCATTTAATTTCGATGATAAAAATATCCCATACTTGGTTGAACACCGTCTTATGCAATTAAAGTCAAAAGTCTATTATAGCCTTGTTTAGGCTTAACTGAAAGATTCTCCTATCTTCAGCTATTATGGAAACCTACAGATCGAATATGTTCCTCCAAGAATTAGGCACAAGTGGTCCTCTGCCTCACTGTGATGCTGCAGTGCTGCTCTGACCACTTTTAACCCATTGTGAGGAAAAGTGGTAACTTTTCCTCAAGTGGTAACTTTTTCTCAAGTGGTAACTTTTCCTCAAGTGGTAACTTTTCCTCAAGTGGCAACTTTTCCTTACACTTTCCGTACACTTAAGAATTGTATTCTGGTTAACGTCAGGGTGGGCCATCTGCCACCTTAATGGGTTATTTCAATTAATTCATTTACTGAATGAAAGAATAATGGTAATTCAATTAAAAAGTAATTGTTTTCAGCCCAAACGTTTTGTACTTATTGCTTCCTGATTCTATCACCTTGAATTGTGTTTTTCAAGACCCAATGTCATTCCTCAATCTATAACCATAAGAGTAAGAGTAAGAGTGAGAGAGTAAGAGTGCATCATGATTATCATAGAGTTTTTGATAGAGAAACAAGGCATCAATTGTTAAAATAGCCATAAAACCCCTCTCCTGAGTATTTCCTGTGTTTGTTAATGCTGTAAGTGCTGCTATTTGAGTGAAAATCTGAAGCCAAAATTGACGTAAAAATTTGGCAGATTTTGACAATAACTGGTCAACGTTTTTGTCTCAGTCCAGTGCACTTGCATCAAATCAAACACCATATATTGGCCCATCTGGAAGCATACTAACAGGCATCATTCGGAAATCAGTGACACTTGAAAAACTATATAGTATATGCTTCGTTAGAGCCTGTACAAGATCCATCTGAGGTCTTTTGCAGATTTTCAGACATTAAATGCCATGATTAAAACTGCCATGGAGGACTTTGTTAAACAGTAATATGACTATTTCTGCTGCAAATTGGTGGACATTAATTTAAAACAAGAGACAGTCCTAGTCTTTGTGAAGATCATAGAGTCTAGTGTAAGATAGTATTAGACAGCTGGACCATATGATATCAGATAATCAAAGCAATGGACTTTCAGCACTTTTACTCAAATATGAGTGATTAACACCTTCAACAACATATAGAAATAATTGTAAAACAATATGAATATTCATGTGTAAATAATATAGAAATTTCACAAAAACTCATACACCACCACTCTGGATAAAAATTCATGGGAGTGTGGTGGAATACTCAAAACTGGAATCTTTTACAAATACATGCACAAGGCAAAACAATGGATTATTTGAAAGGTCAAATTATGGTACAAACTCATAGTGCATTGGCAAATTTCCATTAGTATTTAAACATATTTAACATGACAGGTAGCATAATGTGTAAATGTCACCCTTGAAAGCAGTAAGGCCTCGATAAAGGCAAACTCAATATCTATTCTATAATCTAACAATATCTACTCTATAATCTATAAACAAAATCCGAGTTCTATTTGGGCTCCAGTAACAAACAAATAAATTAAGAGTAAGTGATTCTTCATACAGTAAACTAGAATAAATTGGAATGGTTGGTACTCTGGTTAATAAGGCAAGGCAGCAATCCCCTTAACTCATTTTGCAATGTCTGACAACTATAATTGCAACAACACTTTAGCAGTGTTCCCCCATGCAATATCAAGTAATGGCTCACTGTACCTTCTCTTGAGAAAGCTTGTGTACTGTCACACGTGTAAATTAATCACAGTAAACTCTCAATGGGCTGCTGTACCCTGTCAATGGTTTGACAAATTCATGTGCCTTTGACCTGAAGAAAGTGCCCTTAACAAGACTAAAAACCCTTCTTACAGGTCTATCTTATCTACTTTACTTTGCACAGGGTGCGCTTTTAATGTTAATCCTGGAGGAAATACTGTTGAAGGCAATTCCATTATACTAGACAAAATTAGACAAAACTTGGTGGAAACCCCTGGTGAGAAAAATACTGCAGGGGTTCAAGCCAGAAAATAAGCATTCAGTCACAGTCAATTCAATGACACAAAAGATCAATTGACTGGCTTTAGTCTCTGGAGGCCAGTCTAAGTGACCAGAAACATGATTTATCAATTTGTTGATCATTCATGTTCCACTGCAGGCCATGACTCAAATTTTGTTGTGGTCATGGCCTCTGATAAAGGAAAAATGGCCATGGATAAAATGAAATTCTACTT
Organism: Heliopora coerulea; assembly: GCA_030142905.1. Lineage (NCBI taxonomy): Eukaryota > Metazoa > Cnidaria > Anthozoa > Scleralcyonacea > Helioporidae > Heliopora > Heliopora coerulea. The sequence continues at coordinate 131,853 of JASJOG010000405.1, forward strand.
AAAACCCAAGGACACTTTTGCTCCCAATGGGTATCTCAGGAAAGCATGCACATATCTCACTAACTGCACATATATACACAGGCAGTCAAGAAGAACTGCTCACCAGCAGGGCAGATAGTGATATTAAGTAACATTATCACAGAACACCAAAACACCAAAACACCAAAAATAGGAGTTGAAACTATAAGTGAGGAAAAATTTAATAGCTTGTGGGCCCTCCTCTGGCCTTGATGACAGCTTTGCATCTGCTAGACATTCTCTCAATCAAATTAACTATGTAAGTGTTTGCATGGAAATCCTTCCCAGGCAGCATTGACAGCTGTCCATAGTTTTTTCACATTTGTCAGTTGCTGTTTCTTCAAGATGTCACTGACACTTCTTTGACAGCAGCCCATTGCTCAAACAGCAATCTCTCTTTGTGAGTAGCCTTCCTCTGATAATGCAAGCACTTTCCCTTGATTTTCAAGACTTATCCTTGGTTTTGGACCCATAGTCTTTGCACCTTGTACCAATCATTTGAAGTGATGTTCTGATAAATTTGGAAAAGACCACATCTTCCATTGAAAACTGAATCAAATGGCAACGAATCCTTGCAAAAATTGTGGGATATGCCTGTGGGAAACATGTGGGAAATAAAGTGTTCTGGCATGGAGGTTAAGTAAAGTCTTTGGTGTAGGTTGTAAGCAATGGTAATCCTTCACTGTGCAAAAAGTTGAGCTTGAGCAGTTCTTTTTGACTGCCTGTGTATTTTCATTAGCATCAATATATTTTGCAAGCAAGATGCAATTGTTTACTGAACATATTTATAATGGAAATTCATCATGTTTCTTTGCAGAATTATTGTTGATGCCCTGAAATTTGTCTGGTACACACAAAATTTTCTTGGTGCAATTATTGTAGCCCATAAACATGTTGAAGGGAACAAGTATAAATACTGTAACAAAGTGGCAATTTTTTTTGGATTTGATTTAAATTCAATGTTCAGAAAAAAGCTTTAATGAACATAATATCTCCTGCAACTATTGAAGTGTTCTTCACTTACTCAAAATTCTGTTCATTATCTCTTAGCAACACTAAATTATAATGTGTAAGGAAATCCTTCATTGTTATTTCCTTGCTGCAATCGTGGCTAATACTTCCAAAACGTCTATTGCTAACTAGAAGTTTTGGAAGCATATGATGAGACATTTCTACTTAATTTTCATAAATGAGGAATAACTTCAATGTAACATTAGATGTTTGCTTAAATTTGATGAAGTCTATTATTGTTGTTATTAGGATGGTGGTATGACCTTCACAATAGAGCTTTAAATTCATGAAAAGTCATGAACCATTTTTCAATAATTAATTTGAACCCTACAATGCATACCTACTAATAAACCAATATCACTAATTCTTTCAATGAAACAGCCACTGCTAATACAGTCAATTTAACACCAAAAAGTTGGCACACTCATTCACATACCCTTTGACATGATTTTTAAATTTGATTTTGTAAGATTGATTCAAGAACCAAAATGCAATATCTAAATGTCAGACACCAATTCAAAAATTTCTGGTACCAACATTTTGGCATCTGACATTCTGTCAGGCACCCCTGTGTAAGTTATTTTCAGGTTTGGCAGTTGGTGCTTGGATCAAAACCTCTTTAATTTATTTACTAATATGCCTGCAGTTCTGAATTCATCTAAATCAACAGTGTTTGCAGACTATTCAAAGTACTATACTGTACATTAATCAAGTCATTGTTTGACAGTATTACATTTTAAGACAAGTTAATGGCTCTTTGTATATTGATGCTAATGAATAAAATTCATATTCAGTTATCTAAATGTCATAACCTACAGTATAGGTCAGCAGGAAGAAAATACACCACATTTATACCCTTAATGGAACCAACTCAGAAACAGCCATCAAAGTGATTTGGAGTCACAGTAACAGAAGAACCACCATGGTATCAACACATAGCTTTGATAGTGCCCAAAGCCAACAAACTGATAACAGTAAAACTTTTACATTATCCAGTACTTCATTTGTACAACCACATTTTACTGTTTTTCAGTCTGTGATTTAACGCTAATTCAGAAGACTCAACAATGTACTCCAAAGTTTATTTTAGCTACAGTATAAGGATTGCTTAATCAATTGTCATCTACTATTTCCATTCAATTACTGGTTTGAGAACCTTGATTTGATTTTCTTTTGCCAATACAAATCTGCATGAGTAAAACTTAGTTCAGATAATTGTTTCCTCTTGTAATACTAAATCTCTGCATAGCAGTACAGCTTTATATCTTAATGTACAGAATTTGGCAGCCAATCTTTTTTGTGAGTCTTTTATGGTTCAAGACATACTTCTAAACAATGGAATGCAATGCCTGACAATAACAAATGTTGACACTTCATCTTTTGTGTACAAAAACAAGCTAAAGTCTAGTTCCTTTTCTAGACATCACCAGGTTTTGATGGAGATCATATTGCTACATCTACCTTTAAACTAAGTTGTCTTAAATGTTGCCTAATTAATAACATATTTGTAGTTGTTAAATTAGGCTAGGTTCTTGTAATTTACTGTAGTTTTTCCTTTATTATGGGGTGCTTAATACTATGCAGAGGACTCTCCTATCACATTCTCTACCTGCCTTAGGGAAAATATTATGATAAATAAATAAATAAATAAATAAAATAAATTTGTGGAGAAAATAGCTGTGAGTGGTAGTAAATTGATAAACAAAACATACATAATGAAAGCATCCCTAAATTATCAAATTTGTTGGTAAAATGTAAATTTATATTTGCAAATTCCAAATTGTGAGTCCCTAATTTACACCCTGATTTGTAGCCAAAATATTTATACTTTTCAACACATTTCTCTTGAGAAAGGCATTTGAAGGATTTGCTGCGGTGTCCAGCTGTAGCTTATCAATACAAATTACTGATGCCATATTGTCGTTAACGTCAAATACTTGTATAATTATACATCATAGTGTCTGGGCACATGTTCGAAATGGAGTTTGAGCATGATGAAAACAAGAGATTCTAGGTTCAACCACCAGACGTTGGACATTCGGGAAATAACATACATGTAGATATGCGAAGTAACAGTGTCCAGCGATCTGGAGTGATCTGTTAAGCTGGATAGCAGTATTTTTGCAAAAAGTCAACTGGATCTTCCTCTTCCAATGTTTATGATACAGATTTTAAAATATGAAAGACATGTCTTTCATATTTTAAAATCTATATCATAAACATGTTGATGGTATCATGATCATGAGTCGACCCCGGTCTATGACAGGTGAAACTTACTTTCCCACCATTTTTCATCTTTCTGGAAATTTGAAGATTCTTTGGTCTGTAGTACACAAGCTTTCGTAAACTGACCAGTGCACACCATAATGGCGACTGCGCGAAATTTGAACTTGCATTACTTCGTATTTATTACAATTAAAATGACTAGCAAAGGAGTCGTATAAACTACAAGCATGCCTCTATATTCACAAAGTTCCTCATGCTTACAGCATAACTGAGTTGTATTCTTAAATTAAACATGGTATGTCCTTCTCCTACCCCCGACTGCTAAGGGTGATTTCAACTGACAAATGATTTCAAACGTGACAGCTATTATCATCACAAAAGCTGGCTTCGAACCGTAGGGCAAATAGGAGAACCAGCTGTACAGGCAAACAAACGAACGTTGCACTGACCTAAACTTTTGTGAGTCGAAAACCTGAACGGTACTCCAGTTCTACGGCTATGACCAAGGATTTAATACTAGTCGTTCAACGTGAACTGTCCCTCCACTAGTTCCAATAAGACTCGCCAAGATCATCATTCCACTGCTTTAAAAACTATCCCTTTACAGCAATCTAGCTACTCGCACAAACCAAATGTACGTTCCTTTTCCATGACTAGAAACCTCCGTAATTTTTTCGACTTAGTGAAGATTTCCCTCAGATCTTTTTTTATATGCTGTAGAATCGAAGTTTGCCAATTACATGTGCGAAGTCTGATCAGCTGCGGATCCAGTATTTTAGTGAGGGGGGGGTCCCAAACAGGCATCTCACCGCGAAATTAAGAATTCCTTAGTGTCCACCAACTTTCTATAGAGTTCCAACAAATTCCCTAAGTTTCCAATTTACCTCATTTGATCCCTAAACGTTGGTTATCCTTTTACTAAACGCAATATTAGATTTAATGATAGGTCACTCATATGTAATATTTCAATACGTACTTTCGTAAGTCATGGGTCAGTTAATTGGTTATGGTTATACAGACAACTGTCTCAATGCGGACACCTCGATGAAGCGGACACCTGTGGAAGGCAGTCACAACTGGCTTCTCCCGGCCGTGCATAACATTTCCCTGTATTAACTCTTTTTTAAGACAGACACCTAGTGGCGTGGCTTGGGGAGGACCGGGGGGGCTGTACCCCCTCAAATTTTCAGTTACTCACCTTTAAGTTCTCATACACAGACAATTTTTATCTCCACCAAGTCCAAGTTAAACTTTGTCGATTTTGCGAGCATGCGGATGATACGGTCACAAAAAGGGTTATTACTGTAACTCGGTTCTGATTATGTCTCATGTTTTCACATGAGCTTTATAAAATCAACATCGTTGACGTCACAGACAGTTTAAATTCTCCTAACGTTCAAGTGCTTTGGCTGCATTCTGCAGTATAGGGGCGCCTGAAGCGGGGGGCAGCAGAGGGGCCTTGGACCCTCACTTCTTTTGGCGTAGGGAATGAGGATGTGTGGGCCCCCTTGGCTTTTATCGATTGTGCTGGCTCATTTTTTGGCATAATTTGGGAAAACGAGCACATTTTTGCTATTTTTTGTGGAAGTAGCACTGTTAGCATAACCGGCATATTTTTATCAGTTACAGAGTACATTACTAGGGCCATAATTCTCCAGAAAGTCTCGTTTTGCTTATACTGAGTTAATCTCATCGTTCACCGCGCGAAGCGCGGTGCGAGGGTACCAATCTCGACGTGCGTGGAGTCCTGTTACACGCGTGGTGACTAGGGAGAAAAATTTTCGCTTTCTGTATGTATGTTTCTATATATTGTATATATATATATATATATATATATATATATATATATATATAACCATGGATTCCGGTCACTCAAAAATGCCGTGTGCAAGCTCGGGGACTGGTATGTTGTTGATATGTTGTTGACCAAACCATACTTAGGCGCCGTATTGAAGCAAATCGATTTGGTCTCGTTCTTTTTTCACTTGTATGGATCTCTCGCAAGTTGTTTACATTATTTGAACACTGAAGCCAGTAAATGATTTAAGACCGGCAAATGAAATGGCTTTCTTGGTGCCTGCGGCTGGTTTCGTTTTTGAGGGCCATCTCGGCAACTGAACAATTTAAGATCTGACAGAGCAGTTCTTACAGTTACCTCTTCGGAATATGCATTTGCCGACTGTTCACTTTTTGCAGCAACGGATCGTCTTGGTTCTTTATGATTTATATAAACAAAAGACGTAAGGGAACTCGCTTGCTGTCACGACATTAGCTAAGCGACTAACTGTATTAAAACGACATTCTTCGCTGAAGTCGAATAGATGCCGATTTGTATAAATCTTGGGAGTTTTCACGTTCTGGTAACCACTTACCTGAGCTACACAATCACAGGTAGGTCTGAATCAAGCAGCTTTGAAATACAAGTTCTGCGAACGGAATTGTTTTGAGCAACTTTCAAAAGTAGCTTTCCGACTTCATTCTTCTCTAAGGGAGACTTCTTGTACCAAATATTACCGCCTGGATTTTGCTGGTGTTTATTGGTAAAGTAGAATGAAGATTCTGGTTCATTCTTCTCTGTACGACGATTACTTTTGAACATTTTGCAGTATTTAACCGGACAGTTTTTATGGTTAATTGTTTGAGAAGTGGGACAGCACACTCATTGAGCAGAAGAGTTTTCCAGGCCATGACAGTCTTTGGATGCTTTCTCCGCTTTCCACACAAATATTTCATCGCCTCAATCAGGATCTTTTCCCTATGAAATGTCGCCCCACTGAAGACGTTAGGATGTATTTTTTGGCTCGAAACAAAAATGCAAGGTAAACAGCCACCAGGTAACTTGCTGCAAAGCTACTTGTTCTTGGTCACCAAATTATCCTTCGGCAAAACAGTTGTCCGCTTCAGTCTTTCTCACTTCGCGAGTGATTCGTACAAGATGACCTTTACCGTATTCGACCACTAATGCTTTGATCCGGATTCCAAAACCTCTCAAGGAGGTTTAAAGTCGTCTTTGTGTAAATTTACCGTTGAACCCTTTGTGTTGAGGTGCCACTGAATGCTTAGTTGAAAATACGCAAGAGTTGCAAGTTTGTACGCTATTTTTCTTTTTTATTGATGTTTTACCGTGGAAAAAGTACGTCTTTTACTTCCCTCTTCTCGTTTTTCTTTCGACAGAACTTGCACAAAGTTTGGTTGTCGTATTTTAATTTATGTTTTGTATTTTCCGATTTTTGGTCAACGATAAAAATGCAGAACTCGTTCATGTTTTCTTAGTTTATTTCGTCCGTTTCATAATTCGTTTCATCTTCGTCAATAAAGTGTTGTACCACCAGATGAATACTTAGCATAAATCTTCTTCATAGCACTTCTAATCGACATTTTTAACCAACCCTGAGATAATATAGAATTTATCAGTTTTTTAAGACAAAAAATATAAAAAAAAAATTTCACTCAGGAGCTGTCCGTGATGTTAATATCTGACCGGTAACCTTTGAGAATGACCCAATTTTAAGAAGGAAAGCCTGGCTATCTAATAAAAAATCTTTCTTTAAAGCAAAATGTGTGAAAGGTTTGATTGGAAAATGACTCGAAATATCTCAAGATCGCAATTAATGCAGGATCTTGCTATGAACATCCATTGATAAGCAGTAGAATTGTCAGAATCCATCTCTTATAATTCATTAAATCGTTAAAGGTTATTCTCACCGAACGTTTTGTCTTAATAAAACAGAATAGAAATTTTAAACGTAAATATGACGACAAGCAGTTTAAATGTAAAATACTTTCCAATTTGGGTTGTTAATATTTGTGGCCAAATATTGTGTTTTCTTTATTGCATTACCTCTTTCAGTTATAGTAAGGACGATTTGTCGTTTTGACAACTTTGAAAAATTATCAATGTTACTTGGATTCTCGAGAGATGTATTGGAAGGGTGGGCGAGGGTTTGTTGCGTACACGTATTTCTTGTTTATAAGCTTTGTCCAGTCTTGTTAAATTCTGCCTCTTTGTGGGCCTTAGTCTAGGCGCCTGTGGTTCACCGAAACTTTAGTTCCGATCCAGTCCACGCTCTCGAAGTCAAACCAAAATGGTTAAGTTTAATTGAACTGCTATTATATGTTTTTTCTTTCCAACCATTCTGTCCATTCAATGAATATTCTTTAACTTGATTACTTACAAGCAAGTGTAATACAGCAGGGAACTTTTTGAGGGCAACCTCCATGATAGCAAGCCATCAGTGCAGTTTCGTGTTGTATTTAAAACATTTCAGGAGATAAGGAGCAATCTATTAAAAGCTGGACAACGTTGAGAACAATGAGATGTTTTGCTTTCTTTACTATATAAAAAAACAAGTATTTAATTTCGAGCTTTTTAAAAAGAAGCATAATTTTGAAAACCGAGCATAATTTTAGCATAATTTTAGTGAAAAACAAGCAGTGCTTGTAGTATAAAGTGCTACTTTTACTAGCACAATCGATAAAAGCCTAGGGTCCCCCAACTTTTTACCTGGCTAGTAATATTAAACTACAAACTTATGATTACCAAATAAAATAACTGCATAATTAAGCATTATTTCTCCCTACAAATGTGTTATTTTTACTGAAAAGTTGATCTATTTCCCAGATCCCGCCAGTTCTGATTTATATTATACTTTTATTGCGTCATGAAATAAACGACAAATGTATTCAATGTCCGGATGTGTTGCCTTTTGAGTATTTTATATGACGTTTTCTAACCTTAAAAATTCTGTAAATACAGGAAATGGCATTTTAGAGGCTGTAGATTTCAAAATTTTCCTGGGAAGCATGCCCCTGGACCCTCGACATTTCTCACGTCTTGGGCGCTTACAGTTGGCCCACCATTGGCGACCTCACCGGGCACCCCCACTTTTTTTGTCGTTCCGACGCCCTTGCTGCAATACATGTTTCGCCTCATCTCAAACGTTGAATATCTGCCGTGCCAAGGATTTAAATTATTTAATCTGCCGTATATGTGTTACTTGTCTAAGTGTTACATGGATTGTAATCCAGGCTCTTAAACATGTTGTGATTTGTCCCAGTATTTTTTGAAAATCGATTGTTTTGTTCAAAGTTATCACAAATGTAGAGATGGCTAACCAGCGTGGGACATTTAGCTGGCAGAAAGAAGAGAGACTAGATTTTGTTGTAACTTTTAACTGTTTAGCGATTAATGAAGATGTTAATATTAGTATTTTTCAGTCCTTTTAAGATAATTGTTTAAAGCTCATTTTTAAAATTTGTGAGCAGGTTACCGATTTTTAAAATTTAAAATACGAAAAGTATTTCCAAAGTGAAAGTGTAGCGCAATCCAGAATTAGTGAAAACTTTGCGTATGAAATTATGCACTGAATTGAAATTTTATTTTTCATACATTCAAATGAAGTCTAAAAAGTTTTATCCCGGGAAAGTTAAATTACAGTTCTAAAACTGAGTATCCCAAACAAAAGGGGCCATAATAGTTTAACTCAGATCAGCGACTCCGAATGATTTTCAGCATGGAAGGCACTAGACAGTTGAAAGCTATTTCTGTGAAAATTCTTCAGGCATGCATTCAGACCCGACTTTTTTACAGCTTTAAAGAAGTTAAGACAGCTGGAGTTTAGTTTACTTTTGCTTTGCTACAACACATGCGGTCGTTGTTTGATCACCGACGACCCGATTTACATTCTCAAGGGAAGAAAGTCAAAAATGTCGTGATTTATAGCAGGGAAAATGTTATTAGACCTTTGATGCAAGCCAAGAGAAAGATTTTATGTTACATTCTGGCGTCTGAGTTCGTAGATAATGTCCATGTACATTCGTCATTCATGCGTGAAACGTTAGCGGATGTGCGGTATTGTTTATCTATTTTGCTATGCTTCTTCTTTTCCCTGAATAAGTCTTCTTAGGAGGTGATTTCTGTATATGTTACTGAGGGCGAACATCATAGATAGCGATGAGAATAATTTTTCAGTTTTGCGTATAAATGCGCAGAAAATTTTAATGAATATTTCATCCTTCTTTATCAATGGTATTATAAATGTGCTGTATCAACTGAAAATTGCTCTCCTAAGAGCATGAGGAGTTGTGTGCCATAGTTCTAAATTGTAAATCTACTTTGTTTGCAATGCTGCTTTTAGTTTGATCAGTAAGAAATAGATGGTGATATAGAGCTTGAAAGAATAGATGGTGATGATGGATAAAGACTGGATGATCATGAAAACCGGTCTAATTGTTTTAGTGGATAGGACACAAAATCATTGTTGGACAGCTTGTCATGTTAATCAAATAAAAAGATACATTGCCATTGTGACTAATTTTGGCCTTGTTAGAAGGGCACACGCAGTGATAGGTATCCAAATACGGTATGTTTGGCCCTATTTTTGCTGACTCTAAGTTTTAATCGAAAAAGCTAAAAGCCAAGCTTATGTTGTAATTAATTTCAGCCATAAGTGATAGAACTTCTACCAATAGCACAAGCTAGCTGTTTCTTAGCAAATTATTTTGATGTGGACTTTATATTCAAGATGGTAATATTTTTGTTAAAAAGTTATAATTATCACCTGACCAATTTATGTTAATTTCCGTCAGAAATTTAGAATATATTGACATGAATGTAATTAAATCCTGAAAGCTTACCTTTTACATCTTCAAACAAGGTATAGTTTTTCATAATGTTATCAATACTTATTTGATGGGGTAAGCAACGAGATTTTTATTCAATTTTTGACATTTAAGGGTTATGTAACGATCAACGTTCCATCTACAAATTCGTTTGTCCAAGTTGAATGATATTTACTGTGCTTATTGTCCATATGATAAATTAACTTTCAACAAACTCTGATTGCTTGCATAAAAAAGACTGTTCTAGTCAAAGGAACTTTTTGTAACTAGTTAATGCATTATCTTTTTACCCACCCACTATGATGAAGTCGTTTACAAGATTAGAAAGTCACGAAAATTATGGCTCACTCGGACCACTTTGCTAATACAGTCACCCCTGCTTATATCCAAATCCTTTTTGCCAACTCAATTTTTGCATAAAAGCGGATTAAGCCTCGTGGAGTCGCCATCAGTTGAGCCAACGGAATGTCATCAACTTCGTCCCACACACCTTTATCGTCATCCGGTTTGGATAGAAAACCTGCATGGCGGAAGAAGTTCGCAATAATGTTTGTTGTTATTTCAGACCAGGATGCAACAATCATATTCATAGCATCCAACAAATCAAACTTCCTAGAAAATTCGATTGCATTTTCGGAGGATCAGGCGTAAATAGCAGAAACCATTCTATTAATGATACCCTTGCGGTAGTAAGCTTTCAATACTTTGATGATGCCTTGGTCACAGGGCTGGATAAGTCTTGTCACATTTGGAAGGAGAAAACTGAGTTCAATATTTGTCAGGGTTGTCTGTTGGATGCACTGTACAGTTGTTGACTATCAAGGCGAACCTTCATTTTGCTTTACGCAATCTGTTGTCCCATTTGTTAATCAACGTCTCGAAAAATTTTCCAGTCATCAATGCATTGCCATTCCAATCATAGATGCACAGTAAAGTTTGGCAACAGCGGAAGCATCTTGGTTTTCTACTCTTTCCAATCATTAGTAGGGGCAGCTTCTCTGTACCATCCATATTTGCGTCAACCAGAATGGTTACTCGAGCCTTGCTGTTCTTCCAGCAGCTAGGGTTTCTCCTTTTGAAATGTGAGATCTGTTCGGGCAAAGTCTGTAATAAAGACCAGTTTCATCTGCGTTCAATATATTGCTCTCGTTGTATCGACGAAGAATATTTGGTAATGTTTCTTCCAGCCACGTCTCGGCAGTAGGGGTATCTGCATCTCTGTTTCCACCTTGAGCTTTTCTAAAAACCACGTCGAAGCAAGGTTTCTACCACCCAAGCCAGTCGTCCGAAGAGTTAAAGTTTTTAATGTTCAAACTTCTAGCAAAAAAGAGAGCTTTTTCTTTAAGAACTTCACCGGAGATTAATATTTCCTGTATGGTGCTTGCCCGACGAAACCTGGTAAACAAGGCTACATGAACATCTGGAGCGGCGCTCCTCCATTGTCTTTTTCGGTTGAGATTTTACACTTTTTCATTGGTTGACTTCAGGGATTGTCGGTTTTTTTAGAATTCTGCTAATTGTAGCAATGCTGACTCCATATTTCTCGGCAGTTTCTTTCTGAGACTGCGAAGAAACCACTTCAAACGATTTTACAATTGCAAGCTTTTCAGCAAACGTTAGAGTCTTTCGAGTTGTGCCATAGTTGAAAACGGTATGTTTAACTGTATGTATTTGAAGTAAACTGTCGCGCTTAAACAACAAAAATAAGGTATGATGTAATGGGAAAAATATTCTAAAACTGGTGAATGATTCAGTGAGCGAATATTTTAGGCATTTGTCTTTTAACATATGAAAAGATGAGCGACAAGAAATGCGCAATTAAATGCGCAATTAAATGCGCAATGATGCGACTAAGATGAGCAGGAGCTGCGGCCAACAATGAAAGATGAGCAGGAGCTGTCAACCATTGTGAGACAAGTTTTGCAAAGTGCTGTTGTTTACGAGATGAGTCAACGTCAAAAAATGTGAAACATTAAAATAGACTTTAAAGAAGCTACAATTTAGAGCAACAATTGAAGCTTTTTCTTCGCACTTGAGCGATTTTCAAGCAAAATTTCCATATTTTTTTTTTCATGTAACCGACTTTTGGATATAAGCGATGTGCAAATGAGCGGATTAAAAAAACGAATTTTTTTAAGGTTCGGTTTTGGATTTATTTTTTACATATAAGCGACTTTTTCATATAACCGACTTGCATATAACTGGCGGCGACTGTATTTGCAACTTAAAACCCTTTTCAAACAGAAACTTTCATACCTCCTTTTTTACTATTTACCATGGAGGTTGTTGGTGTAGATTGTGGATCGATTGGTCCGTCTGATTCATGTCAAACAGCATTTTTGGTGCTTGTTTGCTTGTTCAGTAAGTTCAACCATAGTGTCATCCATTTCTACATTACAAACATCCGCTGTGCATAGTCCCGATTTAACTGATGTTTTAATCCTTGATCCCCGAACTCAGTTTCTCTGTCAAAGACATTTACATCACTGTGATAGCATCTTGGAGTTACTTCATGTCATCAGCCTCCATTTCGCTAGCAGTGTCACATTTACTCTATGTTGCTGGAAGAAAAAGTCGAAGTCATTTTGGAAAGGAGAAAGACAAGCTAGTTATTCACGAAAAAGTCAAAAAGTTGGACTAATCTTTATGAATGCTTCATTAGATCCTTGTCAGCATCATAGATACTGAGTAATATTGAAACTGACTTGCATAATTGATCCAAAATTTAAAAAATAATAAAAAAAATTCAGGCCGTAATTGGATTAGTTTGTTGATTGCCAATGGATAAATTCTGACAAAAGATGTGTTGCATACGAAAGTTGTATCAAATATTAAAAATTGTGCACGAAAAACATTGTACTTCAAACAAGAAGTTATATCAAATGTCAGGAGTTGTGTATATGTAAAAGTTGTGTTACAAACAAAAAGTCATACCAAATATGTAAAGTTGTGAATGATATGGAAATTTGGACTTTTTGGGGTGATGTACGGTGGCCCATTAGTGACGCGCTTGTATATCTGTAGTATATGCACTGTCTCTCCATATACTCAGAAATTTATTTGTTAAAAATCGACCTTTTCCGGACAAATGAAGAGTTGTTCCGTAGAAATAACGACCTTTTCCGTACAACCAATTACGTCTTCCCTACGAATTTGAGAGCTTTTCCGTAGAAATGCTGATTACTTCTGTAGAAATTGTGAGTTCTTCCTTCACAAATAGAAACAGATAGCGTTTCCGCATAAGCTGAAAGCTAATTGAAAATCAATGCTCATATGCAGTTCAGAGGATATGATCGCTGACGGGTGATCGTAACAGGATGGTAGCCTACCGACAGCACTTTGAGGTGCCTCCCATTCAGAATTGAAGCTTTTGCTGGTGTGGTAATGAAACATCAGATAAGGAGCTTTGTCTTTTAATTATGTGAAGTATCTATTCTATAACGAACAGTTAAAGGTAGTGTTCTGCTGTTCTGGCAAAACGAGAAAATGAGAGATTGAGAAGTACGGATCACATTAAGAATACAGTTTCCCTGAGAGCTTACTGTACTTCGTTCTCTAAAGAAACCCAATTTCCTCGCACGAGATGTAAAGTCTGCTAGATGCTTACATGTTTGCTTGGACAGACCATGTCAGCATGATATGGCAAATTCTTAATCTGTTGTTTGTGTAGAAAATGAGCAAAGAATCAAAGAACTGTACAACTATCTTGGTCAAAAATACAAAGTAATCATTCAATATAAACACGAATCTAAGAATACTGATGAGACGTGAAACGCAAAAAACTATAGGGAAAGTAAGATCCCTCGTTAGGCAAGAAATTGAAGCTAACGGTTGTTTGTAACTTTCGAGTCGTCGTCATAGTGTTCGCAGATTCATGTTTGTGCCACGTTTTCTCTTTAGCAGTTGATTGGTTGCTTCGTGTTGGTAACTAAGTTCGAAATGGCACCTCAAAACAGTGTCTGCAGGCTGCCATCTTGTTGCGATTAGCGATCAGTGACCATATTCTCTGAATTGCACACGAGTGCAAACTGGTTTTCAGCGTCCACGGAAACGACTAACTGTTTCTACTTGTCACATTTGTAAGGAAGAAGTCCCAATTTCTGCGAAAGAAGTCACCTGTTTAACGGAATAACTCTTCAATTTGCTCCGAAGACGTCGTCGGTTGTAGGGAAGAGGTCGTTGTTTCTACGGAGCAACTCTTCATTAGTACGGAGAAGGTCGATTTCTACTGAACAAACCTGAGAATGTATGGAAAGACAGTGCACAAACCATGGAAAGAGCATGTCACTAATTGGCTACCGTAGTAATGGGACACCATACCCATGAAACTCTTTCATCCACCACAAATTACCATCATTGACAGAAAAACAGTAACACCTAACATTTACATTAGATGCAAGGATAACGCCGGTCTAGCATGCAAGTCCACACTTGATTGTTATTTATGGGTATCCATTTAGTTACATTATATATCACACGTAACATTACTATTCTTATTGGTAAAGGGTTCATACCAAATTCTCACATCAACTCGATACAAACATAACCTCGTCAAATATAGCACGCGAACGCTTGGCGATTGGAATAATTAAGCAGCAATGTGGTTAAATAGAATCACAGATGTAATTTTCAACTATAATAAGAGATCTAAATTAGCCATTTGCGTTTGTTTGGGCAGGATAGCGAAAATTGTTTGTCTAAGCAAATGCATGTTAGTCTTCTGTAGCTCATAAAGATAGGTTTGATCCGATATGTTTTCAGTATACTGTAGACAGACTATCATAAACGTCGATCACACTCATTATTTTGCCCCTGAAGAGAATCAAATCCATAAACTTTGGAGCGTGCGTTGAAAACAATATGAACATCTTTTGGTGGGCTTTTAGAGCAGGATAATCCTGCACATAGTGTTTTCAAGCAAACTTTGATGTTTCGCATTTCTGTGTGTGCTGGGATTGTGACCTCCCGCTAAGTTTTAAGTTCTTTACTCATATTCTAATATTTTCTGTACCAGCATAGTATATCCACATACATGTATTCCGTCGCAAATCCGTGGGAAAATCGACGGCGCAACTCAATTATTAATTCATACTTTTTAATCTTTAAAAAATTCTATATTGAAATTCTAGTTTTTTAAAATAATTCCCAACTTTTTAATTCCTACATCTGCATTTCAAAAATGTGAAACCAATGTTACGCAGCAAAAATATTGCAGGTTAATTGATAAATTTTTATATTTGTTTTTGTAGGTTCAGCGTGAACAAAGTTTCGGTATGGCAAGTGTCAGTGACCGTCGTCTGCAAATTTTATTCCAAAAACTTTCACAAGGTTTATGGGAGGAAAATAAAGAATTGCGCCCTCTTATTGCATATTATGAAGAAATTGAATTGGACGAACTACATAAAATTGGTGTAATTGATGTTTTCAACAAGCTCGTTGAAGTCATTGGCAGCAACACCTTAAGTTTACTTAAGAAGGTATTCAGTGACATGTCCCGAGCAGATTTGGTTCATGTAATCGACTGTTTCTTGGACGTCCGTTGTGAACATTACCAAAAACATTGTGATGTTCATTTCGAATGCTGCTCCAAATTCTGGCCTTGCCATCGCTGCCATAACGAAATGTCAAAATGCACAAGTAAAATTAAAAGCCCCAAGTGCAACAAAATTATATGCAATAGATGTGACAAAGTACAGGAGGTAAGTGAATAATTGTGTGGTCGATTTATAGTTTATGCACACGGGCTAAGTGACGAGTGCATGGCAGAAAAATTAAGCGTACGTATATACTACAGTCGTTGTAGAAGGAAACAAAGGTAAGATGCTTGAAGAAGATAGCATGCTGGAGGGACAAATTCACGGTTATTGATTTTTTTTTTATATTTCAAAAATTCATTCCTAATTTTGAGACTAAAAGTAATAAAACGTAAATTTTTATTTCGGTCTCTATCCCACAGAAAAATGCCGTCAAAAAGAAAATAGGTCCTAGTTCTGATAACTGCTTGTCCTGCCAACTTATGGACTCGTGTAAAATATTGGTATTCGAAAGTTAATTATCAGTGAGTAACTTATTTTACGTAGGAAAAATAAGCGTACGGCCAAATGAGGTGAGGGAATTTGAGAAAAGTTGCATGAATGACTAATGATTCTTCAATATCCAAAAAAGAAATGGTAGAAAATATAAATTCCTTACAAAATGTAATTGGTATTAATTTGTTTTATATCACAAATCCGTCCATCCTACAACCTACTATCTAGTAATAAAATGCGAAATGCAATAGCCCGATGAAAATACTCCTTTCAATATGAAGTAACCAATCAAATCAATAAATCAAATCGATCAACTTTATCGTGAAAATGTTTAACTATTGTAGTTAACCATATGCATATTAAAACGACTAGATAACTACGGCTTCTTAACTAATTATTAAATACAACATAGTACATGCAGTAAGTTTCGACAGAAAGACCATTCGAACATCATGCGTTAATGTGGTTGACAGGCTAAAACGTTCTTTTACGGATTGGGGTTGAAACACTGTTAATTCAAATGCGTTCAGTCATCAGAAATGCATAGTATCTTCAGATATCAGTGCTGGGCTCACGACGCTGCCGTAGCTCATTGATTGCATTCTTGAGACAATTGAGGGAGCTCTTTGTCGACAGAGTAGCCGTGCTTAAGGCTGGCCTGCATTTACCAGTTCTTGATAGAGGGGGCGGTGCACTCAAACTAAAAACGTTATGCAAATTGTTTCAGCGAAATCGTAGTGATAGTAGATTTTGAACCTACTACCTCTACGAACAACTGTGACCATATGCGATCGAAGATGTCGCACAGTAAGTAACTAATGCTCATGCATAGCTTGGCAAGCGGAGGTCAGCCTGTAATCACGCAGTGGAATGGCACCTCGATTATCTGACCTCGAACACTGCGATTGTTTACTATGGTGATATTGAAAACACTGGGTTCAAGTCCTCTTCGTAATTTTGTTCAGTTATAGGCCTGTGATAAGCTTGAGTTGAACCTATTGTGTACGCATGAAAAAAACAGTCCATGACAGCGGCTGTCTCTGTGAGTTGGGTATTCTGACAGAAGATAGTAATGATGACAGTTTTACTACGTAAATTCGAAGCCAAAAGGCTACTCAAGAATACAAAACGATGACAATCAGCTTGAGGATTTTTTTGATCATTTAAAAATAAATTATGCTTTAAATCCACCAGAAAAATTTTGCTTCAATTCTTTAATCTTTGCCGGTAGAAAGAGCTTTAAGTATTTAAAGTCAATAAATCTTAAGGAAAATCTTGTGTCTCTAGATATTTCAACTTTAAGGCCCAACGGGGGACCTGTTGTGAAAAATGCAACTGTGAGCCTTCCAAAAAGCTACATGTTTCGCTATAGCTTCCAGTTGGGTCTTAAAGTTGAAATATCTAGACACTCGAAACTTCTTCGTCAGAATTACTAACTTGACAGTTAGCAGTCGAGGGTAAATTCAATAATGTTCTATTTTAGTATTCTAGTCTGGCGACATCTAAGCGATGCGTCTCGTCAAGGGGAGTCATACCGTCTTAATTAAAACGTTAAGAACTTTCTCGTTAATAAAAACCCATAAGTGAAAAACAACGCAAGAACGTTCGATGTTACTTCTGGCAACTTCGATGTGGCAAAGATATACAGGGTTTTAGGCTTATCCTTAATAGATTGAGACAGAAGTTTGAAAATAGAAACTACTGAGCGTCGGCCTCAACAGAGACAATATATCAAAGCTCCTTAAAAACACCAATGGCAGATTGGCTGAGGAAGCGAAAAAGGCTTTCATAAAAATCTTTGAAGAGCAAGGTTTAGATAATAACAAACCAATGCAACAAACGAATCACCAACTTCCTCGACGTCACCCTTAACTTAAAAAATGGTAAACATTATCCACAACAAAAGGCCAACGACGATGCACTCTACATAGTCAATCACTCGAACGAACCGCTATCCATTATAAAGCAACGTACAGCCTCAATAAAGAAAGGAATTTCAACGCTTTCATCTTCCATTTCATCGTTCGGCACACCTGTTCCAAGATATGAAGATATATTAAAGTGCAGTCACTTACATACCAAACTCCACTTCACACGTAACGACACACCACTTGGCACACAATTCCAAAACAATCGAAAAAGGAACATGGTGTTAAAGAAACCTACCATTCAAAAAGATGTCAAAATCAACGTCGAACACAATTTTCCTAACCTCATTGACTTCCACCTCAAATCAATGAAACTGCACGAGTAAAATATTTAACCTAAACTGTGCACAGGTCAAGTACAGCTCTAAGGACAATAATTGTGAAAAGCATTCCAGTCATAACTCCCGAATCCTTGGTAAAGAGACCCAACACCGAAACAAACGAAACTAAGTGTAACTGCAGAGATAAAATTGAGTGCCATTAAAAGGAAACTACAGAGTGACAGCCATTATCTACCAAGCCAACATAACAAGTGTCGCCGGATCGACCGCAAAACGATGCATAAGTATGACAGCGAGGAACTTCAAATTGCGTCAAATTTATCATCAGAAATTATTTCAAGACGAAAAATATTCGGATCCGATCGAACTTTCTAAATGCATTTGAGAATTGAAAGGAAACAGTGAACATTTCACTGTTAACTGATTTTTACCGAAACACCCTACTCCATGCCTATGTTTTGTGTCAGAAACGAGTAGTTTGTATTGATGCTTAACGAGATTAAAGAACTCAGTAGTTATTCATAAGAAAAGCACAAGGGAAATTCATAACCGTGTCGTGAGTTTATGTGTCACAAACACACACTTACATTTCTCCTCATATCTTCGCAGCTCAGAAAACATTAACTGTCAGACATTCTAGGTCAACTCGTGTATAAAGAGGTTCGTCTTCGAAGCCATCTAAAAACTAGCAGTGCGCCTTTTATCGGATCTAAAATACTCGGCTGTCGCCTTTTGTTTTAATTCGGATCAAGAACTACTTTTCGTGATTTAAATATCACATCATTCTCTATGCTATGGTTCTCACATCGCAAAGAAGATTTACAAAGTTGTGAAGATTAAGATGTATCATCGAAAATTAGGGTAATATCGGTCTTAGCCAATATTATCCTAATTTTCAACATTAATTTTCTATGCTTACACCTTAGTTTTGAAAAAGCTATAATAATACAATACTATAAGCTATAATGCTGTTGTAGTAATTACTGGTAGTCAGCTAAGCTCGACCTTTTTTGTCCTCTCTTCAACACGACAGTTTCCGAAAGTCACCCCGATATGTGTAAAGTGCAAAGAGAAGCTCTCGGAATATTCTTGTCCTATTTGCTTTATCCTTGAAGGAACTTCCAATGATCCATATCATTGTGATAAATGCAATGTCTGCAAGTATGTTTCACGTTTAATATTTTATGCTAGTTTTGCTGATTTTAACCTGAACTAACCCGTTGCAATAAACCTGTTGACCATAATTGTTTACGAAATAAAGTTTTAGTTTTCCGAATAAATCTTACTAAATTAACTTGTCATTATTCAATATACGTTTGAGTAATGACTGAAAACATTGCAGGCCTAAACTAGTTGTGAAAACAGTTCCTCAACACGGTGTTAAAATGGTGTAGTACGCAGTCGTATAGCACCGTTTGACGAAATAAACCTTAAACATATCAGTACTACTCACTGTAGTATAATGGAATTTTCAAATTTTCGAATTATGACAGTCTATAAATTTCACTCTTCTCTTGTATTATTTTTTTTTTCTACCTAGAATAAACAAAAAAAGTTCTTTCCACTGCGATAGATGTGGTGTTTGCCTGCATATCGCAACTGGAAAAGATCATCAATGCACGGAAAAATCAATTGAAGAAAAATGCCCAATTTGTCGTGAGGTACAAATTAGATGTTTCTTTTCCATCTCAAATATAATTTAAAAATACGAATACAAACGCAAGCATATACATACATACACATACACATACACGTCCACATACACACACACGTATACATAAACATATACATATACATAAACATATACGTATATACATACACATATACATACATACATATACATATACATGTACATGCATCTAATATCATATGTATAATACATAATTTAACATATAATATCCATATATAATAATATGTAATATAATAAATAATATTTACATATACAAGGCTGGACAAACAATAGTCGCCATCCTCATAAATTATGGTTAACGTAACATAATCATCGCAGGATGAACAGACGAGGTTAAAAATGATCGATTTAGGATGTATCCGTCCAAATAATATCAGCTATCTCAAATCGTAGTGTTAATCACTGGTTTTAAAAATACACAAACGTTAAGTAGTCTTAAGAATAATAGTTTACAAATTCCTGATGCACCTCTGATGTTCTTCATTTTGACTGTCGCGAATTCGTTCACATAATCCAAGTGACTAGAAAAAAGGAAAACAATAAGAATTCAAGGACTATATATACATGTGAAAGAAACTGAAAATAATTAAGACGTATCTAATCATGCTGTATAAGTTACGTGTATCTGCGGTGTCATTGTTTATGAAACAGAATAGAATAATGCGGGGTCAGTGGTTTTAAGTTGTTATAGGCACCTACATTTGTGGTCGTGTACCAGGATTCTAATGCCCTTTTATTCGGAACCCTCCATTGTAGATGACGTGTCAGTTACTAAAATCTGTCTCATGTGTCCATGAACGATTGGCAATGATCGAATTTTTGGCGAAATTTTCAACGTTTCGGATGTGTTATTTTTTCCTAGTGTTGAAAGATCTGCTAGTTTCGCCGTTTAAGACTATGGTGCAAATAGCCGAAAGCTCATGTTAATAAAATTTCGGTCAGAGATCGTTTTGTTTCTTTTTACTATTTATCAACCTGATCTCAATCCATCAATATTTTCATATATTAATTACTTGTGTATAATCCAAGTAAAATGCGGACAATAAAGTAGTGAAAAAGTGTTAAAACTAAACAGTACTAAATAGTTTAAATTTATTTGTTTCTCTCTGTTTTATTAATTATTGCGTAGTTATTTTTCATAGATTTGTCTCCACCTAATTTCTTTAAAATAAGATATATTGAGACATTTGGTAGAGGGCGTTTACTTATGAGAGACGATTACTGGAGATACTAGTAATAGATCACATAGATCCTTTTCTTTTATTTTTTACTACTAATGATGACAGGTTTTTAATTTCATATTTTGAAGAGCATTTATATACCAAATACATTGTAGAAGGGGTTCACTGTGTTAATAAAAGAGGCTCAACCATATAAAACGTTCACATGTTCTGTTGGAGACCAATGTATTCGAAATATTCTGGGGCATTACGTATGCTATGTTATATGCATAGTCTTTCATTTTCCTCTTGGCATTCTCGGCTCGTTCTTGAATACCAGCCGGGTCGTATGAATTCATTGGTAGTTCAGGCAGCTTGTTGCGCATAGTTCGATTGAATACAGTTGTTGCTGGTGCTTTGCCAGTTGAAGCTGTGAGGTGTGGTCCTGTAATTTCGCAACAGCTTAGACAATTCTTCTTTCCATGGTTTGTCTTCTGTTGTAGCTGTGTGCATTGTCGTCGTAATTGTTTGCATGAAACGTCAATTTCTCCATTGAAACGAGGACATAAAGGTGTTACCTTTCGGTGTTTCAAACCTAGAGTTTCGGCAAAATTTTTGAAATCACGTCCGTAAAAATGGCGGTCCATTATCCGACTGTATGATTTCAGATATACCAAACTCTGCAAATATCCTATCAAGTCGGGTTATCACTACTTTGGTCGAGGTGCTACAGACGAATTCTACCATGGGGAATCTTGAATAGCCGTCCTTAACTACTAGGAAGTAACCTTTTGATGACCGGTTTTTAAAATCCACAATGACTTCTTGTCATGCAAAATTCGCAAGTGCAGACATTTTAAGAGGTTCACGTAGCGTAACTGGTGTTGACGCTTGACACATGAGACAAGACTTGAGCTTTTTCTCTGTCACCTTGGTTGACGCCTGAGAATCAGACTCTGTCCCTAAAAGAGCTTTCGCTTTAATGACCCCTTGGTATCCTTCGTGTGCAAGGTCCACTACACACGGTTGCAACTGGTGCAGCATCACAATTCTTGTTCCTCGGAGGATGTTCGCCGATTTATTGATTGCCAGTTCGTTCTTGACTTCTTTCAGTGCTTTCTAGGTGCATTGGTTGACTTGTACGTTTTTCTTGGCAGTTGACCAGTTGATAGTATGAACTGCGTTAACCAAGGCTTGCAATGCGGGGTCTTTAATGGTTGCGGCGTAGATCTCTTCGAGTTCTATCGCTTTTGGCGTTGATATCTGGATGATATAACTCACAAATTGTTCAGCCATCGTTGCTTGTCAAGTGGTTATCATCGATCGTTTTCCCTGGTGTCTAGACATGTAATCGGTGGGGTTATTTTCTCCTTTCTAGTGGATCACAGTGACCCGATATGGCTGTGATCGAAGTGCCCATCGTTCAATTCGAGCTGGCACCTAAACCGACAGGACTGGCTTCCACGACGATCTCCGTTGCTTTGCCCGGATCAAAGTAGGAAGTTACCAGAGTGATGATTAGTCCTTTTTTAAGCCGCGCGAGGGACTGAGCATGACGTGGTGTCCATGCACTGCTAAGGTTGTTTCTCCTGAATCAACTCTCTTAACGGTTGTGTCATTGTAGCGTATCCTTCAACGCGTTTTGCCCAATAGTTGGCCATGCCGAGTAAGCTTCGTAATTCTGACTTGTTATCTGGTTCGGGTAATTTCATTATCTCGTCGATCGTGTTTAGATCGGGTGGTATCCCTTTGTCAGAGAAGACGTACCCGAAAAGCTGTAACTTGGTTTTGATGAAGGTACACTTTTTTGTACAAAGTGAGGCCTTTTTCTCACAAGCGCTGAAAGGTTTCTCTTAGAGCTTTGTGGTGATCCCTTTCAGGCTTTCCGTATGTATGAGATATCATATGAAATAGGCCTGTTTAATTATAACGATGTCCTTCCCCAAATCGGTGAAAGTCGGTTGGTTGTTGGAAACCTTCCCCACCTCAACCTAGGGAATAAAGGCTTTTGAAGCTATTAATGTCACTTTTAAAAAGAAAAAGATTAAGGTGAGACATCTGAAATCGCTTATTTTTATAGTGTAGCTACTCCAGTTGTTAATAGTGGAGATACTGGAGAGTTCGTTGAAACAAGCGGCGTTCAGATTAATAATAGGATTAGAGCGTGGTTGTCTAACGGGTCAGGTTGGACTGTTAAAAGTGTTATCGTCATTATCTCAACATTGTTCGGTATTAGTCTTTGAGTGGTTCCTCGTATATCGAACAACCAAAATTGTTAAAAAGTTATAAAAAGACTTCATCAACATCAAAAATAACTAGAAATACGTGCACGTAACAACCCCTCGCCCACCCTTCAAATGTATCTCTCGAGAGTCCAAGTAACATTGATAATTTTTCAAAATTGTCAAAAAGACAAATCCTCCTTACTATAACTGGAAGAGGGTATACAATGTAAGAAAAAGACAACATTTGCACAAGAATATTAACAACCCAAACTGGAAATTGTTTTATATTTAAACTGTTCGTAGTCATATTTACGTTTAAAAGTTTGACTCTGTTTTATTATAACAAAACGTTTGGAGAAAATAACCTTTATCGGTTTTGCAAATAATGGGATCTATCCTGACAATTCTACTACTAAACAACGGATGTTCGTATCAAGACTCTGTATTAGTTGCGATCTTGATGTATTTCATGTCGTTTTTGGATCAAACTTATCACTTTTTTCCACTTTGAAGAAAGATATTTTAGTTGATGGCAACACTTTCCGTCTTAAAAGCGGAGCATTCTCATAGGTTACCGGTCGGATACCAGTGTTACGGATAGCTTATGATTGAAAAAAAAATTTTTGACATTTTTTGTATTAAAAATTCGGTAAATCCTACATTGTATTAAAGTTAATTAAAAATTTCTTGTAGAAGTGCTATGATGAAGATTTATGCTAAGAATTCATCCGGAGGTAAAAGATTTTGGTAACGAAGATGAAACGAATTACGAAACCAATGAAATAAAGAAAGAAAACGTGAGAGTTTTACATTTTTATTGCTGACCAAAAATCGGAAAGTACAAAACATACAACAAAATACCACCAGCAAACCTTCTGTAAGTTTTTTCGAAAGAAGAAGGAGTAGAAGGAAGTAAAAGACGTGCTTTTTCCCGCTGCAAAACTTTCGTAAAACAGAAAAATGGCGTACCATACAAACCTTCAACTTTAACGTATTTTCAACAAAGCGTTCATCGTCACGTCAACACAAAGAGTTCATCGGTGAATTTACTGAAAGAACACGGCTTTATACTTTCAAAATTTCTTGCGAGGTGTTAAAATCCTGATGAAAGCATTACTGGTTGAACAAGGCGAAAGTAATCATCCACAAGCCACCCAAAAAATGAGAAAGACTGAAGCGGACAACATTTTCGCCGAAGCATAGTATGATCTCCAAATAGAAGTAGCTTTTCAGCATGTTTCAGCTATTCGATTCAGACGTACCTGTGATTGTGCAGCTCAGCTAAGTGATTACCTGAACGTGAAAGGTCTCGATTCATACAAATCAATATCAATTCAACTACAGCGAAGAATATCGTTTACATTCAGTCGCTTAGCAAATGTCCCGGCAACGAGCGAGTTCCTGTAACGTCTTTGTTCATATTCATGAGAAAGAACCAAGTCAGAGTGTTGCTCCAGAACGTGAACAGTTGGCCAATGCATATTCCAAAGAGCTGAGTTTTAGAACTGTTCTTTCAAGTCATAAATTGTCCAGTAATCAAGATATCCTGCAAAAACGAAACCAGCCGCAAGCACCAAGAGAGCCATTTCGTTTGCCGGTCTTAAATCATTTACTGGCCTCAGTGTTCAAATAATGTAAACAACTTGCGAGAGATTCATACAGGGAAAAAATAGCGAGACCAAATCGATTTGCTTCGATACTTGGATTGTTGTTTATTTGCGGCCAAATTCTGTGTGGAAATTTTTTTTATTGCATGTCCTCTTCCAGTTATAGTCAGGAGGATTTGTCTTTTTGAGAATTTTGAAAAATTATCATTGTTACTTGGATTCTCGAGAAATATATTGGAAGGGTGGTGAGGGGTTGTTGCGTGCACGTATTTCTAGTATATATTTTACAAAAATAAAATATTACTTTTTGCTGATTATTTTCTCGTTTCAGTTACTATACCCATATTGTAAAGTTCTTCCATGTGGACATAAACTTCACGAAGATTGTGCTCAGCGACTGATTGATAACTCTCGGTGAGTTACACATGAACATCTCATTTTCGTTTGTTGGAAAACATTATATTCATAAATTAAATTCGTTGTACCCAACCGAGCTACCAAACCCTCCGGCTCTCTGAAGCCCAGCAAGAATTAGATGGCCTAATTGCCCTAAAACAGCTCACGCCAGAAGTGTTCGTACTAAAATTGGTACCAGCAAAACTACATCTTCTGTTTACTGGTTTCTTTGGTTTTAGTGCAGAAGTTATTTTTAAAAGACTTCTTTTCCATGGAAAAAAAAATTAAATTCCTTGTTAGTCATGTGATTGGCTGCAATATTTCATATACCTCTATGGCAATGTAAGTTTTGAATATCTAAACTCCAGACCCAGACTTAAAACATCGACATGTATGCGTTTAAAGAGAACGAAGTCCACGTGACCTTTTAGGGCATGTTGTCTGTGATCAAGTTATGGAGAGTTTTTCACTTTAAAACGTTTGAGAGGTTGCCAACTAGTAAATCATAGGTAGATCCCAACCAGATAAACCAGATAAAACTCAATTCCTTCCTTATGCTCCCTTTAGCAAATCTCGACAGCCCATTTGTTATAAAACGGTCTAGAGCATTCCAGTTAGAAGAGTTGACTCTTCAGCGTTACGATGAGCCAGCTTTTGCTCATTAATTGCGCTTAAAACCATGATTTAAGGATTGAAGACGTCCGCTAATCAACGTTTTCTCCTTACACACGAAAATATTTATATTTCAATGTCAGGCATCTTGCCATGCGTGATATAAAGCAGAAAATTGCCTTTTTCTCTTCCCCTCATTTGGCGAACATAATATACAAACTAGTATATTTAAAAGAACGGCTGAAAGTTCAACTTGCCGGTTCTTTTGAAAAATTAGCGCGGATGGTACTTTTAATTTGGGCTCGACCTTAAACGAATTCTCATTAGAAAACGGGAAACTAAGACGAAAATGTATCTAAGACGAAAAATGTTGGGTATGAGTAACATCTTAGGTGGTTGTGGCACAGAAGTATCGCACGTGCTTTTCACCTCTGTAACTAGGATTCGATCTCGCTGGGTGCACCAGTCCACTTAAAGTAACCTTGTTTACATATATATATTACAAGCGTGTTGTCCTTGCAATTCTAGTCTATCAAGCAGCTTAGTTTTTCTCCGGGTACTCTGGTTTTAAGTGTTAACACTGGAACCATGATGGGTGGCCTTTACTGTAAGGACCTTCATGTTATCAAGCAATAAAATGATCTTATGGGGAAAAGAAATTATTATGAAAAATATAAGTGTAAATTATTCGAACAGATTTTCCATGCTGATTGCCAAAATGGCTATCAAAACCTTCTAGAATGTAAGAAAATATCGACTACTTCGATAAATGTGAACTTTACTGAAATGAAATAACACCAAATGTTTGTCATTTTCTTACACAGTTCACTTTATGTTTGTAACCATTTTTTGTCCGAATTGTTTTGATATAACAAAATGTTTTGCCATAACGGACATATAAGGATTTATTTTCATAAAAATTGTGGTTAAAAATTAACACACATGGACTAAACATAGGTTTTAAGACAGGTTTTTCGCATGTGATACCTAATATTTTTCATTCTGTAAATTTATGAAAATAAATTTATAGAATTTCGTAATATTGCGCACATTTCAGAATCATATCTAAAAATTGGTCATTACAAAATGTAGTGGCTATAAGTCAACGTTTCAAGTTTATATAAATGGCATATCTGAATCACTCATGTTAAATTACAATATTTTCCAACGTTTTTTTAGCAGTTCCTCCTTCCCCATTCCCTTGGCAGCTCTTTTTCTCCAGAAGAAAACCTTTGTTGCTACCACTTTTGTTTTATATTATTCATTTCCCGTAAGTCTAGAGAAACATGCCACGTGACAGATCTGAAACAGATTTGCAATTAGCATGAGAAAAAGGCCATAAGAATGATATATTCTAATTTTTTATGCTTTAATAATTGTTAGCAGAATTATGTTTTATTCTGACTTGTGAGCTTTATTCTACGTTTGCTTAATCTTGACTTCAAATGTGGTATTCTTTATTGATTAATCTTACGAAAATTTAAGTGGGTTCAAACCCTCTTGTTGCATAATACCGTAACTAAAATATACTATTGGTTTCATTAAAACGTTGATCTTGGCTAGACGTTTTACCAAGTGTTGTCCTGTATAAAAAGGATTGGTAAACAATCTTGAAATCGCAGCTTTCACCGACATAAATTGAACTTTTAAGGTTATCATTTAAATTACTAGATTTCTACTTCAAACGTAATCTCCTTTGTTGAAAACTAAAGTCCGTATTTTGGATATCGTAATGATTCTCTTCACAACTAGGAATGCATGGTTCACTCACGTTCTCCCGACTGCTTGAAACTAAAATTGTTCATATCCAATCTTCAAACCTTGTAGAAGATGGCACTAAAATATTGGAGAATACAGCACCGTTATTTCCCGATACGTTTTTGATGTTCATAAGCTGACATTTTTCTCACTGGATCCTTCTGTCTTGCTTCCCTGTCGTTTTTATTTCGTGACTTTGCTCTTCAATTCTAATACTAGTTTTACAACACTTCATTCTTTTCTCGAACAGGAGAGATAAAAGCAGCTTAAGATGCCCAATTTGCAGACGAAAAATCTCCAAAGAAGTCTCTGATAACCTGGGTTACCAGAGTCAGGTTACAGTTATTGAAGAACGCTAATACAAGAAGAAGCTGAAAAAAAGAAAATAAGAAAATAAAAAGAAAACGAATAGAAAACCAAAAAAATAAGCAAACAAAACAAACGAAACAAAAAGAAAAAAGATTAAAAAAAGTTTGCGAAAGCAAGGGTCGCATCCAAAAAAAAATCCGTCTTTTGGGAACAAGGACATGTTATCTTTAAGCAGACTTGTTGTATCCCTTGTATTACCAAGAGTTTAACCCTAAAACCATCAACAAGCTCAACCATTTGACACGAAATTTGTAACAAATCACCAAAACTTCATGTTTAAAGAGTTTTGCTTCAACATGTTCAATGCCGATAGCTAAGAAATAGGTCTTTTTCATCGTGAACCTAAAAAACATTTTGCCTAAGTTTTTTTTTTACCACTCAGTGAAACAGAGACAAACAGAACATTCATTTTTAGTGATATAAACAGTCGTAGCGACATTTTGAAATTGTTTTCATTTTAAGCACTATGTAAATATGGTGGTTTTAGCGTTAAGCAACGGCAACGACTCGTATGCTTTCAACAGTGCTTTTCCGTTTAGAAAAAAGAAATAAGGAAGTTGTAGTCCTTAGACCGTTTCCACTTAATCACAACAATGTTGCCACTGAAAATGTAGAGCTGCCGGTTGAAAAAAATATCAAATAATTTTCCACGTTTACATACTATGATTATAAACACACACAAGCCTGACAAAAACATGAGGTGGAAGCAAGTGTTTCTAAGGCCTCGTATACACGATACAATTGTCGTATTCGATTGTTTGTTGTGAAGTATGGAATTAAGTGCATAATGTTTTAAGGAACTGTTGCTACACTAATGAACTAATTGTAAGCAGGAATTGTTCAATGAACTTGATTTTCATATAAGGAATCCTAAATGGCTAATGAAATTTGAAACGAAGATGGCCGCCTGTGTAGTACAATTTTGTTCGTCAGTTTAGTCCCCTACGCGGTCTTGTACGTACGTTTTAGTCTCCCACGCGACCATTTACACTTTTCTGAAGAGTTTCCTTTGAAAACGCCCACAAAATTTCTTTTCTCAAAAGACAAAAACGAGTTTAAGCATTTCATATATATTTCTACAAAGTCAAACTGAGTTACAGGTTATATATTTTCAGGAAAATAAATTACCAAACTGACGAGAAACCTGATAAAATGGTCTCGAAAAATTACTTTGGCAAACTACCAAGTGCACGTCCTCTTTTTACTGTCAACTTACCATCTTTAGACAATGTAGCCCTCTTCTTAGGCCACATGGCAATGATGAATCCTTTTAGAAGCTCGAATATGTAAAACTGGTTCAGCAATATTTCGTCTGAGCTCTTTTTTCATGGTTGTGAATGTTCTCGAAGACGAATCAAACACAAACTGAAGGTTAAAGTCGTGTGAAGGATCGGAACTGACGTGCAAGACCACGAAGAGGACTGAAACTGACGTACAAAATTTCCTTCCATGAGCTGCCATCTTGGCTTCACATTTTGCCTTGGCAAATGACTGGGAGTTAGAATTCCAAATATGGAAATCGAGTTCACTGGACTTGTGTCCTTCAGACAACATTACATACACCAGGACCAACAATCGTATTCGACAATCGTATCGTGTAAATGGGGCCTTAGCCTTTTGAAAGTCTCACAACACCTCAAGTGTATATATCACAGCTTATAAACAGCTTATAAACATTTTATAAACACAGCTTATATTCATTGTAATTTTATTAAATGGCTTTTGTTAGACGACTTCGCCGGAAGACCGAAATGTTTAATTGTGTTTTGTTGAATGATCTGATGTGGATAGTCACGTGAGAGACTCGTGGCCTCGACCAGGGGCCGAGAAGATTGGCGGGAGTTTTTAAGTAAGAATTGAGTGAGACTGTAAAACTCTAGAGATTAGATCTGTCACTAATAAATACGATAACTAACACAACAAATTGTTTGGCCTGTACATTGTGGTAGTATTCGGATGAAGGATACCATCAATTTAGTAGTTGGTTCTTTGCAATTTGGAATACATACTCGAAAATCTTGTTTCATTTGTGATAGTAACTTTACTCTATGAATGGAGTTAGATTGCTCTACTGAGTGCCTTTTGCTAATTTCACCTTCGTTGTTTTCAGTGGTCCTATTACTGTATAAGGCCTTTATGTAAACTAGCTCATCGCGTCATTAACATGAAAGTAAAGTAGGGATCTTTGAACTTTATTTTCGAGGATTTCAGCTGTTTTTATTGCTCATTTGACTTAACCGTTGGCTAGAGGTATCTTTTATTTTTCCTTTTTTTGCATGTCTGACGTTTAAGCTCAAAATTTGATAAAAACTGTAATTATAGATCAGCTAAATCATACTGACGACCATTCTTTTCTTCTTAAAGTTTTCGATAATTTTTTTACTCCTGCAGACAGAAAGTATGATTACACCGATAGATTTGCATCTAAATCCACTTATTCTATTCCGAAAAATCGTGCGAATTATAGAAATATTAATATATTTCGAACCAGAGACTTGGAACAATATTAACTATTCATTCAAGGCATCGAATCTCTATCGCGTCAAATGAGAACTTAAAGTATATTACCACTGTTCTCATAAAACATGGTTTGAATTACATCCTAGTCATATGGACATATCTTTAACTTGATATATAACTCAGTCATAAACCAGCAATGTTTGTTTTACCTAATATGATTATGTAAATATTACTATTTAATGGGCATCGAATTGATTAGCTCTTTATAATATTTTAGGTGTCCAGATACGGATTTAATACAATAAAATGTTCTTTTAAAGTGACTTATAATTATATTGCACAGGTACACGTAGAAATAAATTATTATTCTTCTTGATATTGTCTGTCTGGATTGCCATGTCTATCAGAACATGCCTTGTAGAGCACAATAATATTTGAAGGGAAGTTAGGCAAAATACTTCAGGGTTTCTCGACAAATAATCCCTGATAAGCATTGATAAGCATTGACAATTGAGGGGTTTCAAAGTTCAGCTTTCTTCTTCATGATGCATTTCAGGGAAATTCTAACTGCTGATGCCCGGCCAACATACTTTAAGTATGGCCCTTCCTCAGTATTGGAATTTTGTAACATGTCTACGAGTAAATTTTATCAAGACTTGATAGTCTCACTCACGAAAGAATAATCTCTCTCCCTTGAGAAGACGTCACTCCTGCATTATTAAAAAACTAGCAAGTTGCCAACACTGTTAGTGCTGTGTTAAGAATATGACTTCACTCTGGCCATCTATGTTTACGGTAGGGTGATTTATAAGAGAGAAATTACACCGCCCAACCAAATGGAAGGCGCGCCTCACAAAAGCTTTGAACATTCCACACAATAAAAGGTCTTTTATGAAATTTTTTGCAACGATAATGCGGCTAAGCAGCTGGCTAATGCGAGCAGCAAAATGCAGACCTCACGAAAATGTGAGAGGGGTAAGAAGACCAATTACTTCCTCCAACTTTTTGGCAACTTCACCTTTTTCCAGAGTGCTTTATTTACAAAGATAAATCTTAAATATCCACCTAATTACTTTTGCAACCATACTTTAACAACGTTCCACCATCCCTGTAATACTCGTATAAGCGCACTGTTAGGGGCTTGTTTCAGTTGCGATCAATACTCTTGTACAAATGGCCCTACTATATTCCCCTCGCCCACTGCACGAAGCGCGGTGCGAAGGCCGAAGGCCCGAGCGGTCGAGGGTACTAATCTCGACGTGCGTGGAGTCCTGTTACACGCGTGGTGACTAGGGAGAAAAATTTTCGCTTTGTGCTTTGTGTATTCTTTATATTTCTGGGGAGATATCCGGTGACCTCTTATGTAAGGGGAGACACCCGGTGACCCCGCTTAGTATTAATTCTCAGGGAGATACCCGGTGACCCCATATCTTTCTTGGGGAGATATCCGGTGACCCTGTTTTAGTCTCATAGTCTTAGTTTATGGTCTTATCTCGGTCATTACCGTGTTTTAGCAGTAATCTTGGGGAGATATCTGGCGACCCTTATTTCAAGGGAGATACCCAGTGACCCTGTTTTAGTTTTTAATTATCAGGGAGATATCCGGTGACCCCTAAATCTAGGGGAAATATCTGGTGACCCTATTTTAGTTTTTAATTAAGAAATGATTTCAAGCAACTTGTATGTACCTTTTGCTGGCCACCAAACCAGAGTATCACTACCTACGAAAATGACTAATAGTTCACCTGGTTGCAAAAAAAGACTATTCACCAAAGATTGTTTTATTAGATGACTAGACTTTCCGTCTTAAAAGTGGAGCATTCTCATAGGTTATCAAACGGATACCAGCATTACGTACAGTTCATGATTGAATATTTTTCTGATATGTTCTTGACTTAAAAAATTGATAAATTATACGTTATCTCAAAGTTGGTCACAAATGTCATTAAGATGTGCTATGATAACGATTTATGCTAAGTATTCATCCGGAGGTACAAGACTTTGGTGACGAAGATGAAACGAATTACGAAACCGACGAAGTAAACAAAGAAAACATGAACGAATTCTGCATTTTTATCGCTGACCAAAAATCGCAAAATAAAAAGCATAAAACAAAATACGACAACCAAACCTTGTGCAAGTTTTGTGGAAAGAAGAACGAGAAAAAGGAAGTAAAAGACGTACTTTTTCCAAGGCAAAACATCAAATGGCGTGTAAGTCTACAACTCTTGCGTATTTTCAACTAAACACTCAGTGGCACTTCAACACAAGGGTTCAACGGTAAATTTACACAAAGACGACTTTAAACTTTCTTGAGAGGTTTTAAAATCCTGATGAAAACATTAACGGTCGAATACGGCAAAGGTCATCATGCACTAATCACCCTCGAAGTGAGAAAGACTGAAGCGGACAATTGTTTTGCCGAAGGATAATTCGGTGACCAAAAACAAATAGTTTTACAGCAAGTTACCTGGTGGCTGTTTAGCCTGCATTTTTGTTTCGAGCCAAAAATACATCCTAACATCTTCAATGGGACGACATTTCATAGCGAAAGAAACCCTGATTTAGGCAATGAAGTCTTTGTGTGGAAAGCGGAGAAAGCATCCAAAGACTGTCATGGCCTGGAAAACTCTTCTGGACGACGAGTGTGCTATCCCTCTTTTCAAACAATTGACCATGAACTCTGTCCGGTGAAATACTGCAAAATGTTCAAAAACAATCGTCGTACAGAGATGAATGAAGCAGAATCTTCATTCTACTTTACCAATAAACACCAGCAAAATCCAGGCGGTAATATTTCGAACAAATCTCCTTTGGGGAAGAATGAAGTCGGGAAGCTACTTTTCAAAGCTGCTCAAAACAATTCCGTTCGCAGAACTTGTACTTCAAAGTTACTCGATTCAGACGTTCCGCTGATTGTGCAGCTCAGGTAAGTGGTTACCAGAACGTGAAATATCCCAAAATTTATACTAATCGACATCTATTCAACTTCAGCGAAAAATGTCGTTTTAATACACTTAGTCGCTTCGGAAATGTCCTGACAGCAAGCGAGTTCCCTTACGTCTTTTGTTCAAATAAATCAGAAAGAACCAAGACAAAGCGTTGCTGCAAAAAGTGAACAGTCGGCAAATGCATATTCCAAGGAGCTAACTTTAAGAACTGCTCTTTCAAGTCATAAATTGTCTAGTTACTGAGGTGGCCCTCAAAAGCGAAACGAGCCGCAGGCACCAAGAAAGCCATTTCGTTTGCAGCTCTTAAATCATTTACTGGCTTCAGTGTTCAAATGATGTAAACAACTTGCGAGAGATCCAAACAAGGAAAAAAATAACGAGACCAAATCGATTTGTTTCAATACGGTACCTAAGTATGGTTTGGTCAACAACATACCAGTCCCCGAGCTTGCACACGGCATTTTTGAGCGACCGGATATATATCCGGATATATATATATATATATATATATATATATATATATACATATATATCCAGCAAATTGCATAAATTTTGGCAAACCTAAACATATCGTTAAAAAAGCACGTATTGGTAAATCTGTAACTATGATCACTTTAATTTACCTTAATACACTAGACTGTCCAAAGAATGTACCAAAAACACATAGCATATCTTCACTGGCCGTTGAATTGAGAATAAAATCGAGATACAATGGTCTTGATATGTTTATACGTTGATATGTTTTGTGCCATAATTTTTGCAATTTTCTGTATATATATATATATATATATATATATATATATAGAAACATACATACACAAAGCGAAAATTTTTCTCCCTAGTCACCACGCGTGTAACAGGACTCCACGCACGTCGAGATTAGTACCCTTGCACCGCGCTTCGCGCGGTGGGCGAGGGAACAACAACCCGAGCAAAACACCTTGGACAGGGGAGAATTCACTTGAAGCTCCTGCGGTATTTGTCGCCAGTAATTAAAGAACACCCATCTTACCTCCATCATCTGGGTGTTCGCCTGGTCTAGAAATCGGTCTTTTACTAGTGGCGAAAAAGAGAGTGTCCTTGTTGAATTGGATGTCCGTCTGGCAAAAGTTCTTGGGAGCGGATAGGAGCACAGTATCCCTTTCCAGTGGCTGCAGTAGGTCTCCCCACATAATTAAGGAGGAATGCCAGCGAATTTCGTTCAATACCACAACCTCTGCCTCTTCAACGCCACCCAAGCAAAAGTGCCAGTAGCAGGATTTGTGAAGCTTTTGTAAATCATCTTGAGGGATGATACCATGAATGCCTTGTCCGTATTGACAGGGCAGTGAACATAAATTTTTCGATATTTTCTTCGACCCAGTTGTTAGGCATTAAATATTGCAACTACAATATGGCGTATTAAATATTTCAACCATATTAGTGATGGAAACCTGGATCTTCTCCGCGAACTATTTTACAAAATTCAACGAATAGATTTTGTTCACTTAATAGAATGCGTTCAAGAAGGGGATTATCACTTGTTGGACCAGGAAGGTGAACAACAGAGACATCAGATGGATGTTGCTACTGGTATCGATAACAGTATGCGTGTTCAACAGTCCAAGCGAATGTACTCGACGACTCACCAAGGTCAAAAACTACCCAAGATGCAAAGTGTGTTACCAAATCCTTAGCCAGAAGTAAATTCGAAAGCCAGAAGCAAGTGATGGTTTGACATACTGGGGACGACACCGAGCTCCTAGGTCCGGGACTAGTGGATAATGACGAGTTTCCTCGTAAAAACAAAAATTCATCTCCAATGTCGCAAACATTGTCTTTCCCTAAGCAAGAAATTTATTTATTAATTAATTAATTTATTTATTTAAACTTATTTGAAAACGGTAGCCCTTCAGCGCCCTCACCTACTTATGTATATTAAATGCTGATTTTCAAGGGGCCGTTTACATGCACAAATATATATACAAGTAGAACTAAAATGTTAACAACTAAATTACTTCTAACTATATTATTTACAATAAAAATGTTAAAAATTTTAAAAATGTTTATTTCCCAACCCAAATTTATGTTGATGGGTATTATGGTCCCATCAAGTTATTGTAATAATTTTTAAAGTTTTAAATGAACAAACAGAAAGTTGATCATATCCATCAACAATTTCGGTTGTTAGGTCATTCCAGGATACAGCACCTCGGTAGGAAAAGCTCTTTTTCAAATAGTTTGTTTTTGGCTTGTTTAAATAAAGTTTTAGATGGTTGCTTCTTAATTGATATA
Organism: Heliopora coerulea; assembly: GCA_030142905.1. Lineage (NCBI taxonomy): Eukaryota > Metazoa > Cnidaria > Anthozoa > Scleralcyonacea > Helioporidae > Heliopora > Heliopora coerulea. The sequence continues at coordinate 167,469 of JASJOG010000405.1, forward strand.
TGTCGCTATGACAATCGACAAATAAGTCAGATAAGTATTTTGGTGTTAAGCCACGTAGAGCCTTAAATGTCATTATATGTTCCCGTCTCATTAAGGGTGGATTCTATCGGTTCCCATCCTAGCTTTTCAAAAATTTCAGTTGATCTAAATTCATAATTTAAACCCGTTATCACTCGAGCAGCTCGTTTTTGTAACTTATAAAGTTTATCAATCTGTGAACGACTGCCATCATTCCATATATTTGAGCAGTACGTGAAGTGTGGTAGAACAAACGAATTGTACATGCTTAAGAGTGCATCTTGTGTTACAAATTGTTTTGCTCTTCTTAACAGGGCAATTGATTTCGAAATTTTATTGCATTGTGCTTCATTGTGTTCCTTCCATTTTAATTGCTCGTCAATAGTTACTCCCAGTACTTTCTTATTTGGCACGTGTTTTATGGTGTGGTTACCAATAGATATATCAATATTTCCAACAGATTGATTTAGTCTCTGTCTAGAACCAATCAACATGTACTCAGTTTTCTCTTTATTCAGGGTGAGTTTGTTGGCCATAAGCCAGTTATGGACATTGGTCAAATCAGTGTTAATTTTATTTTCAATGTCTGTGGACGACTCCCCCCTACAAAATAAGTTTGTGTCGTCCGCAAACATAGAAGATTCCGTTTTCTTGAGACAGTTTGGAAGATCATTTATATACAGTAGAAAAAGTAACGGACCTAGATTGGATCCCTGGGGTACACCACATGTAATATATTCAACTTCCGACGATATTTGATTAAGTTTACATATTTGTCTTCTTTCATGAAGATAGGATTGAAATAGATGAAGAGCCTTTCCTCTGATTCCATAGCATTCTAACTTAGAGAGAAGGATATTATGGTGTACGGTATCAAAAGCTTTTTTAAGGTCTAAAAAAGGAAGCCATTAATTAAACCGTTATCCATATTAACAAGACATTGATTTACTGATTGCAGAAGTGTAGTTTCAGTTGAATGAAGAGGACGAAAGCCAGATTGCTGACTTGAAATAATTTCATTATCGTTTAGGAATTTAAATAGTTGATTATAAATAATTTTCTCTAATATTTTTGCCACAGCTGATATTACTGAAATCGGCCTATAATTTCCGCAATCAGTTTTATCTCCTGATTTATAAATTGGTGTAATTTGGAAAAGTTTCATATCTTCTGGAAAAATGCCAGTGCTCAGAATTAGATTGAGAATATATACTAGTGATTCAACAATAGTGTTCCCTGCTGCCTTAAGTAATCTGCAAGAAATTTTATCAAAACCTGACGCTTTACTTGCTTTCATCTTCTTCAATATACTGGCCAGTTCCTCCCTTGTAATGTTTCTAAATTCAAAGACATTAGTTCCAGGAGTCACGTACGACAACGGATCGAAATCAGTTAGTGGAATATTTTTAGCAAGTTCTGGTCCAATTTTACAAAAGAAATTATTAAATTCATTGGCCATGTTCTTATCCCCTGTCACTTTCTTGTCGTTAATTATTATTTCATTTATTGTAGTGGTCTTAGATTTTCTATTTAGTAGCTCATTTATTGTTTTCCAGCTATCTTTACTGTTTGTGCTATTTTCTAAATTTGTTTCATAATAGTTTGATTTGACATCCATGATAAGACAGTTAACTTTATTTCTACATTGTTTATATGCCTCATGGTATGCCGGAGAATTTAAACTTACTGCCTTCTTTTTAAGTTAATCTCTACGGTAACTCATGGTTTTTATTTCATTTGTTACCCATGGCTTATATTCACTTTTAGCTCTTCTAATTCGCAAGGGTGCATGATAATCAGCAGTTTGGAGGAAAATTTCTTTCCATTCATGCCATGCTGTATTGGGGTCTATGCAGTGATTAAAATTACTAAACATTTCTCTGAGATTGTTTTGCAATTCGACTGCATTGAAATGCTTAAACTGTCTAGTCTCTATTAATTTGGGTTTGTCCCTAGGGATTCCTATTTTCCTACAAATACATATAAGACTATGATCACTTATCCCCAAGTCCATGACTCCTGAATCAATTGTCTTAGGATCATCAATTTTTGTGAGGATAAGATCAATTAGTGTTTTTGATGAGTTAGTTATCCTAGTTGGCTTTTCAATATGTTGTTGTAGTTGATATATGTCCATGAGATATCTCAATTTTTTACCGTTAGGATTATTGCTAACTACCTTTAATATAGGTCAATGTTGAAATCACCCGTTATGATTATTTCTTTGTCCTCTTTATCAATTTCCTTAATGAAATTTTCAAAACGATTAAGTAATTCAATATTTGAGTCTGGTGGGCGATACCATGTGGGAACCAGTACCGGTTTACTTTTTGGCTTTTTAATTTCAAGGCAAATCGCTTCAACATTTTCGGGTATTAAATCACTTCGTTCCATGAACGGAATGATATTGCGCAGATATATCGCAACACCACCTCCATTTCGATTTCTGTCTTTTCTTACTAAATCATAACCAGTGATGCCAATCTCGTTATTGTGAATAGAACAGTCTAATCTCGTTTCGTTTATACATATAATATCAAAGGGTTGGCTACAGATAAAAACCCTTAGCTCTTCAATGTGTTTAACTAAACTCGTGATATTTAAGTGCCCAATTTTTAATCCTTTTAATTTTGGATAAATACCTTTGCTCGAGTGTGATAACGGGTTATCCCGATTTGTTTCATAATCTATGGAGCTGTATCCTTGATTTAATGTTGGATCACACTGTGACGAGATTAACGAGTTCTCTTTCTCTGCCTTCGGGTTTTCAATCCGGGTTGGGATGACATCAACATCAATAGGTCCCCTAGTTGTCGAATGACTGCTGTAGGAAAATTTCCAAGTGATTGGTTACTGGCCGCCATCATTTTTCTCTCTCCTTGAAGAAACTTGATTAACTGAACGGCTAAGAGGGCTGAACCTTTGGGATTAAGGTGCAGTTTACTGCCATTTAGGCCTGTACTATTTATACCAGAGTTATCTATGAAATAGAATCCATGTTTAGTACATATCTGCTTTAGTTCCTCGTTAACTTCTTTTATTTTTGTCGCTACATCTATATCTTCCCTCAAAGTAACACCCGACACGCCAATTTTGGATTGTGAGAATTTAGCTTGAATACCAAATGCAAGATTTTCAATTTCCGAGGCACAGTGTTTAGCTGAGTCTATAGGAAGGTTGTTTGTTCCTGCATGGATAATTATGTGTGACGGTGATAGATGCTGGTCAATGGAATTGACTTGTTCAGTAATCTCTTTAGCAGTTTTTCCGGGAAAAGTATATTTATGCACTTTTTTCCTCGTCAACTTTCTTGGTTGAATGTTTTCAATTATCGAGTCTCCTATAAGGACTACATCATTTCTTGATAGTGCATGTAGTTTATTGTGATATTGTGGAGGGTCACTTAGTTGGCCATATCGTGACGTATCCGGATCTTCACCAGGGTTATTTTGTGGAATATTACGTTTCTGTGGCTGATATCCGTTTCTCTGTTCGGCAGTTGATTCTTTTTTGTGTTTGGCTTGTTCCACAATCTCTACATCATCACTTAACATCTCGCATCTCTTATGTGTTTCATCGTCAGAGTTAAGGTGTGTTTTTGTTGGTTGTTCACTTCCTCGAAGATTCTTATCGTTCGTTTGCCAGATATCTGAATGACTTTGACGTCCTTGATCATTATATGACGGTATAGCAGTGTTTGCTAGATAAGCATCTGACTGGAGGATACGAATTGTTGTAATTAAACTCGCTTTTTCCTCTTCGGCGTTGTCTGCCTTAGTCTTAAGGTCAGCTAAAATATAAGACAGATTATTTACTCTGTTTATTAGAGCGTCATTTTCTTTCCTTAAGTGCTCGTTTTCTTCGCGCAGCCTTGAAAGTTCAACGGAGGGATCGTTAACTGGTTGACTTGTATTTAATTTAGCAGAAATGTCAGAAATTTTCCTAAGGATTTGATGTTTATCCGTTTCGATTTCAATAGCTAGATTATCTAGGCGAGTTTTTAAGGCATCTAGCATGATCTCTTGGGACTCTTTGTTGGTTTCTTCATTTGCATCTTTATGCAAATCTGCTATTTCGTTTGCTTCGTCAACAGCAATGGCGGATTTAACTGCCTCAGTTTCTGAGGTTTCATTCATCTGATGAAGAGGCAAAAAACCCACAATACCTTCATAAGTTTGTTGCTTGATCTTTTCACAATCGTCCCCTTGAATCTGAAGCACCTTTTTACCTTGATACCACTTTATCGAGGCTTGTTTACCAGAGAATAATTTAACATCTCCACCTGGCGATGACCATTTCTCGGTCAGCTTCAATTCCCTCTCAACAAAATCTTTAAGCTTCTTAAGATCAGCTCTCCATCTAAACTTTGAATCTTCAATAGTCAAATGCTCATAGTAGTTTAGACTTGCAGAACTCATGTTAAATAAATTCACAAATTGGTTGCAGCCCTTTCAACGCATTTTGAACACATTTGTTTGTGCGTCTTTCAGTGAAAATGAAACTGATCCAGATGGCGAAGTGAAATAATCAGAAAGGTCTGAGTACTGCCGAAATGTCCAGAGTAGTCTTCTAACGTTTCGAGCGAAGGCCCTTCGTCAGAGAGAAAAAACTTTCTCTCTGACGAAGGGCCTTCGCTCGAAACGTTAGAAGACTACACTTAACATTTCGGCAGTACTCAGACCGTTCCGATTATTTCACTTCGATTTCAACATTGACTACTCAGCACTCTATTTTTATTTCATGGTTTTGATCAAGATAGCGTTGCCGTGAATATCCAAAACCAGCAAGAAGTCTTTCGGACAAGCTTTAATGAAAGGAAAGATGCCGGTAATCGTGGGCCGAGTCGTGCATGTCAGTCAAAGCAACAAACCTGTAGTTATAGTAGAAGTAGTCATAATGAGGGAAACCATGGTGGAAGCAGTCCAGAGGAAAGCAGATCTCACGAAGGTCAACGTGGTAAAAGGAACGCTGCGTTTAATAAAAGACTTGAAGTATCCTGTGAGTACTACGACAGGTACTGTGATGTTCAGTTCGGCTGCTGCGAGCGATTTTGGCCTTGTCACCGATGTCACAATTCGCAAAACAAATGCGGACAAGAAAAGCTGCGTTCTCGAGACATAAAGAAGATAAAGTGGAAGAGATGCAAGAGAGTTCAAGAGGTAAGTGAGATAATATTACGTATCTGTACAAGTACGTTCATCGAGATTTTAAAACAAACGAAACTGATTTCATAACTCTTGTGCGTCGGATCGGAATATAAACCACATGGCGGTTCTTACCTACTTTTGTCGCCGGTATTCGGCGATTGGTCTAATTTCCCTGCTTCGGAGCCCTTTTTGTGTCTTTCACTGATCAATCGTAAATAATAGTACACTAAGTGGGTCGACTTAAAGGTCTTTAAAATTAAGGTATTTATCGTTAAACATTTTGAGCGATGATACTGGATTCTGATCATGAGGAATGAAGGCCTTTTTCCAGGGGTAAATGGTGTATGCATCGACAGTGTTTCCCTACAGATATAACGAAAGAAAACGAATTAACCACAAATAAAACATGGTTTATATTTTGAAGAAAGGCATGGTTTGTTGTGTTTGTGCACGTGATTATTCGGGTAAAATGCCGAATAAGGTAAGAGGTTGAAAGGAACTTATTCTATTGACGTTTACTAGAAAATATCGTACACTTATACGGTCGCTTTACATTTCCAGAATTTTCTGTATAGAAGCATATGACACGAGTTGTATTTCTTCCTTACGTTCTGTCTTTCGATGATTTTGTAATTATACTGTCTTTTTGCACGTTTAACACCATGCCTTTTGAAGTCTTTCGCTTACAAAGATAACATTTTATCTAAATATTTAGTTTCCAAAAGAATTCCCTACCATGTAGAATGTGGGTTGAAGTTTGCCGAGTATTTCTGTTGAATTTGTCAACATTTAACAGGGAAGCAAAACTATCCGTACCACTGTGAAAGATGTGGACTCTGCAGGTGGGTATGAGAACATGGCGAACAAATAGTGTAAGAGATGTAAACCCTCACTGGTATAACTCCATTAATGTAATTGTGCCCGTCTACCAGGACTACCAATCCCTCAAGCAAGCTTGCACCGTTACTTGCTTCTATTTTTCTAACTTACGTGCATTAATAAATGCATATTTGCCAACGTCCATATTTGCGACGTATGTGGCGTCTGTCTGGACATCCATCTTGAAAATCACATATGCCGTGCTGGTTCAGCCCATGATGAATGCTGTATCTGTTTTGAAGTAGGTATACGTCATTCATTAAATGATAAAATTAGTCCAGTCATCGTGAAGTCGTCGGTAAAATGTGCACTTTTTTTTGTTTAAGGATGCATTCACAGGATGTTAAATACTTCCATGTTCTCACAAGGTTCTCAAGGATTGTGCGACTTTGATGTTGCAGAACGGAATGTGAGTAAACAAAATGTCGTGACACACCCTAATTTCTCTTTTCCACATCTTGATTTTCTCTCCTTAATCAATTTTTCTTCTTTCCAATAGCTTTATCCTTCGTTGTCTCTCCTGGCTATTGTCAACCGCAGCCGTTTCTTTGCCCTCCTCCTTTTTCCTCTTTTTTTTTTTTTATTACCTTATCTTGATGCCGTTGGATCACCTTCCGTTCTTTCTCCTCTACAAACTTCCTTGTTTCATATTATTCCTAATTCTTCTTACTTGAACAATATATAGATTTCAACACAGAAAAAAGAAAAAATGCTAAAAATTCCTTTAAGATAAACCTTTTCAAATTAATAAATAATTCTGTGTTTAGAAAGACTTTGGAAAATTTAAGAAACAAAGTTGATGTAAGGCTTGTAACAGATAAAAATAAACTATTGAAATTAGTCTCGAAACCAAGATTTCTAAGCAGCAAGATCTTCAATGAAAATCTAGTCAGTGCGGCACATAAGATCAAAGAATGCCTTACTCTTAACAGGCCGGCATATGTAGAAATGTGCATTCTTAATCTTAGTAAGACATTAATGCGTGATTTTTATTACAATTATATTAAAACTAAATATGGAGATAATGCTAGATTATTATTTACATATACAGATTCATTGACATACCAAAAAGAAGCTGAAGATGTGTATGGGGACTTTTGGAGTGATAGAGATGTTTGACAATAGCGATTGTGCAAAAGATAGCACATATTATTATTTCGATTTCAATAAAAAATTAATAGGTAAAATGAAAGATGAAGCAGCTGGGGTTCCTATTGTTGAGTTTGTTGGTTTGAGAAGTAGGATGTACTCATATATGAAAAATAATGTTGAAGGTGCAAAAACCGCGAAGGGTATTAAGAAAGGTGTTATTAAGAAGGATATAAAACATGAAAACTATAGAGATGTATTATTTAATAAACAAATATATCATGTTATGAAAACCATCAGAAGTAAAAACCATGAATTAGGAAGTTATGAAATGAATAAGGTATCACTAAGTTGTTTTGATGATAAACAATATATATATTAGATGATGGTATAAAAAGCTATGCATATGGACATAAAAATATTATGTAACCATATTGTGGCAAAATTAATGAAAGCACATGGGGGTATCACACAGCAAATAAAAAAATAATAAAATGGAAAATAATAAATCGAAAATAATGAATGGAAAATAATAAGTGCGATCCAAGGCTTATATAGTACTAGATGAAAAATGTCCTGGTACACCCATGTTCTATACTACTCCTACTTGAATTTTAAGATATTTTTGTTATTTCTTGTAATTTTCAGCAAAACATTTTTTGTTATATTTTTGTATTTTTTAAGCTCCGCCGTCTGCAGTCCGCCGTCCGCGTCCGCATTTTAGCTACACCCTTACAAAATAGGATAAGAAACTGAAGTAGGTTTGCTGGTAAGACCCCTTATAGATGAGTTCCTTACACAGAGATATTATATTAAGTCAACAAATTTGTTGACTCATGAAATAAACTTATGAAATAATAAGGAACTTATTTAAACTCATGAAATAAACATTTGCTATCGCGGGTTCGGCAATCCAGTAAAGTTTTCTATTATTTCTGAAAACACAAACATGTTTACACAGGGGTAAAGACCATGGAAACCTAGCCACGTATTTTTGTGAAAAATGGCCGACATGAACACAAAGTTTTCGAACGAGGTTTCGCTATTTCAGGCCATTATACAGGTCAATTTCGATACATCATGAGTGACTTGGGACCAAACACAAAAGTTAACGGAAGGTTCAAGGGCGCCATAAATAGTTTGTTCTGGAGCAGCGTTGCGCTTGGGGAAAAGGAAAAGTGGCAATAGACATTACAACGATGAAAAGACGTAGCAAGTTTGCTATCAATTACCAGGAGACACTTTTAAGAATTGCCGTGATCTTCAAAAATTAATTTTTTTATTTGTTTATCTTTTTTAATGAAAACTGTGTAAGCAAAGATAGTGTACAAGGCATTACAAAAAGATATCAGCCAGAAAATCGGGAGGTCGAGGACGGAACAAACACTGTGCCCCTGGGCACCAAATGTCTTAATCCGGCGTTGATAAAGTAAGCTTTCCGTCTTTGTTGTTTGTAAATAATGACATTTTAAGTCATTATATCATATAATTTACGTTAAATAATTTTTGGACACATGGCGTTCCATAATCGATTTTCTCATTTTACGCAACATTTTGCATTTTGACGTATTGTATATCAACGAGTGGTAACCGCTGTTCGTGATTTTTAATCACGCATTTTCATATTAGCTCTGGAGATTTGTCCAAACAAATCCATTTCTAGGACAGTCTTGGGTAACCATTTGTACCAAAAATTTGTATCATTAATTATTCCTTAAAAAAGACCTTGAAACAAGTAAACCTAAGCATTGTTTCAGAGAATAACGACAGAACGGCGATTGAAAGATAAATGAAAAATAATTTCACTTAGGCCTTGATTACATGAAAGCGAGCTGGCCCGGCTAAAGGGCTAGCCCTGTAACCGGGAACGATTATGTTTTGATATTACATGAAGTGAACTGGCCCGCTTGCCGAGCTGGATTGTTGTTTGAAATTACTATGTTCAATGCTCCCTAACATTAAGCTAGCCCGGTTGCCGGGCTCAACCATTTTGGTTACTATTACATAAGATGAGCTGGCCCATTTACCGAGCTGGCCCGGTAAGCGGGATGGCTCATTGCCATGTAATCACATTATTTTCTTTAGTGGGTTTATCATTGTTTGGTAGGCTAGCCCGTTTAGCGAGTTGGCCCGGTAGCCATGCCAGCTCGTCTCGTGCAATCAGGGTCTTACTTAAAAAGTGAAGATATATTTGCTCTCCAGGTTGACCAGTGGTGGATTCAGGGAAGGGCCAGAAGAGCCACACACCCCCTTTCAGTAAGATAATAAGTGTAATGCATGATCAATTCGCTTACTAAATGAACAGTAGGAAACGAAAACAGCTTCAAGTGTTCATCTTCTGAGTAGTTTATAAAACGCGAGTTAAACGGTTTTATTATATATATATATATATATATATATACAAATCGGATCACAGAGCTAGATAACTTGTTTAAAACATTTAATCGCTACTCAGTTGCGATTAAATCTACTGAGTAGCGATTAAGTGTCTTAAACAAGTTATCTAGCTCCGTGATCCGATTTGTAAATAGCTCTGGTATATCCATTGAGCACTCTTGCTGTTTGATGAGGTTCCCAACCTATATATCATATATCGTATATATAGTACCTCATTCTGGTAAATATTATAAATTCACGCTTGAATATCTCAATTGTCACTAAAAACAATCTCAAACAACGAAACATGAGATTTCTTTCGAGAAGCTCAGAGCAGAAGAGGAAATTTTACTGTTTTAATTACTACTCCTAGGCTGCGCCCCCTCTTCAAGCCAAATCTGGATCCGCTAGTGTTGACATGAAAAATTTAAATACAAAAAAATCAAACATTCAGGTAAACTTTGCCCTGGCATGAAAAGCACCGGAAATAGAAATGATAACTTTCTTACCCACAATGCATTGCACGGCATCCAAATTGTGTCACAGTGACTCAAACTTCAAAGGAAACATGATGTTTCAAGGTGTTCCAAACGATTACTCGTTAAGTGTGGATACAAGACGTGGTATGAGAGAGACTATATTTATTTACTTTCACACAAGAAAGTCTTTTGGTTACCTATACTCTTTTTGACATGCGAATTTGCCAGCAAAAACATTGCTTAATTTTACTGTTTTTATCGTTAATGTTTGGATCGCTCTTGTTTAAATAACAGCAAACAGACCTGAACTCTACGAGGTATTTAATATTGAATTCAAATATATTGTCACATGAATGTGGATGTCGTTTTTCAGAGTTCTGTAGCGCTAACAGTTACTGTTTGCATCATTAGTTTATGTGATCGCAATTTTAAAATATCCCGTCACTATTTTATATTTTAATAGGAAGTGAAGCTATTTAAGACTGGAAGGGAACGAGAGAAGTAAGTCATTATTTAATTAATGATGCAGTGAGACCACTTATTAAAATTCAACAGATAGAATAATTTTTCTGAAGAGCATTTGCATCAGCAATTAAACTGGCAATTTGTCATGAGTGTAAATATCATGTACTTGTACAATGTGAACTGAAGATGTGACTGTCATAATGTTTAGAGGAGGACCATACTGGCATGGCCTCCCTCTCACATGCTGTGTTGCATTAGACATTTAGGGATGTATTAAGTTAATACCCATATTATTACTTAAATCAGAATGGATCTTCCCTTTTGAACAAGTCACAAATTTTATACCCAAACGAATATGGTGTAGATTAACCGGCCTTTCAGTTCTTATGAATGGCTGTTGACCCATTGTGGTCTGGTGTCGGCCCACCTAGGGAAAATCCTGGCTATGCCACTTAAAGATGTGTTCACCTGGCCTGTGGTGGCACATCTTTGAATAACCAAAAGATTCATCCCTTAAATTAATATGATTTCCTGTAAGAAAGCAAATTCTACTGTTACTTGAAGACATTGTTGAATTAAACTTGAGTATTGCTGTATTGAATAAGTTGAATGTGTTATTAGTTAGCTATTAAGTTTTAAAACTGGTGGTTGCTTTGGTTTCCATCCTCAGATATTCATGTTCTGTTGGTGTTTGGGTTTTTTTATTGTAATGAGTATCATGTAGTGATCCTGGCTTGTATCACAACAAATTTGTCTTTTCCTACCCTTTCACACTTTGTACATTCATCTACAGTATCTGCCAAAATTGGGGGGGGGGGATCTGCTTACTGTGGCTGTGCAAGAATGATTTAATATTAAAATTACAGCGTGACTATTATTAAGAAAATTAAAATTACAGCATTTTTCTGACCATAGATTGTGTAAGAGGAACAAATCTTTTTTGTTCTATTTAATTAACTAAAGATACATGTACATACAACCAAGAGGTTGAGGGAAGCATATCTTTAGTTGGTTCTGCTCATGGTATCAGTTGTACAAAATAAAGTAAAGATAAAGAGCCCATCTTAAAATTTGAAATGAACAAGTGATATCATTGAGAAATAAGCCAAAATATTTCCACAGCAATTTGCTCTTTTTTCATTCGAACATTAATGTTCAGCATCTCAATATACAATTTGCTTTAAAAATTTGTGAGAATAAATCACAAAGCTGTGAGCTTTTATCAAGACGTAAAGTGTAAGAATGAAGAAAAGAGTTTAATGAACATTTGAAATTCCACCTTTTTGCTTTCTCAACTCATTTGCGATGCAAGTACTTAAAAATATATTTCTGATTGTTATTTTTTAAGAGTTGCGAACTTGAATGCCAAGCAAACGTTTTACTTTATTTTGTAGGTATGATAACCTGGCAGACTTATTTGCAGTCATAAATACAATGCAAGCTTTAGAGAAAGCTTATATAAAAGATGCTGTTACACCATAAGAGTAAGTTCATGTTAAAGAATTTGGAGTAAGAAATTTAGTGAAGGTTGTTGCAGACAGAAATTATTACTGTAATTTCTCCTGTGATCCAAAGTTATTGCTGAAGCTCATTTAATATTGAGAAAAACAGGCAAATAACTGATATTCTTGCTTGACAACAATTCCACAGGTACTTTTGTTGAACAGAGAAGAACAATGACATTGTAATTTACAAAGGGGAACTTAGTTTTCAAAATAAAGCAAGTAGACTAAGACGTCAGAATGTGATTAGCCTTAGTGCTGATTCATTGAGCGAACTTGAACAAGTAAATTAGGTGTGGCTAGTAAGTAAGTAAAATTTTGATATCAACAAACAAGAACTACTGTACGTTGAAGAAATACGTTGGAGAGGAAGAATGTCTTGCGCATTTTACCAATAAATATAGCTTGTAAATTTAGGTTTAAGAGTGCTTTTTGTAGAAAGTCGCAGCTACTGTTGTAATGTTGAGAGCTTGACTCAATAAACGCAGAAGAATGAATGCAGTCCCGAGTGTTGTGAATGACGAGCCAGCACGAGCGTAATCGCTAAATGCAAGTAGGTTTCGCGACAGGTACTGCTGCATGTGAAACATACTGTACTGTATTTCTCTCTTTGATGTTTGGATATCGAATAAAACACTGTTTCGTTTACAACAGGTTCACTGGCTATATTTTTTCCTAGGTATACGGCAGCTTGTTCCAAATTAATAGTGCAGTACAAGGCAGCATTCAAGCAGGTCCAAAACGACGAGTTTCCAAATGTGGAAAGCTTTATGAAAAAATGTAAGGTACAACAAGTGTACATACTATCTTAACTGTTAGCAATTTAATGAAAGGAAAGCTAATGAATATTCTACTGATTTTTACTCAAAAGCACGCTTTGATTTAAACGGCAGAAAAGTACATTGTAAGCGATCCCTAACATTCTGACGCCGAACGACGCCAAACGACACCTAACGTTTTAATTTTTTGGATAATCCGTATTCTAGCTTGACTGTCCACCAGCCCTGGAACGAATCAAAGAGGACAGACCAATTACAATAAAGCATGACAAAGGAAACACAAGTAAATGTATCGCGGATATTGTAATGGTGAGTAGTGCATCAAAAAGTTTTTAAAGAAATTGTTTAAGAAGGCTTATTTAGTCCTGAATAGTGGTCTTACTCTGATCGCCTTTCGTGCAGGTTGTTTCTCCTGCACTAAATTGCAATGTAACATCGCTATAAGGGATCGAACGTGTGTATTCGAGAAGAGTATCAGGGAGAAAGAGAGGCGTAGACAGAAGAACGTAGGTATGGTCGGACAGATAGACATGTAGTGTCAGAGACACAGACTATCAGCGCGACCACCTGTCTGTTTCAGTCTGCCCCTCTGTCTTCCGTTGGCCGTTCTTTTGATTGTTCTACTTCTCTCTCTGTTTCTGTCTGTCTATACCGTACCTTCAGGTGTTTGTCAGCCATTTAGATAGGCAAGGACAGGCAGATGTGTAGAGACGTTCATAGGTAATGAGGCTGGACTGAGTGACAAAAACATTGACGTGAAGACAGAGAAGGGAGAGGCAGGACAAAGTTTTTCAGTTCTCAGTGTTCTGTATTGTAATATCCATCTGATTTTCATATGAGAAGCTGGTGAATGACCAACATGTCTTTCGTCAAAATACCAAGTACAGTAGGCATGGAAATCACAAAGAGGATTCTTTACTGTGCTTCTAATTAAGCTGTTTTCAATTTTGTTTAGCTTTTCATCACAATAATGGACAAACATCGATTGCAGATCCGAGCAACCGATGAGGTGAATCCACTGTTTCTTGCAACTTGTACTTGTATGTAATCAGCGGAGTAGTTTATAGGGATGTGTGACACCCCCTGCAACGTTTACCAAAACATGAGAAATTCGGGCAATTAGTAAATAGTAATTTGGGCAAGATTTGGTAAAAAAGTTCCTTTCGGTTACTAGTTTATATTTAATTTATGTTCTAGGGCCGAGGAAGCCAGGGTACACCATACATGGCCTAAATGCACGTCGAATTATATTCGGGCAATTTTTTACAGTATCTAATGTTCGGGTAAATTAAGCTGGACACCCTCAGTCAAAATGGGTCAACAAGCCCCTGTATCTATTTCTGAAACTAATGAATAAGTTACAAGGAAAACAAAAAGGAAATCAGTGATGGGACCTGTAGTTTGGAAATGTGGTCATGACTGGGATAAAATTTCGACAACTTTAAAGCCATTTTCTGCTTAAGTATGGATTCTTTTGAGAAACTGTATCATACACCAGGGAAAGATATTAAAATAGAAACGTGGGTACAAAAATGGGTCTACTGTAGTTCTTGGTATTGAGTCGGAAAACAGAAAATTTTAGTACTAGAGCTTTTGTGAGCGAAGGTTCTACATCAAAATTCACATACATTAAAATATCATATTAACATATCGAAAACTTCCAAAAACGTATTTCAAATATGAAAGTTCCAAAGAACTGCCATCTGCTAATCATCATGAAACAAATTCTGGTCGCCATATTACGACCAAAGTTGTAAAGCTGAAAAATATAGTCACGCGTGCACCGGAATCGGTCGCAATTTTGCAAAGCCGTGTTTGATCTGATTTCACCCATCTACAAGTTGGCTAGACAGAAAAAGTCACGGCAATTGTCTCGTTTTTTCAACTCACTTAACGTTGATTGGGATTTGGACCAAACAATCCTTCAACTGAAGGATTTATTTTGCCAAGAACATGTCTAGATTATGATTCTTCTTTGTATTTCCCTTATAAATGATCGAGTTTGAGCAAGTGTTTTGTCAAAGTCATTAATCCACTGGAGACAAAATCCAAAGAAGACAGCACTAATACGGAGATTTTCTGCCAAGTCGTTGGTTAAAATGTTGGAATTTGTTTACAATCCTGGCCAAAACTATTGGAACAACACTTAGAAGTGAACGCACTTTTCAACTCCCCCTTCAATGTTGTGAGTTTCTGGCCAGTTTTTCGCGCTCCGTGCGACCTAGCCATCATCTGACATGGTGGTATGAGGTAGCATTGATGGAGGATGGAGAGGAGAGGGAACGAGCGATATGCTTTTCTTTTAGCTTTGATACGGTTAGTACGGAGTCATTTGAGATCTGTCCCAGGTAGTTTTGGCTAGGATTGTAGCTTCCTCAAAGCATTTGTGGTTGTTTGTGTATCGGTTAAAATACTCGTCTTTACCTTTGGTTTCCTGAATTGCATGAGAGTCGATATTCAATTTTTTTATTGTACATGAGGCTACCTCTAATTATGATTACAATCCGCTTTTTTATGTATTGTTGTCTGTTGCTTTTTCGCCTAAATTCATCTCGATCGGGTCGTCCTTGATAACCTTCGCTCACAAAATGTGTCTTTATGATCCCTTCATCATCAGACGGTTAATGTTGTGGTCGGTTTCTCCGAAAAGTAACTTTTTTGTCCTCACTAATCTGTGTGGGTGTACGGTGTTCTGTTTTTCCACATGTTCGTCATGTATGATGATCCTTAGCAATGATTGTACGAGATTAATTAGAACTGAGACCGGTCACATAAATATTTGATCAATAATAATTTAGATACACCCGGATTTGAGAGACCTGATGGAGACAATGAACAGCTTAAGTAAACTGTCAGAAGATTTTGAAGGAAAAATCAAAGTAAAAACATGGTGAGTTTAATTGAGAGTTTCATTTTTGTCTAATTTCAAATCATGATTATGATGACGACCGACGAGGATCATCATGATTATCCTTAATTATCTCATTACTCACTGTGGCGCAATTCAGGGTTTCAGCAGGAGAGTTAAATCCTTTATTCTACTAATTAGTATTCAGGAGTGTGCTAAACATTCAAAAGATTGTAAAAATATCTTGCCACTTTGCTGTCCTTTAAGGACAGTGTGATTAACTGCTTATAGCATGCTAATGAGTGAATATCAAAATTTCGAACGACCAACGTTTCCTCGACCTTAAACTGAAAAAACCCGATTTCACTGTGGGTGAGTCGTGAGATAAGATGATTAATCAGCGTTTACTCTTGTGATGAAGGATTTAACATCGCTCGTGAAGGTTGAACGGCTACTTATGCCTGTGAAGCTTCACTCGCGATGTTAAATCCTTTATTGCACTCACGACCGTTGATTAACCCTTACTTGTCATAATAGTCACGATCACAATCATATGTTGTCAGGAGAATGACGACGATACTGATAAATGTGACACTTATGATGTCATTAGAAGGTGTGTAATGAAGATGATCACAACGATGATGGTGGTTATGGCGATAATGATGAGGGTGGTTTTGCTTATGAATGATACTGGTAGTGATGTTGGTGTTGATCATGATACTAGTGATGAAGTAATGATAACGGTGATTGTGATGATGCTGGTGGTGGTCACGTTCGCTAATACTCAAAATTTTCGGTAAGTGTTACCGTCCTCATTGGCGTTTTTAGGGTCTTACTGCGCAGTTAAATTTCAGGGATACCGCCATTGCGGACACCCCTACAGTATAAGCTGAAGTAAATGGTATACACATTGATGCATGTAAGCCTTTGTTGCAAAGTCTCCGCTCTTTGTAGACCATCGTAATAGTAATGACGCTGATACTGCTAATAACGATGGTGATGCACTAAATTTTTATGTCCTTTTTAAGGCTCGACACGTTGGGGAACATGAAGGCAAGCGATGAACTGTCAGAAGAACAGGCAAGAAAGATGCTGTTTGACTTGGAGCAGGCGTACAATGCTTTCAATAGATCTTTGCACTGACTTACCGAAATATTTAGTTCAACCTCTAGAACTGTAGTAAACTCCTTAAATAGACAACCTGAGGACCAGCTTTGGTGGCCCGTTTCACGGGGTGTCCGTATTAGAAGTTGACTTGCTTTGACTCTGGAAGTTTGAAAAACAAACAAACAAAAATAAATAAATAAACAACAGTCGAAAGGTTTGTAAAGATTAGATGAACTTGTAACAAATACACAAGGCAATGCATGTCGTCTGTTAGGAAGACGTCCGGTCGCTAGTTGACTATAAACTTATGTCAGCGTTACGCCGGAAAGTAACTTTCGCAATCATACCAAATTGCAGGTAAGCTGGATAACTGTATGTAAACATCATGAAATATTATGGAAAGTCATTAACGTTCTGGGCACCCTATATCAATATTTGATCTCTTCACACGAATAAGCTAATGCTGACTAAATGATTAGGCGAACGCCATTTTCGTGTTTAAAATATTATATTTAAAGACCTAACGGGGACTTGTTCCAACTCCAAGTTCTTTAGACTGGGAATTGAACCGGCGACCTTGCGACTCTTGTGCTGTACTTTAACCGGTTGCTCTACAGTCGCAGGGCGTAGGGTTTATTCGATTCCTATTCGGAAGCCGGTTGGGGTTTAAAATAAAATATCTGGAGCTGGAAAGTTTACCTCGTACCTCACCATTTAATCTGCAAAAGATGTGAAACAATTTTTTTTTTTTTTCTTGTAATTTCGTAATAAAATTTACAGCCCAGCAGATTGTTTTGAAAACAGCTTTTAAAAACAAAAACGACGAGAATTGGACAAATACTGGAGATTTAACTGGTAATGCTTCGTCAGAAAAAGTTATACCTATAGACGTAATACCATCTGACTAGTAGGATTTTCAAAAATTCTGAAGGGATGCAAACTGGAGATTATCCATCATCTATATTACTTTGAAAATGTTGCGCGTTAGCAACGAAACGTCAATAAAGCTTGTTTAAACTAACATGTTTTGTTATTTGTCGTGTTTTATCCTGTTATGCCTATTCACACTCGAATTTTGAGCTGGGCATTAATATTCATCCTAAAACATAACAAAGATCTGCAACGAATTGTTTTGAATATTTGCTCCTCCTATTTTATTTTTGACTCGCATCTTCAAAATCTTAAGAAAACGCTTTTACTTAATGGTTATCCTAATTCTTTCATAGACACATGTATTCGCTAATTTCTAGATAAGATTTTTTCACCCTCCCCCAAAGTTTTCCTCGCCCCTAAGAAAATCGTTTACTTTTGTCTTCCCTACACTGGACAACATAGCCTCCAAATTCACACTCAGATTCGGAAGTTATGCTCCAGTGCTTTTCCGCACATTAACCTCGGCTTTGTTTTCCGTCCTTCTCTCCGATTGTCTCACTTTTTTGCCTTTAAGGACAGGATTCCCAAGGCCTTGAGATCTCGTGTTGTTTACCGTTTTAAGTGTCAACGATGTAGTTCGTTGTATGTCGGCCAGACGAGTCGTCTTCTCCACACACGAATCTCTGAGCACTTGGGCATTTCTGGACTTACTGGCAAGAAGCGAGTCAATCCTCCGACAAGCATCTTGTCACATCACTGTGACACTGGACACCCTGTCTCGCCTGATTTCACCATCTTGTCTTCTTCTTCCTTCAACTCTGAACTTCTCGTCAGAGAAAGTCTCATCCGCAAACTCAATCCATGGCTTAATGCCAACATAGGCTCTTTTCCGCTTTCTTTATTTTAAGACTTCGTTTCTTGACATTTCCACCACATCTTAGTCTGCTGTTTCCTTTTGTCTTTCCCACTTTCGTTCCTACGCCAATATCTCGTCAACACATCTCATGTAACATAACCACTATAATATTTATCACCTTGTAATGTAAGTTATTCATTCTCTGAGGATGTTGTGTGTAGCAACGAAACGTTAGAATTATACTACAAACCTTTAAATATGCCTATTTTGCGTGTTTTTTGCTGGGTTTTATTATTTCTTCTTCGATCAGAGACCAACCAAGACCATGGTTCATGAGCATAAAAAAGCTTGTGGAGCTCACGAAAAGAGTTCACGAAGGATAATTATTTCTAATCTGTCAACGTTACATTTCGCTGACACAATGTTTTCACGTAGATTATAAAACATCAGCATGTGAAATAATTCGATAGGCTTTTCAAGATATCAGGTTACATAAGTGGCAAACTTGTGATCACTAGTCACGCGAACGTTAATCCAACCAACAACAACACTCTAGCTAAGTTTACAATTTTACTATTAAAATTTGTAAGGCATCCATGGCAATAGAAGAAAAGAAAATGTTTCAGTGTTAGCATATGTGTATCGATCTCAGTAACGCACTAAGGGTTCGTTCACAAACCGAACAAGTTGCGAACAGCTGTTTTTTTGGTAAACAGTGCACTATCAGCGGGAATTCCGACAAGTCAGCTTTTTGATTTGACCGCGGAGGCCCGGACTGCCGTTTTGATCTAAACTAATACATAATCAGTCGTGTATGTATATATTCACCTCCATGTGACAGCTTGAAATTTGTGGTATGCATATTTCTTCGCGGTATTGACTTGAGGTCACAGAATTTTCAATCAAGTCCAATTCCCTGATTGTTTTGAACTCAATATTTTCTTGTCAGCTGCCACGTTCCCAGCAAGCGTCTCCTCCCGACGAGATTTTGCTACAGGAGACTTGACCTGTTACCAAGCTGTTCAAATCAAAGTCCAAACTTCAAAGAAAACAGTATGCTGTTTGTTTTCCCAAGATTAGAAA
This sequence comes from Heliopora coerulea, assembly GCA_030142905.1. Lineage (NCBI taxonomy): Eukaryota > Metazoa > Cnidaria > Anthozoa > Scleralcyonacea > Helioporidae > Heliopora > Heliopora coerulea. Next base: position 186,970 of record JASJOG010000405.1, read on the forward strand.
ACATAAGTCTGCTGGTTCTAACCACTTTATTTTGTCGTAAAAGACATAAAATATCTAAAATTTCCCGTTTTTAAAAAAAACTCGTGTTGTCATTCTAGAGGTTCTACAAAAAGACGCCCGCAATCCTTAGGGCCAGAAAACGTTTACAAAATTCTGAAATACTTCATGCATTAACACTGTTATTTTTCCAAACAAAGCAACAACGTTTAAGCTAAGAGTAAAAAAATTATCGATGACTTTTGCCAGAAAAAAAGGGGCAGTGGTCAAAAACATGACGACACGAATATCAGAGGTACGACACTGAGTTGGACTTCTGGTTGATTATTTATTCTGTGTTGTGGTGTTCGAAAAGTGGCTACATGATCCTGCATCCATTGCGTCTCGTCCGAGATCTCGCCAAGTGTGGGACAAAATGAATCATCGAAAGCGAACTGTCCTCTTACTAATGTGAACCAACAAATGCGAGCCAATTTGTCCAAAGGTGTTTCAAGCGTTCAACCGACGCTTTGCGTTTTCCACCCGTTATAGGTGAGAGAGATAGCACCTGGTTCTATGGGAAAATGCTGATTACATATCAATTTCAATTTTTCAATTTCAAAGGTCTTTATTGAATTCATAAGATAAAATAACATATCCCATGTTACAAGAGTGGATATAAATAGATTAAAATACCATGTTATACTTAAAAATTATTCGGTTAAAAAAGGTGTTCATAAATCTACTAGTGTTTACCTTTGGACGTTGACTAAACTTATTCCTTAAGTTATAATTAGTGTATTTTGCCTTTGGTATATGACAATGGATTGGATGATTAGTGAGTGTGGATGCTTTTTTAATTATTTGTTTGTCCTGATTTTCCAAAAGTTTGCCTACATCCAGACATTTCGAAATGTATCTGCGTTTATGACAACGATCTAAAAAACACTGTATTGTGGTTAGTTCAGAATCAACGGCGCCGTAGACAGATAGGCCATAGGTAATATTAGGCAATACAGTACTATTAAAAAGGTAGTCAATCTCGGCTTGCTCAAAACCCTCCTTACGTAATCTCAGGACATGAAGACATCTGTTCGCCTTGGCTAGCTTATTTTTTACATGCAATGTAAACCTGCTATCATGTTGAAAAGTAACTCCTAGTATACAGAGAGATTCGCACTGTGGAATGTTCAACGTATTCGGGAATGTCTCCTTTTCCTCTTTTTTATAAAACGTTAATTCTTTACATTTCTCAGAATTACATGACATGGAATTTATGTCCGACCAATTCTTGAACTGAGTAACAAACTCCCTTGAGCAATCCCTTTCATTCCATACTGGTGCTATTATGGTGGAATCATCAGCATATTTACAAAGGGCGTCTTCACTACCTTGTTTAATTTCCAGGTCATTAAGAAATATGTTGAATAAGAATGGTCCACTACCACTCCCCTGTGTAGTTCCTTTGTTAACCATCTTCCAATCACCCACAAAATCGTTATGGAGAATTCTCTGCAGCCTACCTTCGAGAAAGCTGATGTACCAATTAATAATATAGGGGTTTAATGGTAATCCTTTAAGTTTAGTGACAAGCATATCGTGTTTAACAGAATCAAAGGCTTCGCTGAAATCCATAGCGAAAAGTCTTATTGCTTTACAATTTAGATTGTCAAGGTAACCACATATTTTGTGTTGAATTGTTAATAAAGCATCCGTACAATTATCTCCCTTTCTACATGCAAACTGTGTTGGACTTAGATTATTATCCAAAACGTCACTAACGTAGTTGCGATATACTGTCCTCTCAAACGCTCTAGCTATTACCGGAGTTATTTATTCCTCGGTAATCATTGTCCTCTTTAGGTAGATCCACTTTTGGTAAAGGGTTGATATTAGCCCGTTTCCATGCTAGCGGCCTGGTGTGTGTAGATATAGATAAGTTCCAAATTTTAGTTATAATGGGGGCTAAGAACCCTGAGTGATCTTTCCAAATCCAATAAGGGAGATTGTCTGGTCCATTTGCTATTTTTTTTTAAGTTTTTAAGTATATGCAATACATGTTGCTCACTAATCTCAGGAATTTCCTCTTCATTATCAATGTATAAACTCTGGCTTCATATAGGAATGATCGAAACACAAATCACCAAAACAATTATTCAAACCTTCCAATGTATCTATCAAGTGTAATACTGGGAGAACGAAATTTTCGCTGAGAAATAGAATCAATTCCTTTCCACCATCGGCAACTTCCTATTACATCTGCAGAAACATTTCATCTATTTTCATGGATTATCTGCGATATCCTTCTGTCAATTGTTGTAAGTCGCCCTGTGTTTAGTTTGGAAACTCTTGCCTTGGTCTTAAGCATCGACTTGACCAGAGGAGTCATCCAATTAGGATCTCGAGATGAAACTGAGACAATTTTTAAGGGCATGCACCTGTTCATATGACTTTCAATTTTCTTTCCTAAAAAATTCACTGCTTGATCTATATTATCCGCTTTCAAAAACATGATCCCATGTTTCAGCCTCGAGTGTTTTGTATAAAGAAATTTTTCGATGTTCTCTACGGTCGCGTATACATACTTTATGCCTAATTGGTTTTAACTTGCATCCCGCTGGTAAAATAACGCCTTTGTGATCTGTCGTCATTACGGTTTGAATAGGATAACACTTGCCAAATAACTCTGGACGATTAGTCAAACAATTATCTAAGCAAGTATTACCTCTAGTAGGGAAGTCCACCAAGACCTCCCAGCCAGACAGCATGCAAGCTGTCCAAGTCGAGTCGATTTAAAAATCCACCACATACAATAACAGTATCTGGGTATTTATCTAGTGTATCATCTGCAATGTTATTAAGGTAACTCATTAGATCACTTTCCTGATAATTATGCTTGGGAGGGTTGTAAATACCACAAACTAACATCCTTTGACCTGATTTGAAGCTACCATACTCCCTACAAACCGACCAGCTTTGCGGTGGTAAGCCTCCATCAATAGACCACTTGCATTTGTTCCCCTGTTGGAGGAAAAATACTTATTAACCAATGAATTTACATGAATTACTTGATCTGTTGAACGTCGGAACTTTGAAATTGTCGTCCAGATGGGTTGTTTTGCATATGAGTGTAAGTGGTCTAACCCTCCAGTTACTCATACTTTACACAAGGTAGTATATAAAGAACATACTGCGTCTCTATTAGAATTCATCTTTAACGAGTAGGGAAGCTGAGGGTGGAATAACTTTTCCCAGAGATATTTGATTGTCAACGTCTTGGAAAACGATCTCAGTAATGTTTTCCTGCCGTTTCAAATTACCGAAGACTCGGCATCTGTGGCATTCCACTTCCAAGTCATAAATAATGCGCATAAAAGGAAAACAAAGTCAAAGAATGAAAATGCAAGTATGCCGCATTTCCTATCGGCATTATACTCTTGGCGACGTCCACTGTGGCGCTGTCGGTACACGGAAACGATTTGTACCTTTTGCAACTAGTGTCGGTTTGTTCCTTGAAGTGCCTTCGTTACATCAACCATGGTTTCGATAAGACTACTAAATCGGTGGATGTTGGTGATGGTAGATCGTCCAGGTTAGTATAGTCTTGAGGAAGATTGTTGGTGACTGACATTTCGACGGCCTCAGCGGCAATCATCTTCAGAGTCGACTTTTTTCGACTCTGAAGATGACCGCCGCTGAAGCCTGGACGATCTACCATCGCCAACATGCACCGATTCTCCCGGGTTCAAACAATTTACTTTATTACTGCTAAATCGCTCAAAGCTAAAGTTAGTGAAAGCGGGGATACATCGAAGAACAGAATGACAGCTACATTGAAGCAACTCACAAACTGTCCCCTGTCGCTAAGCTTATTTTCGACTCATTGTATTGCTATTGGTTATTGGTGAGTTACTCTTAAGCAATAAAAGTGGTCTTGTGGAAACATTATGCAGTTCTGTAACTACTAAACCCATGCATTTTTGAGGCCTTCTCCTTACCAGTCTTCCCCTTCCCCCCCCAACAACGTAGTATTCGAAAGGGAAATTCCCTTCTTGTAAAGCTTCTATGACGTTTTGCTTCGTTCAACGTTCGTTTCAGTTAGACCTGAATATGGATCCTGGTAAATAAATTTCCCGGTTCATACTCGCTTTTTGTTCAATGAAGTTGAAAGCTTAATGTGTCAGAGGTAAGTTAACAGTAAACAGGTTTGTACTTTACGCAGGGCTACCTGAAGCCAACATTAATGATTACGAAGTAAAAACAGGTCGGAGTTGTACAACAAACCTTGCTGCTTCAGTACTTTAAACTCGGATGTTCTGACAAAAAATGAATGGCCCATGTCATCCTTCTGGATATCATAATTACACGCAACACATTTTGTGATGAGCCTCTGATGCCACTCTGCGGTTGCCTAACTACATTCGGAAATCAGTAATTCGGCTCGTATCAGAACGTATTTCATTGATCGTCATGTTGTAAACTTCTGACTAGTTTCACAGGTTGCTTTGGGTTGCTGGTAAGTTAGTCTAATCAATAAACTAAACGCAAAACGAAGTTCCAATCGCAGTGCTAATACTTGTGATGCAATGAAACCATAGACATAATTCAGATTATGTAAGGCGATGATTACTTGACCGCCAAGGAACTAGAAATTGACTGAAGCGTTCCAATGAGACAAGAATGAACCTGAAGGCAGGTCTTTCCCAATGTTTCCGGTCATATCTCAAGTTTTTTTTCCAAGTAGTGTTATGATTCCACGTTTCACGAAGAAAATTACGTATCGGTCCGTGTTTACCGATCTGAAGTCAGTCGTGTACTCAAAGCAAGCCATATTGTCAGAAAAAGAGTTTTTCAAATCGGTCTCCAGTCAACTATAACAACGATCAGTCAAGAAAGTGATCTCAAGTCATTTCAAAGTTACCACGGGCCTAAGAGAGTCAAAGTCTCAGAATTCTAAAAATAATCAACTGTGCACCTTGGCATCATGAATCAACTGATATAAATATGTAGAGATGTTTTTCATTGCATTTAATGAAAATCAAATGACTCTCTCGACGGAGCGAGTTGAATCGTATTTGACGGCATCAAAAGCATGTTGGTTCTTTTCACAAGCATCTCAGAGATTCCCAAACTCTAAGAAGGTACACGATTATACAACGCGTACGATAAATAGTTTGATCAAACGTCGGATGTGTATTTGCGATACCATTTTTGATGTTCTACAGTCAGGCTTTTCAGCTTTGTATGAACTAAACATTGTTAAACCTCCCATGAAACCAAAATAATTTTTTTGCTTTTTGGGGGGCTTACCATGATGAGATATTTAACTCCCACCTCGAGATCAGCTTAGTCGTTGCACAAGAAATAGTGAAAATGATTGGACAAAGACAAGTGGATTCAGGTGATCGCTTATAACACTGACCTAAATAAGGTAAACAAGACGATCATTATTTTGTTTCAGTGTGGTGCTATGGCCTGGGAAAACATACAAGTTAACATACAGAACAGCTGAATTCAGAATAGCTGACGCGTGCGAATTCTCATTTTTCCGGGGACGACAGATCTTCATTGAAATGTAGGATTATGTCACTTTATGTGTCATGCTCTTAGAAGCTGGTAGCCAATATTTCCTGATTGGTGGAAAAACCCGCATATAAACTGAAGTATTACCATAAATTATTCGATATGAGCGCCAGGACCTTGAACTTGACCTATATCTGCCCGCCATATGGGTCGATTTGACGTCAGATGTTTTAATTTATACCTTTTTGTGTCTACTATTGCATAGCAGCAGTAGCACGTTATGTCATGAGCGAAGGAGAATTAATATATTTTTCTGCGGCCAAAATGACGACGTTTTGTGACGTAATACGAGAAAGATGCGGATAGTAACCGAGAAGTTACGACTGATATTTACCGCATGGACTTCGCATGAAAGCGTTTGAGCAGGCGGTGTTCGGTGTAGTGCTATTCATTTCTTGCTTTTTAATGGTAATACGATATCAACGATATTGTACTCCATATCTTGAAGACTAAATGGGCGTATCCACTTGAAAACGTCGATGTCATACAAGCCATGCTGTTTGCCTCTGTTGTGTTTAATGCACTCTCGCCTTGACGTTGTGTAAACGTGAGCTTGTTAATTTGTATGTTGAACAGCTGAAGTTCCCAATATTAGAAGTTATGGTCGGAGCCATGATAACCATCCCTTTACATACAGAACGTCGACCATTTTTTGCTGCGATGCTGGCAGACTCTAATTTCCTTAGCTAGACTCTCAATTTTCTCTTTGTTTCTTTCTGGTGAAGATTGTTGTTGATAATTATAGTTGTCACGTAAATGACTGGCTTTCGTCAATGATTATATCTTTCAAGGGTCAATTGATCGTCTGTGATGCATTTGAATGAGCGTTTGCAACAATACCTGGGTTTGATGTTCAAACAACTGTACCATAATGGTAGAGACAGAAGTGCCCTATCTTTAGGTGAACTCTAACCCTTACCAGGTTGTGGGCACTTCCTTTTGCTCCCTTTATCTTTCTTTCTTTTTCTTTCTTTCTTTTTTCCTTCCTTCCTTCCGTTCTTTCTTTCTTCCTTCTTTCCTTCGTTCCTTTCTTCCTTCCTTTCAACCTTTCTTTCATCCTTTCTTTCTTTCTTTCTTCTTCTTCTTATTATTTAAAAACATTTTGCAATACTAACCCTTCAGAACACATTGGTACCTGATTTTCAAGAGGCCATATCCTACATTATGTGTTTCATATATTTCGTACATACACTATATTTACAATGTTTTATTACTAATTAATCATACAAATTATTACATTTAAATTATATTATATTTACAGTTACTTAGTATACTTACAATATGTATAATTAGTTCTACAATTTATTAAGTTACTTGAAATATTCATGATGTTAACCATTGCCAGTTTCTCTAAGTATAGCCTTAAATTCTTGCATCTTTACTCCTTCTGCCGTATAATGCATTGGTAAGTTACTCCATCCAACAACGCCCGAGTAACTTATACTTTTTTTTCATGAAATTTGTTCTGGGTTTATCAACAACGCAGTCTTTACAATTACAGTAAAACCCGTGTTAAGAGGCCCTCCATTAAGCGGACGTCCTGTATTAAGTGGATAGTTCCTAAAGTCCCGAAATGAATCCCACATTAACCATACAAGTACCACCTTTATTAGGCGGACACCTCCATTAAGTGGACGCGGACACCTAAATCGATACAAAAAGTTACCCTGTCCCTGTATTAAGTGTACAAAGTTTTCTATATTCATTGATATCTAAGAGTTTTTCCTTCGTTAAATTATGGTACAATCGCCAGGTTAACGAAATTCGGTAACGGTCTTTCCTATTTTCGATGTCTCACGACGGAAATCAGTAAATGTTCAGCAATAGTCGGTGCATAGTTTCTAGCATACCTTCATAAACTACATTTGTTTCGTGTTAATGCTATTCTTTACTGGAGTCCGACATCAAAGTTCTCATCCAATCGCAGAAAAAGTGGTCTCCCCGAAAATCATACAGACAAGGAATCTCCAACCCATATCCCTCACCTCAGTTCATCCTTTTTCCCTTGATAACTTTGTCAACGTTTGTTAGACGCTTATACAGATCGGCACTACCACGCGTGTAGGGATACGACCACCAACTTTCATGTTGACCTTCATTTCGATGGGAATGAACACAACGCTATACAGTTGATGCATCGATGTCATTGGCTTTGACAACAGCATCCGTATTTTTATCAGTTTTATTACTGAACTGCAGTTTCAGAAAATACTCCTCGTTGATTTTAGTCTACCAGCCGTCCAGTTACTCATGATTGCCTCGCACAAATCGATTTACTAGTATTCTAGTATAGTTTCATTCATAGTTCTACTAAACAATTTCCCGAGGGTGTCCGCTTGATACAGGTTTCACTGTACTGGGAAGTTGGTATTTCCTGTTTTTTGGGACCGTAAACCTGCTAGCCACATTTTTTGTTACTTGCTGGTTCCTAACTTTGAACATGAACACAGCTTTTTGGTACGCTCTTGTCTCTTTAAGGGTTCTCCAATTTACTTCGAAGGCCATACATAGAAAGTTTTTTAATTAAGATTGATAGTCAACGAAGTCAAAGGCTTTCTTTAAGTCTAAAAATATAACTCTATTAAGTAGTCCTTTATCCATATTAATGTACCGATCATTAGTTGTACATAGGAGGGATGTTTGGGTAGAATGCCGTTTTCTGAATCCAGCCTGTTCTGGTGAAAGTATATTGTTGTCTTGTAAATTGGTAGAAAGTTGATCAAAAATAATCTTTTTAAAAATTTTTGCAATGATTTGTAAAACTGAGATTGGGCGATAATTTCCTCATTGAGATTTTTGTTCTGACTTATAAATTGGAGAAACAACTGCAATTTTAAGGTCTTCTGGAAGGGTTCCAGTCATTATTGACCGATTGAAAATATTGGTCAAGGAGCTTTTTATTACCTCAGCTGTATCTTTTACTAACTTTGGTACTATTCTGTCATGTCCTGTTGATTTTGTTGGTTTCAGTTTCATGAGAATTTTCTTGACAACATTCTCAGTTACAATGTGAAATTTGAATTCTGTGGACTGATGCTATATATAGCTATATAAAGACTGAAATAATATTTTTACTATTTTCTCGCATTTAATCTTCAGGTTAGTACGGCGCAATTGATAGACAAACAGGTTGTTTGTAATTAGGTGACACTGGCAAACACCAACAGTAGTGCTCTGAAGACGTCTCGGGCGAACGGCACTACAAACGTCGGCGGACAAAAAAAAATAATAAAATTAACATTTTACTGGATGGAAATATCTACAACCTTTCTTACATTTGTTTTACGTTTATTTCTTGGTACAACTTCTAGAAATAACAAAAGCATTATTTCTTTTATAGAATTTTTTGACATATTCTACACAATCAATGATCAAAAAGTTGTAGTCTCTTTAAACAATGCAGAGCATCGTGATAAGATTAAAAATTTGCTCATAACTAAGAACATTAAAAACAAAGGTAAGGAAAAAAAAATGGCTGAAAATCCCAAGGAGGATGAAATGCGCGACATCGATTTAACAGCTACCGGGCATTTGGAAGAAAGCAAGCTAGTCAAGTTTTTGAAACATCGAAAATTCAGGAAAATTCGCATTCAGGCTGTTATAACACCACAGTACTTGGATACTGTTATTAAACATATGGGTAGCAACAGGATTGTCGAAATTTTTGATGAAAATCCTACCGTTGTGCCACAAGAAAGGTTAGTAAAAGGTGAATATTTACAACAGACGTGCTACGTTGAAAGCAACGAACATTATTCAACTTCCCTTGACCTACGATGCACGGCTTTGAAGGGAGAATCTATAAAATTTTTCACGAGGAATAAAATAAAACAACTCATCTTACGAGACTACGAAGATTGTCAACTTACCAGTGACGACTTTGGCACGCTTGTCCATTTAGATGAATTAATTATAACATGTGGTACACCAGGAGATAAGAAGTTGACTAACGATATCGGTGCAAGTGCTAATGTTAACTTCTTATCGCATTCATTCATGGACGTTATCATGGAAACATCTAGGAACCCTGCAAAAGATCTTTATCAATACGAGAAACATTGCACAGTTTCTCTGGCTCATTTAGGAAACCTAAAAAAGTTTATTTTGAAGGCTGACAGAAAAAGGATCGTCTTAAGAGATATCGAGCAGCTTACACGCCTCGAAGAATTGTTCATTCAAGACAATCCAATATGCGACTGTCCAGTTTTGTCAAGTCATATGAATAGGCTAAGGAAACTTGCCATATTCAACTGCGGATTGCAGAAATTGCCAAATGAATTACATGAACTGGAATCATTAGAAGTTCTTGAATTTTATTCAAATCCGTTGAGCACTGATCCAGTTTATATTCCTCCCTTAAGCAACTTGCAGAAGCTCCATATTTCTTCCTGTCACCTCCAGTCGGTACCTCTTGGAATACAACTTTGCATAAATTTGAAAATACTCGATCTCAGCGACAACCCCGGACTTGGTAAAGACCTAATAACAATTCCCAAATTAGAAAAGCTAAATTTCCTTTTCTTGCGCAACTGTGGTCTTCACGTTATTCCAAACGGTCTGTATGATCTTCCTAATCTAGTGAATCTCGCTCTTGATTTCAACCAATTAACTGAACTACCGGAACAGCTTAATATACTTTTGCAAAGGAACGTTTCCATCAGTCTTGGTGGAAATGCAATGGAACATCCACAACAGAGTCGCTGTCCAAGTCGTACTTATATTCACGAGTACTTTGACGACATTCATGAACATCGAAAAATGACTTCAAAGCGCATGCGATTAACTGTGATTGGCAACGCTTGTTCGGGAAGGACCAGTCTAGTCAGTGCCTTGTTAACAAATGCAGTTGAAGTTTCTTCGATAAGAGAAGAAGGAAGCGGAACCGTTGAGATTCAAAAATGGCACCCAGACCCTAGAAATTCAGGTCTGCAATTAGACGTGTGGAACATTAAAGCAGACGATGAATTCCAGTGTGTCAACAATTTGTTTCTACGAGATGATTCATTGTTCCTGTTGGTTGTCGAGTTATTAACATATAAACTGACTGACGAATCCTTTGATGAGAATGTCGGCAAATGGATCAGTATGTTGAAGAGAAGAGTGAGACGACCTGTCGTAATGCTGGCAATTACGAAATCTTTGGCTGTTGACAGAGTTAATAGAACCTATCGTGACTACTGTGATGAGCTTGACGGAGAAAAGTGCCGCCATTTGAATAAAAAGATTGCTAAGCTTGGAACGAATGACGACGAAGCGTCTTTGACGGAAGGTATTGCGAATATGAAAGAAAGCCAATGTCATTCCAATGCAAGAATTTCGAAGCCTGTTAAACTGCGTTGCAACAAATTTCGACCTCCCACAAGTGACAACCGTGGTTCGCATCCAGTAATCATACTTGTTTCGGAACGTATTCCCATTACCATTGCACAAAGTGGTGAAAACGTGTCTTTGAACAAATTTCAAAAAGAATGGATATTGAAAGTCAAAGAACAGATTTGCCAGACTGCAAACAACACCTCTCTCTTCCCTTATCTGAATTCTCCACTCTCAGCTTATCAGTTGGAAATCGAAGAGCTGATTTTGCAGTTGAAGATTAAAGAAAATGGTCCGCGGTTTTTAACCGTTACAGAGATAGACCAGTGGCTGAGCAACCATTCTAAGAAATTCAAAAATGATCCAGAAAAAGTCAACACATTACAACGGGTACTTCGTGACCTTGTCCGCCTCGGAAGAGTTCTCAAGTTTGAAGACGTAAGAGAACTTAAGGACTTCGTCTTCTTTGATCTGAACTGGCTTTCAACACTCGTCAAGAATGTCGTTCGTCGCGACATGA
>JASJOG010000406.1:0-198267 GCA_030142905.1 Heliopora coerulea
TGTCTTGGATTTTAGAGGATTCACCTTCGTATTAGTTTGTTAATAACTTTTTGATCTTATTAGTTATTCTTGTGTCACATCACTTTTTTATACTTATAAAACGTTTTACCCATTTTTCATATTCCACATTTCACTCCGACGAGGGGCCATCGCTCGAAACGTCAGATTCTAATCTAGTGAGTTTCAGAAGTCTCCTGATCTTTTTTAACTGTTTACGCGTGGTTGGAAATGTTGTTCTCGATGACAGACGAGATATTGGAGTGGCATTAGCCTGAAGCAGCTTACATGCAGTGATTAGGTTTATGTTTTGATTTTAGCACTGGTGTTATGTGTAATGCTTTTTATGCTGGCGTGGTAAACAAGATTTTCAGTAAGGCAATTTTCATCTTGGGATCATGATTCCGAGACTAAGCAATACTTAACTAGCTGATTTTATTCGAAAAATCAGTGAAACTGAAACCTAGACGTAATTATATATCCCTGAAATTCATCGCTACTTTCTTCTTCTGTTTCTTCGTCTCTGCGAAAAGCGGTTGCCACGTCCGTGCTCTGGAGACTTAGTTTTATAATACTTTTCAGAAGCTTACAAACATCTTAAAAAAACATGAAAACGCTAGCGGAGCTATAAATACGGGTACGGCTCCAAACGATTCTAACCCCTGATGAAGACACAGTAACGTGAGTGTCGAAACTTTGGGTAAAAAAAAGTATTGACTAATCTCATAGTCAATACTTCCAGACAAAAAGATTCTTCTAGCTATTCGAAAACATTACTTGCTTTTTCCTTTTCTTTCTCGGTTTGCTTTCTACTGTTCTTCTTTCCTTCTTTATATTTCTGGGGAGATATCCAGTGACCTCTTATATAAGGCGATATACACGGTGACCGCGCTTAGTATTAATTCTCAGGGAGATACCTGGTGACCACATACCTTTCTTGGGGATATATCCGGTGACCCTGTTTTAGTCTCATAGTCTTATTTTATGGTCCTATCTCGGTCATTACCGTGTTTTAGCAGTAATCTTGGGGTGATATCTGGTGACCCTTATTTCAATGGAGATACCCAGTGACCCTTTTTAGTTTTTTTAATTATCAGGGAGATATCCGGTGACCCCTAAATTTAGGGTAAATATCTGTTGTCTCTATTTTAGTCCTTAATTAAGAAATGTTTTCAAGCAACTTGTATGTACCTTTCGCTGGCCACCAAACCAGAGTAGCACTACCTATAAATATGACTAATAGTTCACCTGGTTTCAAAATAAGACTATTCACTAAGATTATACGTGTTTTTAAAAATAGGAAATTCGTTTCAATTGTCTTTTTATTAATTACTCCAGGTCAAAAAACCCTTACAGTTCGGTATAAATCACAGAACACGACTTACGTGACTTTGGGAAACACATTAATACTTAATGTCACTTATGGAAACAATGGTGGAGGTGGTGTTGTTTTGGAGTGGAGGCACAACCAACGATTGATTGCTGAAATATCCCGGAATAACATCTCAATATCTTATGATTCAAGAACTATCACTGAAATGAACTCGAACTTGGTAGTAAAAAGTACTGAATTATACGACAGTGGAACATATACATTTACTGCAATCCCCGTAATTGGCCTAGGACTGTCATTAGAATTTACCGTTATTATTCAGGGTAAGTGTGTCTATATTCAATACTTTTGAATGAAAATTTTATTTAGGACAAGAGCGAAGCTGAGGGTAATCTCTCATAAAAAGCCAATATGGTAACCATATAGTCATGTAGTGTTGAACTAATTTTTAGTTTTAATACAATTCAAAGGTAGGGTAAGTAATATAGCTTTTAAAGTCATAGCACAAATGTTTGGTAAGTTGATTGTTTTTGAAATTAACTTTTTCCGGCAGGATAAGACTTCCACTATTTTACTGTGGCGAACGCCAGCCGATTTCACTCGTTAAAGGAAGAGCTTCCGCGGGAAAGTGTTATAACCGTCTCAATTAAGCCAGTAATCTCCGGACGTTCTTACGTAAGCTTGGAAAGGGAACTTCTTAACGACAATGTTAGTGCGCATATGCTATATAGATTTGTTTCCCAAAAGTCCCAGTTTACTTGCGTTTTTATTTTGATTGGTAAGTTGGAAGATATCTCTCGAATTTCTCGCCTCACTGTTACCTTAGTTTTGTGATGTAATACTTAAGACTCGGACAATAGTGCTTTAATTAATAGTTTTAAAAGTTGAGGCAAAAAGCGAGTGTTTTAGAGACTGTAAAGCACGTAGCGCGAGTTTTTTTGCTTTTTTTATTGCTTTTATAGCGGACCATTTTGTTGGATAGGGCACTTGCCCCAAAAATCATGAAAGTCCTTAGATTTTCTTTTTTAATGTTAAGTTCTCGAAAAAACTTAAACTTTCCATAAAAAGTACTCAAATTGATGAAAAGTCCTTAGATTTGCCGTACTGCTTTTTAGTAACGCTGGCACTAATTTTCGGTAGCGATGGGTTATTTTGGATCGTGTATTTGTATTCATTCATCTTCGTGCAGATGAAATCATGGATGGTCTAGTCAATATCATGACACTTGGCATAGTTATGGCTATATATTATCTTATAATATATTTTCTGGATTTTTTTGAAATTGGCTACCGCATTGCATGGGCACTTAAAAATGGCTTAAATGTACCACAAAAAGTCCCTAAAATGTCCTTAAGATTTATGTTAATTTATAATAACTTTTTAATATTTTAAATATGATGTACTTTTCAGACACTGCAACATACCAAAAATTTACTTCCTTTGTTTGGCATTAAAGGTATCAAAAAAGAAGTAGCTGTTTTAAATAAAATAGCATAATTAAAGAGTTTTCTCATTACATGTAAACGTGGGAGGTATGGCGAGGGATTCAATGGCACAACCCAACCCAAATTCTATCAAGTACTCCCTTGGGTCTAAAGCTAAGGTTAGTGCGAGCTCGAATATTTCCTGTCTCAATTGCATTTAGAGCTGTTCTTATATTTGAACACTAGACAAATTTAACTTCCTGATTATAGAAACTTATAACCAAGCAAAATGTTTCACCAGTTTTGCTGTGTCATGGTAATTCCACTGCCTGACAAAACAGCAGTTGTATGATATAAATGTAATTTCACAATTTTTTCTAAACGCAACCATCACTTCTTATGATTACCCAAAGCAACTTATTATGCTTAACATAGGACCATACTGCGCTATATTTTGTGACCCAGGATATGTGACGCCGTTGTGTGAAGCACAGCGTGCTCCGGTGGAGATTGGGTCAAAACTTCAACGTTTTAAACTAAATTAAGTCCTTTATAAAGCATTTGATTGTATTTTTATTTTATAAGTCAGAAATATCCATTAATAATAAAGCAATGCAGTGACATTATTGGCGCAAGACTATGTCATGAAGCCCTTTCTTCCCTTTTTATGGTCGATTGGAAAATATGTCTTTAACTAGGGACGGTTACCTTGTTATGGCGGATGAATTTTACGTGGGGAACCAAAAATTAAAAGCAAGTTTGTCACTTTGTCAGCATTAAAAAACTGCTGGGACGTTCAGACGTAGAAAGTAATTATATTTGTGATTAGAGAAGTTGCAGAAAGATTAACAGTAATAAAGTGGTCCCTTTTTTGCAAAATAGTTTTTATGAGAAGGAAATACGGAGTACACTGCTCTGATACAAAATGTAACTATTTTAAAAATACTGATCGCAAAATACATGAAGAAAACTGGCAAATGAAAGCTTCAGGCACAACTTTATGACAAATACTTTCAATCAACGTCAACAACCGAGCTTACTCACTTGCAAACGTTTCGAAGATCCTTCGACAAAAGATGTTTGTTTCTGAATAGAAATTAGTTCTGTCTTCACATCAAGTTCAGTTTCAGAACAAAAAACTAGTGATTACTACACACGTTGGTCAGAGTACAGTTAAAGAGATGTTAACCTTGTATAGTATATTAAGTATATGGAGTGAAAAAATTTTGCCAAAAATCTGCTTACAAAACATGCTTACAAATAGCTCGATTCACGGCAGCTGTTCCCATTTAATGAGGAGCATCAGCACTCTACCATGTATTGCGATGTTTGTTAAAAGGAGAAAGGTCCACTGAACCACGTTAATTCTCTTGGATTGTATCTTCGTTAACTTTGGCTTTCTTTTCTAATGTCTTTTTTTCGGGTAATATAAGCAAGGCTATGATCCCTAACAAGTATGAATGTATGTTTATAAGGGTCAATTTTGTAAACTTCAATAATTTCGCGATCGGCTTCCTCTTCAGAAACCTGTAAAGAATGGGAGGGGAGGCACCGAAATGAATTATGTGATTTGAATTAAAAAAATGATGCTTGTGTTTTTAGTAAACTTAGCCAGCGTATCAGCGTCGGCCTTTATTGTTCAATCCGCAGAGCACTGGAGCAGTTTTCCCGTGGCCGTAGGTTACATTGACGCCAAGTGATTTTGATATTGGATTTTTCTCAGCTAGTCTCCATTTCTAACAGGCGAAAATTTCTGAATTCTATGTCGAAAAACGAATCACTAGTGAATTAGAGATGATAAATCTCATAGTCAATATATTGTCAATCTTTAATGACGGGCATGCTTTGCCCATGTCAACCTAATCATAACTTGTCAAATTTTGGTTATCTATCGATTTCAAATATCCTTGAAGTAATAATTGTCGTTATTTAAGAAGGCTAACATTTCGTTTTTCTGATTCGAATGTGAAGTGTGACGTTACATGAAAATAACCTATGGACATGATTTGAGACTATGCAATCTACCTGTAGTGGCCGTAGTGGCTAAGTCGTGATTAGGAGGGTTTCCTTGGGTGGGGATTCGATTCCTGCTGAACAGTATTGATGTTGCTCTTTTCGTGCAACAAGTTTCTTGCAGGTCTTAATGAGCGTTTTCACTCGTAAATACAAATTCAGAAATTGGTCTACCACCTATCAATTAAAAAACTGGATTTTACATACTAAATATACTTACGAGCAAAATTACAAAAGGATCATTAAAATGGCCTTAGGATTTTAAGAGCCCGTCTTTGATTTTTTTTGTTCCGGCTATCACGTCAAGCTAGCCACGGACTTAAGTTCGTTTATTAGGGAGTGGGTGAGTCGTTGGATTGTTCATTTGCTCACAAAATCAGTTCATTTAACTTTCTAGATTTCCATTGTTATAGACATTAAATTTTATTGAGTTAAATTTATTGTGAGAAAAGCTTCTTGTATGATACCTAACGATGCTTAGTGGCTGCGAAATGAACGTCTTTCCCATATGCAGTATGTTTCTAGTGCAGCCACTAAACAACCTCTGGTAATGTTTCTTTGACTGGCGCAATCTTTAATAGTCACAGTGCATTTAAAATTAAACCCCGCACCAGGGATTTTGTCTGAATAATAAATTTCTATTAAAACGTCATTTGTTGTTAATAGCCTAGTGTTTTAGGCTATCGAATGTCCCCAGGTTTGAAATGCAATTCGAGGATACTAATATTGACGGGCATTAGCTTGAATTGCAGGCTGTACGTTCGTGGAATCCTCTAACACGCGAGGTAACTAGGGAAGCAAAATGTTGCGGCTCTTAGCTATGTTTGCATCTATATCTGAATCTATAACTGTCCTACTTCCTGTCTGTGTGTCTGTGTGTTTGTGTGTCGTCCTTTGTTACGAAAACAAGAAACCAAAAGAATTCGGTAGAAAGCCACTGTGATGTAAAAGATAACGAGAAACATTACTCAAGGCTATTTATAGGAGCTCTTCGTTCTAGTAAATTAGGCAAATAATTACATTGTACGTTCCTCAGATATAAATTTCAAAAGTTCACAGCCTCATACTATCTCAAACTTAGTTTATTGTATAGTTGTGCCCTATTACGGAACATTTTACCAAAAGCCGTTTAAAATCGTCCGAATATCAAATATTTTAAAGTAACATGTACATGTAATTTCCACTAGTTCAATGTAGTTTATATACAATTACTAGTCTACGTTGTGCTTGAAGGCCTTTGTCACTTCTTTGTTCCTCCGAAGATTTTGTTTTGAGTGTTCCGAAATATTTAACAATCTCCATGCCGTCCCGACAATTGATGAAGCTAAGTCCGAAAAGCCCTATCTAAAGAAAAACCTGGGGGACACTAGCTAGAAATTCCTTTTTTGTATAAGTCTTGTCTGTAACTGCCCAAAAAAGTCTTGCATGAAGACCAACAAGCGAGACTCAAACGAAATAGTTCAACTTAAATAAAGTTCGATCACGTCATGATTTATTCTAAATATCCGAATAAACTTATTCCTGTTTCTCAAGCCGTTATGGATAATTACTAAGAGAAGCTTTTGTTTAAACCATAGGAATTGAGAAAGACAAAGTTATAACGTAAACATGGTGACCAGAAGTATAAACTCAAAGAAAATTCAATGAAAGAATGAAATGCCAGTAGCAGAGTTTTCTAAAACGCTGACTTGTTTTGTAGGTTAGGCCTGGGTTCTAGCCGTGCGCGTGTTTTGGCTTCTCATGAAATTGTAATTGTATTGTTGTAAGCTTCCTGTTTTTCTCTACAATTTCCATCAAGCAAAAAGTTCAAGTTCACAACAGTAGTTTTCTTTTTTTCTTCTTCATTGTTTGCTCATTTTTTGCTTGGTAAACTGTTCATTCGGAGGCTTTTCTCTAGCCCTCTCAAATCTCGGTATACAAGTGTCTGAATAGGATAGGAAATACAATTTTCTCGGCATTTTGTCAGTTGTAATTGTTAATTTTCATTGCTTTAAAATGACTTCCGGCTAATATTTAACTTTTTTTAGTTTTCAGTTCATTAAGGCCGGTAGTGGAAAAATTGTGTACTTTGTTATACAATCATGGAAATTGGCAAGATGGGAGATTTTTATGTGCTTATTAATCCTAGATATGGAACCAGCTCGAGAAATTATCTGTTTTTCTGTTGAGTTCATGCTTACGAAACTGTCTGACAACAGAACCTGAAGTTTTAGACAATGCATCTTTATATTCTAAAAAAATGACTTTATTTTGATTACTTAGTGAAGAAAACTCGGTTTTGTCCTGCTCAATATTTGCCAATGTCTCTCTTTTCAAAAATTTCTTTGAAATCATATAATGAATGCCATTCTATGAGCCAACTTTTACAACCGGAATTTTCAGTGAAATGAAGTAAAATTAATAAAACAGGATAAAATAAGGATTCAAACCTTCCAAAAAGCGAACGTCGGTGAGAAAAAAAAACATGGTAAACAAACGTTTAACCGAGGCCGTTTAACGTAAAATGGAGGCCATATGCTATTTAAAAATATACACTCAAATTCCTATTAAACTGCCGCTCTCTATTCACCGGCCACTTATCAAAGTCACTTATCAATATTTTCTTATTAAGTTACTGTAAAGTAAACATCTAATAAACAGCCACCTCTCTAAAGCGGCTGCACCCACCATTGCGAAGTCCCATCGAGTTATTTTTATTGTTTTTAAATCCTATTAACCGGTCATTAAACATCAAGTGTGACTTTCACTTTTAATGACGACCTCTATCGAAGCCTGCGTTAGTGCATATGGTGTTATGGTGTTCCACGTTCACCTCAAAACATTTTGATGACGGCAATCATTTCAAAGCGATAATCTTCAGAAAATATTAGACCACTCTTTGTAGCAGATTAGTTGAGTTCAAGGCCTTCAATCAACAGCTTTGTTTTTTGCCATTGGATGGAAAATTGGTCACCCATATTCATGAAGTTGTATTCACATGGGATTTCCAAGCCGTAGCCCCGGCCACTCCACTTTTATTTATGTGAAACAGTTTAAACAGAGCCATTAGTTTCGGGAAATATCCGATGGATTGAAGTTCGTCCGCATGTAGTTTAGGATGTTCGTAGGGTGTTCTTTGTCTGACTTGCTTTCTGAGCGCTCCGACAATAACAGTGCCAGACCTTCAAACAAGACTATTTTAAATAAAGGATATTTCTAGGTCCCTTAAAAGTGGATTATTAATTGACTCGGTGTTTCTGCTTCTGTTTTTCTTATCTTTCGTAATAGTTTGTGTGTCTGCAGACGCGTAGCCGGCTCGATAATTGGGGGAGCCCTTATTCATACATTCGTGTTCTGCATTATTCATTTCCTTTGAAATCGATTGTTTTTATAGTCTGTGAACACGAATATATGAATAAGGGCCCCCCCCAATTATCGAGCTGGCTACGCGTCTGTGTGTATGCAGTACTTCTTTATGTGGTAATTGTTTGTACATAATGCATTGAAATATAGCACTAAATAAAGAGACTTTCCAACAGACAAACTATTTTCCGTGCTGAACTCCTGTTAAGTGGCCACTCGTGTTTTCCCCCAGAGTGGTCGCTTAATAGGAGTTTGACTTTATGTTCGATTTTTATGCTCGATGTTTTACCACCACCACCTTTTCTTCATTGTTGGGTGAAGCTGATTGGATTCTGTTGGCTTTCTACTCCACTTATCTCTAATTGAATGCTCGTCTTTCCTGCAATATGCCTAGAATGCTTTCTTCTCCAAACGCTTTCAATCTAACGGAGTGAAATTACCAGTTATGGTGTTGAATTCTTTCATCAGACGGGTAGTTTTCGGTTTCACTTCGCCTGCAGTCTTCGTGGCACATTTCATTGGCAGCTTGATATGCAATTTTGACTACTGCGTTTCTGAATTTGTTATTTTGTCAAATCTTGCTCTGTATATCGTTGCATGGTTCTGTTGCAAACATTTATCTTTATGTCACCGAACCTTCCTGAACTTGCCAATAGTTTATCGGTTTAGCCTTTCTTAGTAGGCTTTTTCTTCCTTCCATGACGTCGAATTTTTCCTTGTTATGATAGAATCTACTTATGAATGTTATCATTGACTTTAGTGTTGACCAGTCGTAGTGGGGGCCGCTCAGCAATTTCGATTTATTTGTGTGGAGATTGACTCTAGTTTATGCAATGACAACATGGATTTTTGTTTTGAAGGGTGTTCTCAATCTCATTGCTTTCATCCAGTGGATCCAAATTAATCGAAATTGGCATACAATTGAGCTTGCTGAATTCAACTAGATTCTCGGTTAAGTTTCGGTATCCAGCTGCAATATCTGTTCGCTTCGAACCAGCTGGGCATTTTAATTTCTCTTCTTTATCTTCCTGACGGAGAACAAATCGTGTTAAATCAGTATGCAACATTTCGTGAACTGGAAAACTGCTCTTATCACTAAGAGGTGTTTTGTAAATACGAAACGTTGAACAACCATTGTTAAATTTGAGTTGAATTTAAGTTAAAAATCGCGGAATGCCATATCTACCAAAGTCTGCAAGAAACACAAATTTTACTTACAGGTATCGTAGGGTAGCTCGTACGTAAAATTCTTTTCCATCATGGAATTATCCGTTCTGGTAAAATTTTTCAAATTCCAGTATCATGCTTCACGTGCTTTGCTCTAGTTTATTTTTACAGGGGCGGCGGAACGGAATTTCGAGTGGGCGGTGTGAGATAAAAATACAGCTTTTGCGTGCTTCCCCGGGAATTTCACAAGTGTTCTATAACGTAGTTGTTTCAACATTGCATTTGGAAAAGATTGGGGGGCACAGCCTTCCACTCCCTGGCTCTACCGTCCCTATGTTAATTAACGGGAAGTGTAAAGCAGAACACTAAGCAATGTATCAGTGACTCAAATAAAATTGAGCAGTAAAAAAGATTGGGTGGCATTTGAACTTATCCACCGATTCAAGTCCACCGCGACTTTCTAGCAGTCAATTGATTCCTACTAATAAATATTCCCTATAGAATCGTTGAAAAGGTCAAATTTAAAATAACGTGAGATAATTTCCATTCTGTTAACTATAAAATAACATTGTCTTTCTTTTTCAATTATTTTTTATTCGAGCGTCCTTATTGACCATATTGACCTCCTAGATTCCGATTATGTTAGTTTGATGGTGTTTTTGCTATACTGGCTATAGTTTATCATATAGAAATAAGAATTTGTGTCATCATACTCTCTGTGTGGTCAAATCTGTTGGCTTATTCCGCAATGACTTTTTCTTCAGATCATGGAGAGCCTCAAATAGGGTGTTTTGGTAAAGGAGTAACTTCCTTTTGTGAGTGCAAAGGAATTGGTGGTAATCCTCCTTCTCTGGCCTCCTGGCTTAAAGACGGTGAAAGGATTACGGGTCCGGAATATTTACGCTCAGAACTGCGCCAAGAGGATGTCGTCGGAAGAAATAAAGGAATATTCACATGTGAAGTCGAGAATGGTAATTTGAAAGTAGGAAAGAATGTTACCTTAAGTAAGTATGAAACTGGTGTTTATTCAAGAGATCCAATTACAACGAGAGAGTTACGAAAAAGATCGAAGGATTAGGGGGCAATTGAATTAATTGCGATACAGTGTTGCTAGTAATATGTTTATTACATTGTCGTTCAAAGGCGCTAAGCACCTGAGAGCGGAAGGCTTTCAAACGATAAGAATAATAGCTATCGAGCGAGATTTAAGCGGACGATAACTAATGTGCTCAAACATGAAGAAAGGAGATGCAACAATGCATGTATTTTTTTTGTACTATACAAAGTGTTTCAGTTATAAGTGCTTATGCATTTTTTTAGTTTAATGAGGTTCGTACAGTTTCTTGGAAAAAAAGAACGAACCCAATTCTGGTCTTCAAAAAAATCGTAAATGGATATTTTTGACGAGAATTGAACATTTAATCGGTAGAAAAACATTTTTGGCATTAAATGTATCACCGGGAAAAGTTACTATTGCAACTAGAAAGTTTCAAGATTACTCCTGATTACCGTTCAACCTTATTTAATTCGGAAAAGAGTTCGGTGGTACCTAATTTTCATCGAGGTTTTGGCAATGAAGTGGGAGAATACAGAAAAAAAGTTTATAGGAAAAATTTTTTAAAGGAAAATTTTTTTTAATATTGTGGTAAATTATGGGTTTAATTGTAATCTAATCTTCATTTATTTTTATTAATATGGAAACATAACGTGTTAAGTGATGGGAGATATTACCCAGGACTAAGCACTAATTGGATTCAATAATTGTGTAATAGGAGGGATACAGTGGCATAGGCAAGGGAGTGTATAGCGGGTTCAAACCCCTTCCACAGCTGCCACGAGCTTGAGCTTCCATTTCAGTAATGAGTCATAAGACTGTATCACATTCTGGTCGGTTGTGATTTGCGAGCTTGAGACCACTCCAAGCGTTGTGATAAATTATCGATACATAGTATATGAAATGCCGGAAGTAAATGTTTGGGCAGTTGTCAGCAGCATATTGAACAAGGTTGAACGAAATTAATCGCTGACGAATGCCGATTGTCGGACAGAAAGCACTTTCAGACCATTTAGTATAGACAGTATCAAAACCAGTTGACTATGATGCTCATACGCTATATATTGTAGAAAACCCGTTAAAAGTGAAACAAAAACTACACGATTCCAATGGATTTTAAAAAAATACTCAAACACTTTCTCGGTCACATCTTACTCACACACAAAACTTCTTGGCTGAAGACTGCTGACCATTACATCCATCCTTTTCTCAAAACGTAACCACTGAGGCCAGGTAACAGTGCGGAGACTGGAACTGGAAAATTAAGTACTTTATTTACTTGATATTCTAACCCTAGTCCTAACCCTAATCCTAATCCTAATTCTTACCGTTGACGTGTTACCCTTGGTGATATTGTAACCTAAACCCGGACGATTTTTTCCGAAAGGTTATCAAGTAAATAAAGTACTTAATTTTCCTATCTCAGTCTCCACAATGTTACCTGGTCTCAGTAGTTGCGTTCTAATGCCGACCTAAGCGTTTTTTCTTAAACTAGATATGTCTGAAACTGAACCAAAATAATTTGAGGCGTAAAAAAAATACATCTAAAACATTTTCCTACGAGTTTACTTTTTACTTCATACAGTTAGCGTTTAGTCACGATAAAGTCATTGAAACATTTGGGCATCTTATTTTGTTTTGTACTTGTTCGTTGCTGAGATACTTCTGCTCTAGGTGTTTGTCTCCGCTCCGGTTGTTCTGACATGCCGAACTTTGGAATTTCCGTTCCACTTTGGTCTGCCAAAGATGCAAGATTGTCTCTTGATCCTGGTGATAAGTCTTCGTGATGGCTTTGGTCTTTGTTCACAGTTGGTTCTTGGTATTTTTTCACAAATGTGACGTTTCACTTTAGTTCAACACCGTCCTTATTCTTTTACTGTTAGTTTTCCTCCTTGTCTTGTTTATATGTAATATGTTGATATATTATTAGCCTTGTTGTTCTTCACGAAAACATTGTCACCAATTTTAACTGAACTTTCTTTCGCATGCTTTTTATTGCCTGCATATTCCTTCCCTTTCAGCTTCGTCGACCAATCTCGTTCCCCAATTTCTCAATCCATAACTGTTGGATCGTGTAGTATCTCTGGCAGCTTTGTCTTCATTTCCCGGCCGAATATCAAGTAGAATGGAGTGATTCCCGTTGTAACTGGGGGTGTTGATCTATAAACTGCCAATAGTTTCTGTATTTCTATTCGCCAGTCTTTTCCTTCTGCTTGCACCACTCAAAGAACCTTTAACAAAGTCCTGTTCTGTCTCTCGACTTCTCCATTGACCTACTCCAAAAAGGGATTGTTCGTTTGTGTTCTACACCATATTTTTTAAGGAATGGCTCAAATTCTTCCGAAATAAGCTGACGACCAT
This sequence comes from Heliopora coerulea, assembly GCA_030142905.1. Taxonomy (NCBI): domain Eukaryota; kingdom Metazoa; phylum Cnidaria; class Anthozoa; order Scleralcyonacea; family Helioporidae; genus Heliopora; species Heliopora coerulea. The sequence goes on from JASJOG010000406.1 coordinate 12,692, forward strand.
TGTCCGTTCGTAAGGAGTATGGAACTCCCGAATCTTGCAAAAATTGGAACCACAGGTGCCACAATTTTAGTACTTGTAGTCTTCATTATAACCACTTCGAAATACCTACATGTAGTAGTCCACGACTACCAGTAAATTATCTCCATAAAATAGTGGACGAAGGAAGTCCGCACTACATTGTTGCCATGGGCCACTGAGTGGAACAATTCGTGCCATCGGTTCAGGTACTTGGAATCTCGCCACCACTTGACATCCGTGACACGTTTTACACTACCTTTCTGCTTGGGAGTCCATCGTGGGCCACCACACTTCGCTCCCAAGTTCGTTCTTTGATTCCCCTATTCCCTGGTATCCCTCATGCCAAATTTAGAACTCGACTTTGCAGTGCTTTAGGAATTACCAACCTTTTCCTCTTAACAGCAGCTCCCCGTATGTACCTAACTCTTCTTTAACACTTAAGTATGCAAGAACATCCCACTTATTCCAGTACCCAGTTTTGACACACTCTTTTATGTGATTCAGTTTCTCATCTAAAGTTGACGGTTGTTCCACCAATTTAGCTGTTAAGGCATTTGGAATACTGTATTGTACTACGGTGCATACAAAGTCATAGTTGTCTCCCTTGTCACGTTGCTGGTGTGTATTCATCCTCGACAAAGCGTTTGCGATGCTTCTCTTTCCAGGTCGGCATACCACTCTGAAGTCGTATGACTGGAGGCGCATCTTTCCACACGGGCAGGGAGTTTCGATGTAGTTGAGTATATGTGCTCCAACGGCTTATGGTCGGTTTCCAATCCAAACGTCCTGCCAAATATATAGATGTTGAACCTCTCACAGACCAACACCAATGCTAGTGCCTCTCAGTTTGGTTATACCGTCGTTCTACGTCTGTTAGGCTTCGTGGTGCATAGGAAGCCACTCGCCACTCTCCTCCTTGCAGCTGGGTCAACATCGCTCCAAGTCCTACAGGTGATGCATCTACAACAATTCTCTTTTTCCAATCCCCATCAAAGTAAGCCAGTGTCTCCGCGTTGGTAATCCTTCGTTTCAGGTCTTCAAATGCAGTTTGTTGCCCTTGGCCCCACTCAAATGTAACACCTGTGAGGGTTAGCTTCTGTATTGGCTCTCCTACAGATGATAAAGCTGGGATGAATCTTGCTAAATACTGTACAAGTCCCATGAATGACCTTGCTTCACTGGCATTCTTTGGAGCTGTGGCATTTTGGATAGCAGCCACCTTCTCTTCGCTTGGGTTGATGCCTCCCTTTGCTATCTCATGTCCAAAATAGGTTAATCGAGACAAGCGGAACTCGCTTTTTTTGTGCTATTCGGCGTCAGGCCTTTCTCTCTGAGTCTGTCCAGCACGGCAAACAGCCTCTTATCATGTTCCAGGACATCTCTTCCAAGGATTATTAGGTCATCCGCAATATTAGTCACCCCTTCACAGTCTCGCAGATTTCTAATGATCTGGTTTTACTTCTCTGGGGTTAACGTTATAACAAACATCAAGTGGCGAAACCAGTACAGGCCTTGGTGAGTTTGATATGGCTACTGTCTTGGCTTAACTGGATTTGGTGGAAGCCTCACTTAAGGTCAACTCAGCTGAAAGCTCTGCTACCACTCAGATCTTGAAGGATTTCTTTTACTGTCGGAATGGGTTGTCGCTCTCTGATCACTGCCTGGTTTTCCCGCCTCATGTACACGCACACACGGATATTACCATCCGATTTGGGAACCACTACCAATGGTGATATCGATCCCGTTGAACCTTCTGGTACCTCCTCTGTGAAGCCTTCTTTGAGCAGTTCATTAAGCTTGTCGTCAAGCTTTTGTCTCAAACCAAAAGGAGTCCGACGAATCAGATGGTCGACAGGTTTTACTGATTCATCAATGTTTAATTTCAGCTCATACCCCTCCAGCAGGCTAACTCCCTCGGAAAAACCGTTGTTCTTTTCATAGATGTCAATTCCTGAATGCTCACCACCAATGTTGTTAACTTGAATTGGCCCAACACAGAGTAGATTAAGTTCTTCATCTGTTTCCCTGCAAAGAAAGAGTTGCTTTTGCCTTTTCTAACCACAAAATCTGCGATTCATGGAGCTTTGGTGTCAGGCGATACCACGTTAGCTGTAAAAATTCCCAGTGTTTCTAATGGTTTGGTACAACCGTAAGCAAGTAAAACTTTCGCTTCTCTTGAAGACTCCCACTGGATACATTAAGACTTTAGCCACTCCCAGGTCCCATGGCTTATCAAGTTACATGTTGCTCCAGAATCTATCAACGTGTTTGGTACGTGGACACCACCAATATTTATGGCATCCATGCCTTCGTTTTCCTTTGACTCATTCCCGCCTGTAAATTCATAATATGATCGTTGGCTCTGACTAGTCTCTCCTTGTCCGTCTACATCACTCTCACTATTCTCCTTACTGACCCACTTTGTAGTGGACTTCTTGCCTCTCCTGGTTGACTTTGGAGTACGTTCTCCATCTTTATGGCTAGAACCTTGATTTTCTGTTTGATGCTTTGCCTTCGTTGGACACTTTATTTCAAAATGACTGATGCTCTTATAGTGTCGACATTTCTGATTCTTTGCAGGACATGCTGTATCTTTGGCAAAATGCCCTGGTTTTCCCTCAACTGTAGCACTCCCTATTCTTGCCACTTGATTTTCTACCCCTGCTGTTGCGCCTCTGACCATGTTATCCATTGCCAACACTGTTCGCTTCCTCTGATTCTCTTGAGCCCACAGCTTTTAGTTGTGTCTCCACTACTTCACGTGCTCGAGCTACTGCTAACAAGTTGTTCAATGACATGTTTCCTTCTTTCTCTAAGAATTCCCGTCGCAACTTTGGGATCTACACTTATCAATTAATTGGTCTATGATGTAACCATCCTCTCGTCCTTCAAATTCGCATGTGACTGCACGTTGTCTGAGATTGTGCAAACTGATCTACGGTTTCCTCAGGAGATTGTACAATTTGTCGGAACAAATGTCTTTCGAATGGTATATTTGATTTCGGCACAAAATAATTATCCAATACATTTAATGTGCCTTCGCAGTTCTCCTCTATTTCTTCGTTAACAACGGTAAAATATATTTCCTGCACGTCCAATCCAGCTGTATGCAACAGGAGTTCTCGTTTCTGAGTTGTTGATGCTATTTCATTTTCCGCTAAGTACAATTGAAACGACATTTTCCACTTTTTCCACCGCTGAGAAATTGAGTGTGGATAATCTTTAACATTAAATGGCTGTGGAGAACCGATATCCCGCATCGTTCCCGTCGAATTTCCTGCAGAATATCCACTTAAAATCGCTTGATCATTCTGCGATTTCGTACTCGATTCCTCCATATTTGCTCAAAACACTAGTCCAGTTAGGTTAAAATATCTGCTTCCACGTCGCCAAATGTAGAAAAGCCTTTAAAAATGAAGCAAAAACTACACAATTCCGATGGATTGTAAAAAATATACTTTAAACACTTTCTCGGTCACATCTTACACACACGCACACACAAAACTACTTGGCTGAAGACCGCTGACGACTACAAATGTTACTCACAATTTACCGACCATTATTACTGACATCTTTAAGTAGAAAGCTTTACCAAAATTACGGTTCTTTTTCTGCAGCGAAAGACTCTTCATAGCGGTGTTTGATTGTGTTTCCATCGATTGCATTTACCAGTGAAACCTCCACCAAGAAACTCAAACATCTAGTTCTGCTCTACTATGCCAAAACTAGGCACTTTTAAGCTACATGAACTTTTCAAGTCATATTTTTCGTCCCTCTTGTTGGTTAAAATACCGAATACGAAATAAGAAAATTAATCTTTCAAGTTGAACCCTGGAAAACCCAAATTAAAACCTGCTTTTTGATGTTTTGGTACAACACATGGGGGCTAGAGTCCTCAAATTTGATTTCAATTCTATAAGATAACTGGAGAGAAGCGAGAACTACCAAGTCATCATAATATATTTGTTTCATCTTGTAAATAAAAAAAAAAATCTGTAAATAAAAGTAAAATAGGCTAACAAATGGCTTTAAAAGTCACGACAGAGAGCACAACTCTCGTTTGCCATTACATTCCAACTTCATATTAGTCTCTTATGTGATAAACTAGTATATAAGAGGACAGCACGTTTTTCTGGAGCGTTGAAAATTATTAGTGGCAAGAGTTGCTCGACATTGAGCCCTCCCTGACACACACACACACACACACACACACACACACACACACACACACACACTCACAAGAATAATTCCTAGCTACGCGCCTGGAGAGATATAACTTCTCTATCATTCTCCCTCTAGCTAGCTAGGGGGAGGGAAAGAGAGAGGAGGAGGGAGCGGGGAGGGAGAGGGAGAGAGATCACCGGTTGACTCCAAAACGTTATTTTCTACGTTGTTACTATATTTCATGTACATGAAATTATATTCGTTTCCAGTTTTTTGATGCCCAATTCTTTTTTTTTTGCAGACTCGATGTCGCTATTTTATTTTTACTCGATGAAATTAAGACAATTCTAACAATTTTGATGCTATTATATAAACTTACGAAATGCTTTGACCTGACAAAGATGCAAGACGCAGTTTTAAAATGCATTTCATTTTCACACTTAATTGTTACCTTGGAGCGACGTAGGTGGGGACTTAGAAATTAAAGTACCTGTCCCGTGTGTGGGGATTTTACATATTTGTATTATTTGGATTTTTCTGATTAAAGATGTAATATATATTTTGCTTTTCGAAAATTTCATCGTCATGAAGATTTTCGAGGTCGATGTTTCAATTTTACAGTATGGTTAGGAGAAAAACATTGGTAACTATTTACCAAAAATTACGTCAAATTGGGAACGACTGAAAACAGCTGTAAGTGATTTAGATAGCGCACGGTTAGATTTCTGTTTGAAAAAGTCGATATTTGTATGAAGAATTGATCTGAATTGTTCGGAAACGTTCAGAAATACTTTCAAGCTTGTCGTCTTTTTCCTCGAGTACGGATTATAGCCGAAAAGACTCCGTGACAGACGTCATTAAGGTCGAAGGGGGATACACGACAAATCAAGTATTCAACAACAGTGCTGACGATAGAGTCCAACCTCACAAAGGAGAACCTTTGACGGACGAAGAATGGATGTGCTGTTGTAACAAAGAAAGAATTGCGAAGAAGAGCGCTTAGAATTACTTCTGTGTCGGTTAGAAAGGTCAGAAACAGTGGCTAACTTGTATGTGAGGTTGTCATTACGTCTAGTCATTAAGTCTTGAATGTATCAATAGTTTAGCAGAATCCCCAGCAGGTGAAGAACCAGACGAGAATCGTAATCTTAAAATAAATGTAAGTGCCCAGGACAATACACGGTTGTGTATTGTCAAACCCACTCGCTTGGGTTGACAGTGACTTTAAAATAGAGTCGAAATGTCACCCCAGCATTCTGAGCAATTCTTCAAAACAAAAATCGACTTTCTCAAACAGAAACTTAACACTGCGCTGTGTAAATCAGTTACTACTGTTCTCAGTCGTTCCCAATTTAACGTCATTTCCGGTAAGTAGTTACCAGTTTTTTTTCCCCTGCCAAACGACAAAATTGCAAATTTGACTTCAAAATACTCCATGAAGATGAAATTTTCGAAAACCAATATATGCCACATTTTTAATCGGAAAAATCCAAAGAATGCGAATATGTAAAATCCCCATACACTGGATAGGTATTCTAAACATTTCTTCGCTCTCAGTCATTTTCCCTTCTGCGGAAAGAGTCTCATAAAGAATTTCCATTATACAACCTGTCAAAACCTCGATACCTTGAAAATGTCGTCCTGTAATTAGGTAACAATAGCTACCAATATCATAATGTGTATTATGGAGTTCCATAAACCAAACCCAGATCTCAGTATCTGATTAGGCAAAATTAGTATGGGATGATAAGATCCAAACAGACCACCCTGTTGGCCATAACAGGCCATAATCATCACGCCAAAAGGAAGTATTGAATCAGTCTAAGTTAAAGAATCACATTGAAAAAAAGGGACCACTTGCTTTTATTTAACTGTTGGAGGAAAAATACTAATTAAGAAAAAAAAGAATTTCCATAATTTACCCGAACTCGAAACTTTAATGTCCTCCAGATGGCTTGTATAGCATATGCGTACAAGTGTTCTACGTGAAATTGCTTGTTCAAAAGGTAGTTGAGTTCATTGATGCCGTCGGAGCCATTGTACCACTTTATGTTAAAAATTACCCTTTTCATACCATGTGACATTTTGATTCTTTATCATTTTAATCAACATGCTTTCATGTATTTCAGAGCATAATCAAGTTACAAAGGACCGAAGCATCACATTTTCTAAAATAGACAGTTTACATACATAAGTAAAAGTGTCCATTTTACACCGATTTTCGAAAAGCTTTGTTATGTACATCTGATTCCTTTACAGCAAAGGAGAACAAGTTTGATATCTCTGTAACTGTACATTGGGTAGCTGAAGGAGTTTTCTGTGAGAGAAAAAAATTCTCGATTGGAGATATGAAGGATTTTAGAGCCAGTCACTTGGTCCTGTTTTAGAGAATTTCGTAGAATTCGTACAAAAGCTGTTCCATCGTTAAAGTTAGTTAAAACCATAGACATCTCTGAAGGAACATCTGCACTGGATAGTGTTGAACTTATCGATCACATGTTCTCTTGCTAAGCCTGAATTTCTTTTGCTAAACGCCTTGCAGTCATAAAAATTAGCAAGAATCTCCTTGAAAATACATTTGTGTCCTGCGATCCTGGCTCACGAAGAACAGGGGAAAAGAGCTTCACGTAGTTAAGTATTGAGAAAAGTCCACGAGACGAAGAATGTGACTTGAAAGAGGAAAACCGAGAGTCTTGGAAAGGAATTTGAAAGTGATGAATAGAGTGTTCCAACTTAAGACATTTGTAAACATCGTCAAACCCTGCTTAACATCATTTATATTTAGCTAAATTCGAGTAGAAAGATTATTACAGGGAAACTCATCAGTACGAACTGTCTTCAGGCATCACCATCAGCTGTTTCACATTGCCTTGTTTTGTGTAGTGCTATTTATTCTACAGTTTATGCTAATACAGACAGAATCTTCCCAGTTGAGTTGCATGTACCTGTATTTCCCGCGACTCCTTGCGAAACCCTGGCTTCTGTCTACTCTCAAGCGAACGAGACCATGTCGTGTTTTCAAATCATAATGTAGGTAAGCATTCGTATCCGAGTGGGTTTGACCAAGGTACTTTCAAATAAAGACTGAATTACCTTTTTAATCTAGTTACAAGTTTCACAGTAGGGACTAAAATTTAAGACTTTGATACTATTGATATCATTACGTTCGATTCATGTTGTTTTGTGATCTTTGAAAACTCAAAAAAAAACTCAAAAGAAAACTCAAGTTTTATTTAGATGAATGGTCTGTGTGACCTTACCTCAGAAAGGGTATTAGTTTTCTTGAAATCTTCTTGATTTGGGAGAAATTTGACTTTGTCGTGCTTTACCTAGTACTGTAGGCCGCCATTTCTCCTTGTTTCCAGGCGGAAGCGGTCACTCCCATTGGTGGTGTGACGTCATTAAGTGATAGAAACAAACTCCACTTGCAGATTTCTACAGCGTAGCCTTCTGCCCGTTCGCAAATATTGTTGTTGTTTCTTTGAAATTTCTTCTAATGCATCATTCCATGGTTCCAAACTGCACACAACTCACGTAAGACTGCGGGATTAAGTTACCATCGAGTTCCTGCAGAAAAAGGTCTGCGCCAAGCGTGCTCAGCAAGAATTCGCAGAGCTAACCCATACGGTCGCAACAATCCGTTTGTTTATTCAGAACATCTCACGCCTGATTGCTTCGAGGAAAAGTTACCTGGACTCGTACCTGGTTACCAAAACAAAGGAAAACTTAAGGATAATTCGGTTTCTTAAATATTTCGGCAAAGAAGTACTGGTAAGCCGAGATCCACCGGCCAACGGAGAAACCTTGTGGCGCAAGAAGAGAGGTACTATATCTTAACGACAAATCAATGCGCACTTATTGATAGTTAAATAGTTTCAGTGGTTATGTTAATGTACAAACACGCAAATAAAATTTAAATAAATAAAGATTGGAATACATCCGATTACAAAACTTGTTTCGGTCTCTTCGTTAATATATTAAAATGATAAATCATACAGACATTACATTTAGAAAATACATGTTTTCTTAAGATGTTAGATGACTGCCTCGGTTCACTGGAAGAAACGTCGAAGTCTGATTCTGATAGCAATGTGAGTCAAGTGGATTTTACAAGTGTCTGCTGATGAGAACATTCGAAAAAACTATAATTGAGTAAGGATTTGGAAAAGGATTTTCGAATGCTACATCATTACTGAGTGTCACTTATGAGTGGTAACTTAATTCCGATCGTGTTCTTATCAATAGTGTTTTATTCCTAGACATACTAAAGGCTTTCGACACAGTAAGCCATGAGATACTTCTTGAAAAATTAAAATTTTATGGTTTTCAGGAAAGAGTTTTTTGAACTTTTGAGGTGGTCTGTAGGGCCAGTGGAAGCTATTTTCATTGGTCCAGCATATTGCTTTGAAGGCTATGATCATGGGAGGTAGACTTGCATAAACATTAACAAACCTTTTGGTGAGGGGCTAATAAAATACCCTACTTTCCCGAAAATGGATCGAAGTTCACCCGAATGTATCAAATGGGTTAGGGGTATGGAAAAACTTAAGGTTTGGCAAAATTAAGACATTGAATGTTTATGGTAAGCCTGTTGGTGTACATAAAATATTAGCTATACTGCAATAAATAAAATTTGTATTAATTCACCAAAATGTTGGTCAGGCAGTCGCTGGATCTGCCTGACCGCTTCCTCCGACCCTGGTTTAAATCATACCTAAGTGACAGAAGACAGGTATGTAAAACTGTAGAAAGTACGTATATCATGAAGAAAATTTTTCGTGATAATCTGACACTTCAGAAGTCTACTGAAAAATGTTGATTCGATCGGGATTTGAACTCGCGCCTTCGGGATACCGGTCCGTGACTCGACCTGTTGCTACGTATATCGTCCATAATAAGTATTCAATGTGTCCCCCAAAGGTCAAATTTTGGTCCGCTTAATAAGGTCGTTAATTTACATTAACGACCTTATCAACTGTCTTGATAATTATGTTCCAATTATGTTTGCTGATTTTACAAATATATTAGTTTCCTCTAAGAGTATTGACGTGATTGAATAAAAATTAAATTCCGAATTTTAAAAAATACAAGATTGTCTAACTGCCAACAAGTAATATAAAATAAAATATATGACAGCTACATGAAGACATAATTTATCTATCACTGAAACTAATCCAACCGTTTTAATTTCTAATGACTGTATCAAACAAGTAGATAAAGCTAAAAGTCTTCGGATAATTGGTGAAAGAGCAAGTGCAAATTAGCAGTAAAAGGTCCCTGAAGTGTAGTAAAGGAGGGGTTCGAGGGGTTCAACCCCGCCCCATTGCTACAACGAACTTGAGTTTTCAGTTAAAAAAGGAGTTCATGACCGTCACATAACAACATCACAAGCTGGTCAGCTTTGATTTGCCAGCTTGAAACCACTTTCGGTGTCGCCATAAATTGTTGATCTGTACTCTCTGAAGTACTGAAGTGAGGACGTGAACTTACGGGTAGCATGCTATCAAACAGACGTTGATCATTGACGAATGTCGATTGTCTGACAAAGCGCGCTTTGCAGGCCATTGAGTATGGTTTAGGCCAGAACCAGCCGACTGTGATGCTTTTGCGCTCCATATCACTGACAATTTAGTGAGTATTATTGCTGACATTTTACAGATAAAAGCGTCACCAAAATTACAATTCTCTTTCTGCAGCAAAACATTCTCTCTGATGATGTTTTATGATGTTACTATCAATTGCATTTACCCGTGAACACCCCCAAGAGACTCATATATCCAGTTCTTCACTTGGCCTAAACTTGTCTGTTTTAAAATAAGTGAAATTTTCAAGCCATATATTTTCGTACTGCTTGTTGATTAAAATACCCAAATACGAAGTGCGAAAATTAATCTTCGTAAACATCCAGATTTTTAAGTTAAACCCAGGTTCAAGTTCAGTAAAATACATGGAGGCTGGAACCTCCCAAATTGGTCTTATAAAAAGATAGTACATTTTTTGGCGTATGGAAAATTTTAAGTGGCAAGAGCTCTTCGACACTGAAACCTGCCCTTCAAGAAAAATTCCTGGCTACTCGCCTGTCCAGAACAATTGCTATTCTTAGAGCGTGCAAGCCTTATGTTTCGATGGAAGCAATGTGTAAAGCTCTAGTTCTATCATTTTTACTGTGCTCAATTTGAGAATGTTTTTTTTTTTTTTGAACTCTTTTTGTAAATACTTCAAAAATTTCTAAATAGAGGATGAAGAATAATAACGAGATACATATGATGGACACTATTGCAACATTTTTGAAAAATTAGTTTGTAAATCTTTAGAAGAAAGATGGAAAGACCAAATGATTAAACATGTGCAACGGCGCGGTTAGTGGTAGTTTTCCTGAAATTATTAGAGAAATTTTGAAAACTTGTAACAACACAAAACACAACTATTTAGATAGCATCAATAAGAAGTAACAACTTATTGACGCTATCTAAACCCAATACAAATCACGTGAAATGAAGTTTCAGCTATTCGGGTGCCAAGGTCCGGGATGAACTTATAAAATAACCGAAAAAACACCAAACTAATCCACATATTTTTGTAAAATAGTAAAGTTTTCGTGGAGGTAAATTTGCACGTTAGTGTATTCCTATGTTAATAATTTGTAAAATAATTCAATGTACTTAAGTACGGCCCAGTGAAAAACAAAATATAGTTGACGTGGTTGCCGTGAGTAAATAAATTTGATTACAATACAAGACAAAACCAGATACTGCTCACAAATGGTCATAATCGCAACGTTGTATTGATGTCAAGTTTCGACCGTAAAAGTTGACTGCTTAAACGTTATCATAGTTATCTTCGAATTGGCGTCTTTTTCTGATGTTGATCCAATTTTAACCAGAAAATGACTTCGAACCAATGTCGTGTGCCAGCTGGAAGGGTTGCGTGAGACGATACCCCGGACATTTTAAATAATGACATTTAGAAAGACATCCTGACAGAGCACACTTTCCGTCGCTTACATCTTCAATAGGATGTAGCATACTTTTATGTTGGAAACTAAATGTAACTTCTTGCTTTTCTTCGTACTTTCTTTACTTGACCGACCGCATGAAAAGGCCCTTGGTGCTGCTGGTTAAGTGCCTTTACTCATTCCTGGAAGGGAGAGAGTTACTGTCTTAATTAAGTCAAGTTTATTCGGCGAGGAAGGAGTGTATAGTAAACCATTCGCTAACAGGCTGGACACTTAACCTCTTGTTTTTTTTCCTGACTCGTTGCATGCTCTTTTGAACCTTGAAGACTTGTAAACAACCTTGAAGGTTTTTATTGTAGTACTGAATTACTTCAAAGTTAGATTTTAACCATTAGTTCTATTTTTGGAGGGGGAGGTTTTCTCAAAAAACAAGTAAAAAAGCTCCAGTCGGTGCCTGTACACGAACGAGCGTTTTTTGGTTTGTGGTGTGCTGGTATTGTTATCGATAGCCTTTCTAAGCAATCAATGAAAAGTATTAACTCTCTGTACAAAATACATGCACATATTTTACCCGGAATTATCTAGAATATAGTGAGAGAAACTGCCAAATGCCTCTCGACAAATGGTCCGATGGGTAAAATGTACTGTCGGCAAGTACTTGGCTGGGATTTCTCTTTTGTATCCATCTTTTTTTTCTATGCTTTATCGATACTAGGTATTCCAACAATCCTTTCTATCGAAGCAACTCGGCAATCCAATACTGTGAAAATAACATGCAAGGCTGACGCAAAACCTGCCCCGGATTACAAGATTTACCGCAATGGAACACGACTTTCAGGACATGACGGTGAGGCTACTCACGATATAACAGGATCTGTAGAACAGTATAAATGCGTGGCAAGGAATATTTTTGGAAATGTGTCAGAAACAAGGAACTATACAGGTGAGATCGTTAAGCTATAATGTAGACAAGATATCTCAAGTCACAGTGTACTGATACATAAATAGATATAGATATGTGCAAATATGCAAATATACATACATATATTGATTACTTATTAACCGAGTGTGAGGTCCGTACGGGAAAGTATTTGCCTGAGGTTTTCGTACAGATCGGGCGACGAAGGAGCGAGGTCTGTGCGGAAAAAACCCGAGGGCAACTACTTTCCCGTACAGACCGAACAAACGAGGTTAATAAGGAATTCATTATATGGCTTTTGACTCCTTTTTTTCGTCGCTTTTAACGAAGTTTTGTGTTCGTGAGTTAGTGACTTAGGTTTTCTTTGGTTGTTTTTTACCCACTTCTTCGTGGCTTTTTGGATTTATTCATCTAGTTTTCTACTTAAAATTATCGTTGAGAACATTTAACTTCTTTTTTCGTAGTTTGTTTTTATAAATATTCTGTAAAACATACCTGAATCTGGCTTGTTTTTCTTCAAATCAGCTAGGAAATTTTCACGCCAAAACTAGCCGGTCTCTACGAAAAACTTATCGCACGGCTAGACAGCCAATCAGCGTGCGTCATTTTGCGTACAGACCGGCTAGCGAGCTCAGCCATGTAATAAATATAATTATATGGCTGAATTATATCGCTTAAATATAATTATATCGTTTTACCTCAAAAAGTCACTACAGCCCGTTTCATCTTGAGAAAGAATCTTTAGGTGACTGACGAATTTCGAAAACAGGAAGGCTTTTTATGCATAGGCCGAAACGTGGGCGTGGAACAACGGGGGGATTTTGTTTTTGTTTTAAGTTGTTTACGCGAAATTTGGCCTTGTGTGGGCAGGCCGAAACTATTTCTGATCTTTTGTTTAGCAAATTATTTTTATCTTTTACGCTCAAAATAGAAAATTTTTCCTCTAAACATAAATTACATTATTTTGATCCTCCTGAATACGAAATAGCGTGTTTTAAAATATACCATTTTATGGTGAAATCTTGTTTGTTGTTTTTCAAATTCCAAATGTGTTTAGAAAGCTTCGTTTCATTAGAATATTTTATGTGTTGAAAAGACTTAGTGTGGTTGCGATATCGCTCTTTGAATGTCTTAGATGTCATCCCTATGTAGTGTTTTGTGGTGTTCGTGTTGCATGTTGTGACTGATGCTTTGTATACTATGTCCTTGGTTAAGCATTCTTTCTGAAGTGGGCATGCGTCCTTGTTCCTACAATTGCAGTTTTCAGTGGCCTTATTCTGTGGTTTGTTTTTCCTAATTATGCGTGAGTTGTGTCTTGTGATAAAAGATTTAATGTTGTAAATGCAGCTATAACGATCCTTGACTGTTTTCCTATTGAAAATCTTATCAAGTTTATGGTGCGGAGGAAAGTGTTTATCGATGAGGCTTTAGAAATTGCGCCCGATGTTTGAGCGGACGTTTTTGCTGTATGGTGGGTTGAACCAAATGATATTACGTTGCCTATTTCTACGTGGTTGTTGAGGTGTATATCGAATGTAACTGAGATCGTGGTCGAAACTGCTGTGTTTGAGTGCTTTCTGATACATCGGTGCGCATTCCCTAAATGTCTGTTCATCTGATGAAGGTGATGCGATGCGCGTGTTGATTGCTGTAGGTAGTTGCCTTAAGATACTAGGTGGGTGGTTAGAATGCCTATTTATGTATAGAGGAACGTCATTGGGCTTCCGAAATGGTTTAAATTTTCTGGTGTTGAGGTCGAAAGTAACGTCTAAGAAATTAACTATTTTCAAGTTCGCTTCAGCGGAGATTTTGAGGTCGAAATTTTCTAAAATTTTGTGTAAACTTGGGTTACTTCGTGAAAGTTTTAATCACTACAAGTTTGTTTCGTATGGTAAGCGGAGCTTACCACACTCATCAGGAGGTTTGTCGCGTCTGATGTTAATGGTCAGGAAATTTGATGTTATATACACGGATGACGTCATGTGCCAATATAGTGTGTGGAATAAGATTAAGAATAGCTAATGGCTGCATAGCAAGCGTTTTTTTTCTATGCCTACAAGTTGAGACGAGTTCGTTTCTAGAGTTCAATGAACCTAGTTTAGGATGGCAGATTATGATGGATTTTTCGTGCAGGCGTAAGTTACATCTTTTGCTTTTACTTGAATAGGCCCTACATTGCTTAATTATTTTCCATTCGATCGAGTATTTAATCTTCGAGTAATTTAAGTTTGGTGCTGTTTTTGTGCTTCGGATTTCTAAAAGAGTTGGTATGGTTGTGGTATCTTGACTTAAATCTGTCTTCAGTGATACTGATGTAGGTTATTTCTTCTGCGTTGTCTTCTCTCTTGATTGTTGCTTGATACACGACTCCTGTTTGACATTTTCCAGCGGGCGGACAAGATTCTTTCTGGCGGGAATTACACTCTCTGGTAGTAGTCAGGTTGCTTTGATTTTCTTTGGCGAATAAAGCAACATCAAGCAACAGTCAAGAGAGAAGACAACGCAGAAGAAATAACCTACATCGGCATCACTGAAGACAGATTTAAGTCAAGATACCACAACCATACCAACTCTTTTAGAAATCCGAAGCACAAAAACAGCACCAAACTTAAATTACTCGAAGATTAAATACTCGATCGAATGGAAAATAATTAAGCAATGTAAGGCCTATTCAAGTAAAAGCAAAAGATGTAACTTACGCCTGCACGAATAATCCATCATAATCTGCTATCCTAAACTAGGTTCATTGAACTCTAGAAACGAACTCGTCTCAACTTGTAGGCATAGAAAAAAAGCACTTGCTACGTAGCCATTAACTATTCTTAATCTTATTCCACATACTATATTGGCACATGACGTCATCCGTGTACATAATATCAAGTTTCCTGAGCATTAACATCAGACGCGACAAACCTCCTGATGAGTGTGGTAAGCTCTGCTTACCATACGAAACAAACTTGAAGTTATCAAAACTTTCACGAAGTAACCCAAGTTTGTCGTCATACTATCCCGCTCTACTTCGGTATTGAGCCATCTATGCACATGTTTTCAAACCTGCTACTTTATATATATATATATATATATGTGTGTGTGTGTGTGTGTGTGTGTGTATGTGTGCGTGTGTGTATGTATATTATATACAGTTAATTATTAATAATAATAATTGATTGCCTAGTTCTGCACATTTCAGCTTGTATAGTTATATAGTTACGGTGATAGTTATATTTATTTCAGGTATTTGTATACTACTGGATTTTGATTTTCCTTAGTCTTTTACAAGAATTAATATCGAAGTTCAGAAAGAAATATATGACATACAATCAAACTATCAAACTAACCCGTACCCACACATACGTGTTAGTTTGATAGTTCGATCGTATGTCATATATTTCTTTCTGAACTTTGATATTAATTCTTGTAAAAGACTAAGGAAAATCAAAACTTAATAGTATGCAAATACCTATATATATATACATACCAATAAAATTTTGTATAAAAGTCTCGACATTTCAGGATGCTGCTCCTCCATCAAAACACAAAAATACAAGGTGAAGTTGGTCCCTACATAAACATTTACCACATATTTGAACACTCAAATACAAAATGTCCTAGTATTTAATTCCGTCGTTATACAAGTGAACTAAGTTTATAAAAACAAAAGCACTTTCTCCTTGTCGGATCATTAATATTTGTCAAATCTATAATTTTAATAACCTCATGGTCTGATCGGGAAAAAAAAAATGTGCATACAATTATTCTCCAGGCATTCCCCTTTGAACCCTGCGGTACCTATTAGTTCTCCTTGTGTGGTTGTTGAAACGCTTCTTAATCCTTTAATGCAGTGTCCGATGTATTGGACACCTAAGAACAAAAGAACCAGTGAGAGAACATAGGAAAAACAGACAGAACACAAAACAGTAGGGAAAAAAAAATCATGCGTTAAAGGGTTAAACATAGTCGTAATTGCACTTCCAGCATAGATCTTGCTACATCTGTTACATCTTACAAGATAAATACGTCCTTGCCAATCATAGTCGAAAATAAAATTAATAAAACCCGTTCTATACCCCGTAAAAAATTCCGGTGGGCAATGGGATTAAGGATATTGGTACAAAAATAAAGAAACACGGAACGCGCGTGGTAGCCAACCAGAAGCGGAGTGGTATTACATCTATGTTATAATAAGCTATATTATATACGGTATTATGTTATATTACGTTATGTTACTTATGTTATTTCACATTATTTTGTGTTGTGTTATACTGTGTCATATTATATGAGGTGTTGTCATATCGGTAGTGTTACATGTTATTTTGTATCAAGTTATGTTATGTAATGTAATGTTAGGCTAGGGTAGGTTAGCTTAAATTAAGCTAGATTAGCTGAGCGGCGTAGTTTATCAGAGGTGTGGGAATGTGAAATCCCCTCCGGCTAGGCAAGGTTAGCTTAGATTAGGCTAAGTTAGCTAAGGCTACGCTAAGTTAGCTAAGGCTACACTAAGTTGGCTTTGGCTAGGCTAGCTTTGGCATGGCTAGACTAAGTCATAATATGTCAATATTTTATGACATTTTGTAGTATCGTATATATTATGTTGTATACTACGTTGAACAACGTTTCATTATATTTTGTATCGTATTGTCCTATATAATTTTAATTTTACGGAATCCGAGTTATTTAAAGTTAAAGGGATATTTCGCTCATTTTTCCCACCCTGTTTTTGTTTTTTCTATTTTCTTTCCCGACAATATTATTCCAGTATATACACCATGTGCATTTACTCCTTTCAATCCGACCCCGATTTTTATCATTTTACTCCGCCTAACGCCATATTAATTTAGTGGGACGTCTCAGACTTCAAAGCCTTATTCCAAAGTACTTCGTTGACTCTCCAAACTTTGCCGTTTCTGTGACTACTGTTACGTGACAGTCGTCACGCGCTGAGAACAATCTAGAACATTTGAATTTCAAACTTTTCCTAGTCATTTCTTAGTCATTCTACGTAGTCATGCTGACATAGTAATTCTACTGACTCACGCTGATGTAAAAACATTCTAGGTTACTTGAGTCATTAACACTGTCATGATTGTTACTAAATATAGCATTTAAGCTAATTTTAGAAATTATGTAAATTACGTCATTGTTTACGGACAGACTACATAAGCGCGACTCGCTCCGACCATCGGTGTGTGTTTGTGTGTTTAAGACTGTTACCCGTATTCAAGTCTCGTTGGTGTAAAATAAGCAGTTAACAGTTGTTGTTGGAACGCTTTACTGTTGGAACTTTCATCTTTTGTCATCATTGGGTTGTCAGAGTTGCAAGCTTTGAAGGGTAAAGAAGACAGAAAAGCTTTGACCGTTTTTAGTTGTTATTTTAGCTCTTTAGTTTCTTTTCTTGTCAGTAAATAAATTTTTGACTTCTTGTTACACTTCAGTAACACTACTCACTGGCAGGAACATTGATAACTTCCCATTGTAACAATACCTTTAGAGAATAATACTGGACTTGCTCTAATCCTAGTTGCATTTACTTACACAATCACCCTTTTTTTTTTTCTTTTTTTTTTTTTTGGAACAATTACTTTGAAGCAGGTCGAAGGTTTATTTCATGTTCACTGCTTATTTATTATCGCAGGAAAATGCATTTTCAGTAACAACTTTTTCATATCATTTTCCAAAACCAAGGATTTCCAAAGTTTCTTAATGCGACCATAAATGTCGTCGAGAGCTAACATAACCTATTCCATGTTTCCAACGCTTTAAAATCCCAATTTCAGAAGGAGGAGTTTAATTCCTAATTGACTTTGAAATGAAAGAACTGTTTCAATTCACTTGCATGTATAATATATAGAATAATTGATTATAGCATGTAGATTATAGATCATAGATTATAAGTTTTGCATTATAAATTATATATGTTATGGGATATAAATTATGGGTTATTGATTATAGGTTATAGATTATTTACTGTGGGCTCGAACTTGTCGATTATACGTTAAAAATTTTAAATTTTGGAATGTAGAGCATAAATAATAGATTACACACCTCATGATGAAGATTATAAATTATGTATTATAGAATGATAGTGAAAAACTGTGATACCTGGTTGCCTCGCATATGTAAAATTCAAGTGAAATTCTAAGCGTTAGTTTTTACTCAATCTCTGCTATTTTTTATCTATGTTGAGGCAACCGCGACAGTTAATAGTGAAGCCTTTCTCGAAGTTAATAAAATTAAGACACAGTATTTGAAATTGAGCGGTCCTGTCGATCGTCAGTATTATATGCGATCCTTCATTATATTATTGACAGCCTTGTGTAAGGTGACGACCTTTGGTTTGGGAATTCTAGTCGACAATCCGCAGGGTAGATGAATTAGGAACTGGAAGTACTTGAGTTACCGTAAGACTATTGTTAGAATTAATTTTAAATAATACCATGAAATGAGGTGTATTAGCTACTAAACCTCCCACTCGATTCGGGTCATTTACTAAACGACCTTCATCGAGCAGGAGGTTTAATAGCTAATGCAGCGAATTTTATGGTATTACCTTTTAATGTCATGTTTGCCGAAATTCAACTAATAATACCTCTGGTGACGTCAAACCCGGTCGTATTAATCCTACGACCCGGTTTGACGTCACTGGAGGTAGTATTAGTAGAAATAAATTTTAATGAGGTAGATTAATTGTTAATGGAGCCTGCAAAAACAAAAGAATTGAGACAGGCATGATATTACCAGGGTAATATATAAGTTCACCTTATCAAAGAAATCGTGGCTGCTCCCATTTGTGAAACTTCTTCGTTGTATTGCAATAAAAACTCATTTTCGTTTGAAAGGCTTGTGGGTTAAGTTCTCATGTTAAATCAGAAGAAATAAGTGTTAGGAAAACCTGCTACTGGCGCCCAGACAGGTTTGAGAAAGTCGGTAAGCCAAATATTCGTCGTAATATGTCGACCGTAATCATAGTAGAGTAAGGTACTCATGTACTTTCTGACAAAATTTCGCCATTTCTATATTTTTGCCGGACAAGCTAAAGACTTCTTTCAAAACTTCACCAACGATATGTAATCCTGAGGGCTAACAGTACATAATTTGTACTCAATTACGATTTACTTTTTAATGCAGCTAAAACACTGATGGAAGTCCGAACTTGATGACAAAGTCGAATTCACGACTACAGAATAACTGCCAAATCGTTTGATTATTTAGACTGGAAAAAAACAGAAAAAAAACCCCAGAAAAAAACAAACAAAAAAATCCCCCAAAAAAACAAAACAAAGAAAGCAAACAGACAAGTGACAACAGGGTAAAACTCCAAATCTCATTATTGCATTGTTTGCATATTAAAACCTTTGACACTTCCTGCTAAAAATTGCTTAATATTGCCATCAGCTAAAGTTTTAGCTTCATAGTTTTTTCTCCCGCTAAAATTGGGCATCTGGAGATATGTTCAAGACATGCACGGGAGAAAGAAACAATTAACTGCACAGAAGAAATGACGTCGCCCCCAGAAGGCTCGCAAAAGCATTGTACAATGATTCTGTTGACAGTAACCAAAATGATTAGAGATTTACCGAACAAGATATTCAAAACAAAGAAAAAACTTGCTAAGCTTCCTAGCTCACTTCCATATCGATAATGGCCAAAATAATCACTTGAAAATATATTCAGAGTTATTCATGGATTTATAGCGATAACGGCGCTCGTAAACGTGACACCCGCGAAAGTGGAAAACTGATGTGTATGTCCAAAATATCTAAAAGATCTTGATAAAAGGGGTTTACACATGCCTATTTTTGCTTTGTCAATTTCCTTAAAAAATATTATCAGCTTTTTCTTAAATTTTAAATTTTAAAGTTTAACTACTTTATTACAATTATTTTTTAATGACGGTTATGCCAGTCAGTTTTTTTCTCATCATTATTGTCGTCATTATTATCATCATTTTTTCTTGTCATTATTGCACCTATAGGTGTATGAAAGGTTTTTTACTGCATGTATTTAGTCGTTCTAGTTATATTGCACTATAGATCGTTTGATTATTGGAAACAAAGTAAATTGTGTGATAAAATTACCGGGTATAATTAAAATGTTCAGTTCGTTGTGATGAGATCCTGATTGCTAACTTCGGTTATTCTAGCTGGACGTTGGTTCCTTCTTTCAATTTTAGCTGAAATTTATGTTGTGGCGGTATCATAAATTTCGAAGCAGTGCTGCTTGGAGTGTTTTTGAAATTTCTAAAAACTTTAACAGTTATTCAGTACTTATTTAAATGCGCACTCGTCTAATCGTTCTTAGAGAATTATTCTGAATCAACATTTCTATACATGGTTTCAACATTGATATTCAAGAATTGTTCCCATCATTAATAAATTAAGAGTAAGCGAGGATTTGCTGCGTAGAAGTTTTTTCTAGTTTAGCTGTGAGATAAGTAAAAATTAGTTGGGGGAACTCTTGAGATGGGTTTCGGCATAACCTCAAGAGCTTAAAATTCTTTCATATCAGAATTCATGATAAAGTGATAATGATGTTCGTAGCCGATTAAGGTTAAACTTCACTATTTAGGGTTTTGTCTGTATTATCTGGATTTTTTTTTATTGACTGTATTGAATTTCACTTGAACAGAATAATTAATTTCGTGATTTGAATGAATATGCGTTTCTCGTTGGTGGAATGAAGTAACTTTATAAAATACAAAGCAATGGACACTCCGAAAAGGATTAACATTTTTATTCAACGTTTCAACTAGCTTGCAGTCATCACCATTTTCTTGATGATGACTGCAAGCTAGTCGAAACGTTGAATAAAAATGTTAACCTTTTTTCGGAGTATCCATAGCTTTGTATTTTATAAAATTACTCAGTGGTAACCGTAACTTCTGAATGAAGTAAACCGTTTGAATTTTCAAAGAATGTATTCCATCGCAAGATTTCTTATCGACAAAGTTTTTACCAATCACACTGGTGAAGTAGTATGACTGGAATATCATGGATTGAACATATTTCAGCAGAATAGGACAAATCAATTCAATTTGGGCAACAACTGCCCAAAACAATTTAAAGCAGACCGCGTAGTTTCCAACGTTGTGAAACGAACAACAAAGATCGTGTTACATCCAGAAAAAGATAAATAAAAGAAAGACACAAAATTAAAATAGTTACAGATTGTGTTTACCAAGCTGAATGATATTTTGGAGCCTAAAAGACTTTCTATACGGTAAAATTTAGACATTTTTACGAGAACCCTCCCCTTTAAAAATTTGACCCAAAGTGTATGCTTTCATCTCAACCTAAAGTGCCTCGACTATACTATGCCCCAACAGACCTTTCGATTCGAAACTTTTTTGGCCATTATCGCTACCGAGGAGAGGTCATCCTGAAATGTATTCCCGCATATTAGATGTTTATTCAGTTCAAAAAATTTCTTCAATTCACACTGTTTCTTTGCATATCTCTGTTAAATTGTTTACACAATGTTTTCACGTTTTCGTACATGGCAAAATTTCCGTCATATTACTCAGTCCTTCAAGATGAATTGTGATTTGTTAAGGTTGTTTTCCCCAGGGAATCGCATTTAGCTACACAGTGATCTTAAAACTGCTAACATATAGAAGAATTCTGTCTAATTAAATCATAACGCCAACAACCAATTTACTTATCCGTGAGCTTCCATGAAAAAAGACTCTATTTATATTTATTTTAGTTCTTCAGTTATTCAGCTTTTTGTACTATACAAATAAAGTATGTGATGACTTCAGATCCGTCACAACATTTTGACAAAAAAACAAAATTGCACGGAGCCGGAATTGAAACACGTGCACTACCTTTGTAGCACTGGAAACCCACCAGTAAGTATCAGAACGTTTTGTGATCGCAGTCGTAAGATAATTCAATTTCTTAGAGTAACTATCAAACCTTCCGGTCAAATCGTGATCGTTTGAAAAATTATTTCAATACACGTACTACGTCAGTGATCACGATAACAAATCACTGGAAAGTGTTAGATGTCTTAAGACTACACCCCGCGAGATTACAGTTCGTTTTCAAGCGTTTTGTTAGCGTGGGTAAACAATGACATTCATATAGTTGAAGCAGTGTTTCATACATAAATATCCTTCACGCATTTAAGGAAGGTTATGTCCTATTTTCTTCTTCATTTTGAGCCATTGTTCAGTAACGTGCCAAAAAAGTCATTCATTCCTAGTGTTGACTGCAGCACTCTGCACGAAGCCCAATTTGCTGCAACGCAATCTAAATACTCACATAACAATACATAAAGAAAGAAACCAGCGATTTAGTAGCTCTTCCTTACAAAATTAGTTCGCTAATTTGACGTGGAAACTCCATTTTAATTAACTACTTGTTGCCGTTAGTATCGGGACGTCTTTGGTGCCAAATTTAGCGGGCAAAATACCAAATTAAAAACATATAATTAAGCAACTGGATTATCAAGTTTTAGCATATGCTCACTGTACGTACGATGCTTTGTTACCGATTAAAAGCAAAGTAATTGGTTTAGTATGTTAGTTGTCATAATTAATTCGGTCGATATCTAAAGTTTAAAAACGAGAAATTCGAGTGTGAACCACCACACTTCCTTGATATTGATTAATTCACAGGTTGTTCAATGATTTGTTCCAAGAACAATCGTACAGGTCAATATTTTTTCTTCAAAACTATCTTGAAACTTGTATTAATTCATAATCCAGTATTCGTCCTGCAGTTTTTGCTTTCTTAGCTAGATTATTAGCCATAACAAACTTTTGAGCCATATCTCGTCCCCAATAGCTCGTGAATGTAATCCATATAAGAATATATTTTTCCAATAATCTGGTGGTTGAAAGCTTGTTGATTAAAAGGAAAATTAAATTTAAGTATTTACAAGCTGCCATATTGATGAATTCCCGTACCAGCCTTTCTGCCAAATCCATTTAAACGTAAACAAAGACAAAAAGGTCATAGATGAAATAGTTGAGTAGTCAAAACCTTGCTGGAAAATTGATCGTGAAAATGCAAGCAAATGATCAGAAGTTCACGCTGTTATCGAGCATTGAGAGGGGAAATCGGGCAGTATTTCTAAGCAGAAACTTATGGTTCTATAGAAATTTTGAATCGGCACTACCTTTAAGTATTTCTCTATAAGAATGTAATGTGTTAATCGGTCCATGTGGAATTATTTTTGATTTCTGCTCGTAAGTCTAACTTCAATCAATGATGTGAACTGGTCGCTCATTAGGTGCTATAATGTCAGTTATTTGGCAGATTTACATTTATCATTTTCACAGATCCATTTTCCTAACAAAACCACCAATATACCAAACCAGCCTCGGCGCGAGTAGATCAGTGTTGCAAAGTCATTGATGATTCTGAAGTAAAATTTCTGTCGAGAGAATTTGGCCCCAGGTGTATAGCTTCATCAACTGAGAAAGTTGTACACTAATTGTTGCATTGTTAACTCAAAACACTGCCTGAGTTTCAAACGAGAATCAAATGAATTACCTTCGGTCAGAGAGTTACGCCTCTCAGAAACTTTTTGTGAATATAATTGATCGATGAGCAAACGTATTACTAACCATGGACAGCAAGTTATATACCATATAACCGAATTCTAATGGCAGAATTTTTTTTTCATTAAACAAATATATGAACTATTTTTTCATTTTATTTTTAATCCTGAATCAATTTTTTTTTGTTTTATAAACGTTTTGGTAGTGAATACCCTAAGTACGGAAAGCCCAGTGACGACAGGGACATTTTCGACATCTTCCCGTCCAACCGGAATTGAAACAGGTAAGATGAGTTCAACGGTTACATTGCTCTTTTCATAGCCTTGTCGTCTATAAAACATCCGGGTGTGCTGGGGTTTTCTTTAGTTGCACGCAACCGGCCCTTTTTACCAACAGTGTACATCTCGTTTCTCAACATTTCTGGTGCACCAAACAATCTTTTCGTATTTTATGAAGAAATTCGTTAGAAGTAAATGTCTTAAAGTGTTTGAAGATATCGTCCTATGTGGTGCAGGTTTAATGGTGTTGGTTATCGTTATCACTTCAAAATTCTCCTTTAGTCATTTGTGTGTATTTGTGCGCCAAATATACCATCTAAACTGACTAATAAAATTGGTAACGGCTTTTTGGTACTGATTTCAAAGCATCTCCAATTCATTCTGCATTTTAGTTATCGCACGTCAACCCCCTTTTTTAATTTGTTTTTTATTTTTTATTTATTTATTTATTTATTTTATACAGCGACATGATAGAAATAGAACCATGTTACGACTAGAATAAATAGAATTTTTGTTGCACAATATTTTTGTTGCTATTTTAAAGACACAAGAGTTTGCGGTAATGTCATGCTTATTGTTAAATTTTTTTGTATATAAATCTATTACGCAAAATTTAACAAAATATATATATATATATACACATATATATAGATACACACACATATATACATATATATAAGATATGCTAGTTAAAATAGTTGATAGGACGGATGTATCAGACCCAACCAAAAGGGAAGGTTTTTGGGCATATAAATTGGATTCTTTTGTATCTAAAGATTTGAACCTTAGGGACTTCTTTTGAGTACTTTTTTAACGGATTTTTAAAAATTTTTAAGTAATGCTATGTATATAAGGAGCATCTTCTATCTTGTTGTTCTTATTCTTGACAAAGGGGCAGCGCCCCGAAACGTTGAAATAAAGTTTTTTTAAAAGTTTTATCTTGTCAGATATATATATATATATATATATATATATTTAACAATTAGGTTTGAGCTAGAAATTTTTAGGAGGCGAAGCCCTCGTCAACTATCACCTCATAGAAATCTTGAGCTCATAATCTAATTGTTTTAGTAGAAACAGACTTTGCAAAGAACATTTTTCGTCTTCTCTGGGATTGCACTTTTAACTAAGCATTCTATTTCGTCTTCAGAAACTTCACAAAACGAGAGGCGGAAGCCATTTTCGCTGCTCGCTATCTATCGAAGAATAGATAGCGAGTAGCGTAGCCAATCAGAATGCCGCATTTGCAATAGTAATCGACTAAGTTTGTAGTAAATATATATGTATACATATATAAAATGTTATTGTCACAACTCCGAGTTTCACGCTTGTCGGCGATCTACAGGTGGCTGAGGGAGCTCTGCTACAACTGTCCTTCATGTTGCGTGTCCGTGTCAAATTGTAGGTATGATGTCGTTTGTTTACAGCTTTTTCTGGATTGGTAAACCTAATGGAATTTTGCTTTTGTGTATGCATTTTGAAAAGAGTTCGCTTCTTTTTTTCAAAGTTGTTGTCCATTTCCTCTTCATTATTTCGACTTTTTCTTCTAAACACAAATTGCATTTTTTTTGATCCGATCCGGTAAGGGGCCGCTCGTTTGATTATGGACCAAGTGGTTGTAAAATTACGCTTTTCCTTCTTTAGTTTCCACACGTATTTTGATAGTTCTGTTTCGTTTTTGTATTTCTCGTTGTTGAATGATTTTTCGTCGTTTCGGTAGCGCTGTTTGAATTCGTTGGATGTTATCCCAATGTATGTTTTCGTTGTTTGGTCCTGGTCCGTAGTGGAGACTTCGGTCTTGTAGATAATGTTCTTTGTCAAACATTTACCAGGCAGCGGGCATTCGTCTTTCTTTCTGAAGTTGCATTTGTCTTCGGTTGATTGGTTTCGCGGTGTGACCAGGATGCGATTGTTGTGTCTGCGTATAACATTTCTTATGTTTTCCATGCAACTGTAACTGACTTTAACGGTGTTCCCGTTGAGGATTTTGTGGAGCTTGTTTGTCTTTGTGAAGTGCTTGTCCATGAGGTTGAGAAAGGTTCGTCCAATGTTGGTTCTTACGTTTCTGCTGTAGGAAGGGTTATACCGGATGATTATTCTTGAGCGGTTTCTCTGTTGTCGAGTTTGTGATGCGTTGGTTTGGTCGTCGCTTTCGTTTTCGATGTATGTGAGTTGGGTGACAAAGTTGCTGTGTCTTAGTGTGTCTTCGTAAATCGGCGCGGCGGTCTCAAATTTTTATTCCAAGGTTGGATATCCGTTTGTTGATGGACATGGGTATCTGCTTTAGGATGGCAGGTGGGTGGTTAGATCGTTTGTTGATGTACAATGGCTCGTTGTTGGATTTACAGTAGGGTTGATAGCTTCCTTTGGATAGGTTGAGGATTATGTCGAGTAAGTTGTTACTTTTCAGGTTAATGTGTGCGGTAATTTTTAGGACGAAGTTGTTGAAAATCTGGGTGATATCTTTCCTAGTTTTGTCTGCGAGTCTTGCCAATGATGTGTTAATTGCGGCTAGTCCGCCGTCCCTGTAGAGGCCTACTTTCTATATATATATATATATATATATATATATATATACATATACATAGGTGTTGATTTCTTGGAAAAAAAGTGCTTAATACAGGTAGTAGAGCAATATTCATTTATTTAATAATCTATGATTTAACAACTACGTCGTTACACGGTGTTTCATGCCCCGTGGCAATCATCAGACGACTGGTTACAAACAAATATTGTTCGCTATTAATAGTGTGACCACGCGATGATGTGTTCGCGCATTATCTCTTAATTGTCAGGCGGTATAGCTTTGAAGTTCGCTAAAAGGAATTTGTTTTTGTGTCGGCAGTTTGAAAGGATTTCGCTACGTTTGTTTAGTAAGTCGCATTCTTGTCGGAAAATTATGTGGAATTTTTCGGTGAGGCACAGGTGGCAGGTTTTTGATCCGTTTCTGTAGGGTGGTGCTTTGTCCAAAATCGACCATTGGATGTTGATTTCGTCAGTGTTTTTCTCCTTCAGTGCCCATACGTATTTTGAGAGTTCCGTGCTCGTTGCCTTCGTCTTGTAGCGTAGCGAGTTTCTGTGCTTGTAGAGTCTGTCTTTAAATGAACGTTCTGTTGCGCCGATGTAACTTTTCAGGTCATTGTTTTTGTTGTTTGTCACCTGTGCCAGGTAGACAACGTTTTCTGTTTGGCATTCTCCTTGGCATTCTCCAGCCAAAAGCATACTCGGACGCGTAAGCAAGCAGATATTAGAGGGTATAAACGACACAACAAAATTATCGACCAACGTACACCAATGGAAAAACACGAAAAGCGTCATCAACTGGTTCAAAGCATTAGAAAACAAACAATCATGTACTTTCACACAATTCGACATAGCAGACTTTTACCCATCAATAACCGAAGATTTACTGACAAGCGCCATCAACCATGCCAAGCAATACGTCAACATCAGCAAAGAAGAAATCGAAATAATCATGCACGCCAGAAAATCACTGTTATTCAACAAAGATGAAACGTGGGTAAAGAAAAATAACGACTCCACATTCGACGTCACGATGGGGAGCTACGACGGCGGGGAGGTGTGTGAGCTGGTAGGCATTTACATCCTATCGATCCTACAAGAGAGGTACAGCGAAGCCCAGATTGGCCTGTACCGAGACGATGGTCTAGCTACATTCCACAACTGCAGCAGGCAAGCCTCTGACCGAAACCGGAAAGAAATCACCAAAATCTTCAACAACCTAGGTGTAAAAATAACAATTCAAAGCAACTTAAAAGAAGTGAACTTCCTGGACGTGACTCTCGACCTAAGAACAAACTCTTACAGACCACAGAGGTGGATTCAGCCTTTATCATGACAGGTTCCAAGCTCCAAATGGGAAATTCTTCTAGGGGGGTCTGGGGGCATGTTCCCCCAGGAAATTTTGAAACCTGAAGTCTCTGAGATGCCATCTCCTGCATTATAGGGGCAACTTTATATACAACTGGCTCGCTTGCAAAAAGCCACAAAAGGTTCCTCAAAACATGACACATTATCAACTTGTAGAGCAAAATTTATTTTTATTCTGTTTTTCATATTATGAAAAATAATAAAAATATAATTGGTCAGGTATTAGCCATTAACATGTTACCAGGCTTGACCACGGGGAGGTTCCTGACCTACAAGCCCATAGATGCTCTGAAAAGAGCAGTGTCAATGTACAGAAGATATAAGAAAAAAACAGGGAAAATGTTAATCATCAGAACATAATATGTTTACCATTCTCATTCGTCTGGGATGCCGGGTTGCAAATAAGTAAATAATATCTTCCAAATTCAATTCCATGTCTCTGTGGGTGTACATGAGAGCCAAACCATTTAACCGTTCTTGTCCCATGGTGCTCCTCAAATAACTCTTCAGATTTCGAAGGGAGGAAATTGATCTTTCACATGAGCAAGATGTGACAGGAATTGTGGCCAGAATTTGAAGAATTGTGAAGATATTTGGGAAACAAGCTGGATCAACATCCTTTAAAGTGCTGCTAAGCTTTGCAGGAATGTCTTCAGCTTTTTCTTTCTTCTCATGCCATAACCTTTCCCAAAGATCTAATTCAGCAGACAGTCCAGCAATATTTGGTACATCTAGGTTGTAATGTTGACAGAATTCTTCAACATGAGATTTCCAGGTTGAAGGATTCTTCAACAGAACAGCTGGTACTAAAGAGAAGCCTTTAAAACACAGGTAAGCTTCAATAGGAAAGCATGATTCCAGTTGGTGTAGAGCATGTGCCAAGAAGACTTGAGTCAGGTTAATTCGGTAGTAATCCTGAGGAGATGATGATGGGCAGTTACTTCTATAAATTTGGCACTGAACAGTCCTAGGTCTAGAAGGTTGGATGCCAAATCTTTCAGAAAGTTGGACAGCCTCCTCATAAAGCCTGTTGTGGTGTTGATCAACATGGGCATGCATTTCTTCAAGAGCACCTTTCAGGGTTGAGATTTCTTGTTCAGCAGCCAGGATGTCCATTTCTTCCCTTTGCAGTTTAACTGTTGCAGGTCTTGTAAGCCCAAGGATGTACTTTACTATGACCAATGTTACAATGAACTCAAAAGCAACAGCATTTGTTAAGACCTGTGCATCATCTCTGCTAGTAGAATTCCAATTACCAGCTCCAATAACACCATCACCATCTTTATTCAAAGAGATATCTTCTAAGGTAGCAAATACTGGAAGCAGGAGTTCAACCACCCTGTCAAGACCATCAAGACGAGCAATCCAACGAGTGCGGCACACATCAATCAAAATTCTGTGATTGCTGTTTGGCAACAGTTCCTTTACCTTCTCAACCAGGTGGTGTTGTCGTTTTGGCGAATTAGGAAAAAATTCAGAAAGCTTTCTGACAGTTCCCATCATATTACGGACCAATGGTAATGTGCAAGAATTAGCAACACAAAGATTCAAGCGATGATTCATGCAATGAACATAAACAGCCTTTGGGAATTGACGTTGGATTAATGTAGATGCACCAACATACCTGCCAGCCATATTCCCTGCACCATCATACGATTGACCCCTGCAGTCATCCATGCTCAAACCAAGGCCAGTAATCGAATTGAGGATAAGATCTTTAATAGCTTCTCCAGTCGTTTCTTCTCCACAAAGGTGAAATCCAACGAACTCTTCTCGTATGATTCCCGAAGAATCAACAAAGCGAAGAACAAGAGAGAGATTTTCCTGGTTGGATACGTCAGCAGCTTCGTCGGCCATTATAGAAAACATTTTACTCGAATTAACTTCGGCGACGATCTTTGACAAAATATAACCTCCCACAGTCTCAATAATCTCGTTCTGTATGGTTTTGGAACGATACGTAGCATTTCGTGGCGCATTCTCCAGATGTTCTCTCAGTTTCTCGTCGCCGCTGTCAATTCGAAATGCGAGAAGGGCTTGAAAGTTTCCCTGGAGACGTTCGTCGTCAGGGCTATCATCTCTTCTTCCTCGAAGGGGGATGTTGTTTTGGGCACAAAAAATAACGGTCTTGATGATCGATTTTATCCTCTCTCGATTTTCTCTCACCTGAGCTTGCATCTGTTCATTTAACTGCTGATCGATCGGAACAACCTGGTTTCTCATCATCTTGGTGAATTCCTGCATAGCAATCACAGCCGCACTGTGTATTTCCGACTTCCCAGACGAATGAATCTGAAACTTAGTGCATGCAGATGTCCAGAACGTGAGTGGAGATTTAAACAGTCGGTTGAGCTTCGCACCGTTTTTGCCAAACTCCATTCCAAAACAAACGCAGGGTAGACAAAAAGCCCCGTCCAAGTACTTTGAATAAACCAGCCAAGGATTGCGTTCTAACCAATCTGGTTTAAACTTTCGATGTCGACCACCACTTTCCAGTGTCGAAGGAAAATTAAAAAGACGGTCAGGTTTCCAGACGTTCTGAATAAATTTGAATTTATCCGCGTCAGAAAATCGAGCGATGTCTTTGTAAACCAAGCCAATGTCGTATGGCGAACAGTCTTCCTTACGGCAAACCGGGTTTCCTCGAGCGTGAAATACCGCCATCGCTCATGAGTATTTATAAAGCCTGACAGGTTCACGAGCGGTTCACAAAACCTCCGAGGCCAATCAAAGGCAATCTTGACAGGTTCCACTTAATTGGCTAACCAATCATAATGAGGTTTGAGCGGTTCACTTTCTGGTTAACCAATAGTAGAGACGTTTGACAGGTTCCACTTAATTGGCTAACCAATCAGAGGAATTTTAAGCAGATCACGATCAGTTCACATTCGGTTTGCTTCTTGCGCACGGTATTTAATCCGTAGTTCAAGACATTGCCAAAGAAATAACGGGAAAATAATTCCAGTTTTAATAATATTGGGCTTTTCAAACATATAAATACCCAAATGATGCAACGGCATTACATGTCCTTTACTTAAATTTTTTAATTAACATTACTTTTTATCAAATTTTGACCGGTTCAATGGAACCCATGGAACTAGTCTGGATCCACCCCTGGACCATATCAAAAACATAATGACAACCCACTGTACATCCACACAAGTTCCAACCACCCACCTAACATCAAAAAACAACTCCCGCGCAACATTAGCAAAAGAATAAGTGAAATCTCATCCAGCAAGGAAATCTTCGACCAGGCCGCACCACAGTACAACGACGCCCTGAAAGCCAGCGGATACAAAGAAAGAATCAAGTATGAGCCAGAACCGGCAGCCACCAAAGAGACACAACGAAAACGGAAGATCATTTGGTTCAACCCCCCTTATAGTATGAACGTGCAGACAAACGTCGCTAGAAAGTTCCTACATCTAATTGACAAACACTTTCCCGCAGAACACAAACTTCACAAAATTTTTAACAGAAACACTGTCAAGGTCAGCTACGGCTGTATGCCAAACACATCCAGCTTTATAAAAGCACACAACAGGAAAATCCTAGAAGGTGAACCCAACAAAACAAGCCCGAAATGCAATTGCAGGAAGAGCAACCCTTGCCCACTCCGAGGAGAATGCCAAACAGAAAACGTTGTCTACCTGGCACAGGTGACAAACAACAAAAACAATGACCTGAAAAGTTACATCGGCGCAACAGAACGTTCATTTAAAGACAGACTCTACAAGCACAGAAACTCGCTACGCTACAAGACGAAGGCAACGAGCACGGAACTCTCAAAATACGTATGGGCACTGAAGGAGAAAAACACTGACGAAATCAGCATCCAATGGTCGATTTTGGACAAAGCACCACCCTACAGAAACGGATCAAAAACCTGCCACCTGTGCCTCACCGAAAAATTCCACATAATTTTCCGACAAGAATGCGACTTACTAAACAAACGTAGCGAAATCCTTTCAAACTGCCGACACAAAAACAAATTCCTTTTAGCGAACTTCAAAGCTATACCGCCTGACAATTAAGAGATAATGCGCGAACACATCATCGCGTGGTCACACTATTAATAGCGAACAATATTTGTTTGTAACCAGTCGTCTGATGATTGCCACGGGGCATGAAACACCGTGTAACGACGTAGTTGTTAAATCATAGATTATTAAATAAATGAATATATACATATATATACATATACAGTCAAACCTGTATTAAGCGGCCCTGCATTAAGCGGACACCCTGTATTAAGCGGACACTTTGTAAAGTCCCGAATTGAATCTCATATAATTCCTATTAATGAAACCTCTATCAAGCGGACACCTCTATTAAGCGGACGCGGACACATAAATTAGCAAATAAAGACACAAAAAACCTGTGTTAAACGGACAAAATTTTCCTAATTTTTCATAATCTGTACAGAAATAACGTTAGTCACTATGTTAATGACGATATTTGTCAATCGGGTTCAAAGTCTATTTGTTAATTCGACTACATATTATTACATGTGCGTTAAGATAAGATTTTTACATTAAACAAAATTTTCTTCAGTTTACTTCTCAACGTCAAAGTTTTCCTTGGACAGTTTATTGGTCAACCATTCGCATGAAAACCGATCTCCTCGGAACTCGTATAAACAAGGAATTTCCAAGCCTTATCCAGCACCTCTATTTATCCGTTTCCATTTGATTATAACTTTGCAGTATTCGTTTGTCGTTTGAGAAACTTTGTGACCCACACTGCCATTAGTTTTGGAATGTGCCCAACAACCTCCATGTTAGCTGACACATTGTTAGGATGAGCGCATCCAGTTTTCATCTCACAAGACACAAATGTTGTTTTAACAACCGCAACTGCATTTTCATCAGTTGTATTCCTAGGTTCACGTTTCAATTAATATTCCTCGTCGATTTTCGGATTCCAGATTACCATGTATGCATGATACCCTCGTACGAACGATTTTACGACCACAATTTCAGAAGACATTATCTCGTTTGTAACATTCAGTGTTATTCGGCTGGTTATGGCGGCTGTCATTGCCTATAAGGCTCGTGTATCGTATTACACATCTTGCGTCTCATTCCAACACCTTCATAAAACCTGTTGTCAACTTGATGCTCAAGTAATGACCTGACTTGTCCTGACTACGGTGTATGGCTGGTGCAACTGCTTTTGAATCTGCTGGCGCGTGCTGGAATTGCAAACAAGAGACAAAGTATAGATGTCTGACGTGTGATGTTTCGACTTGCAATAAATCAGACAATTGTTCTGTCTACGCATCAGAAGAGACACCTGGATGGAAAGCAGGCGCTTCTGTGGCTTATTGTATCACTTGCTATAAAAAGGAAAAACATTCCTGTGATACTCTTAGAAAAGAATCCATTGTTGATCGTACTGCTGCTGGTGGTAAGACCCAGCCCGTACCACGGGGGGAGGGGCCTGGTGACGAGAACCTCTGTTAAGCGGACACCTCTATTAAGCGGACACTAGCCTGTTCCCCGAGGGTGTCCGCTTAATACAGGTTTGACTGTATATACATACATATACATATATATATATATATATATATGTAGATATATATATATATATATATATGTATATATATACACACACATACATGTATATATATATATATATATATATATATATATACATGTATCATATTTATATATTCGAAAAATCTGACTGCCCCAGCCGTGTATCGAACCCAAGGTCTCCGGATCTACGTATCGGTGCTTAGACCTCTGAGCTACTAAGACAGATTCCCGGCTGGGGAAGTCAAATTTTTCGTATATATAAATATGATCGTATCGAATCCTCCCTTCACATATATATATATATATATAAATGTTGTTTAAAAGCCTCCTGTATACAAGAGTCGTGTATCACCCCGCTACTTGAGAAAGTCGCCTGAGAGTCTCCACTCTACGTTGTGAAGATGAGATGTCTTCCGGTTAGAGAATTGAGAATGGTGGCCAATTCAGTATATATGAAAATTTCTGACCGTCATAGCCGTGTCTCAGTAGCTCATAAGTCAGAGCACCGATACGTACTTTCTGAATTCGGTTCCCGGCTGGGGCAGTCAGATTTTTCTTATATATAAATATTATCGTATCAAATCCTCTCTTGATATATATATATATACATATATACATATATACATATATACATATATACATATATACATATATACATACATACATATATACATATATACATATATACATATAACATATATACATATATACATATATACATATATATAAATACATATATACATATATACATATATATGTATATATATATATATATATATATATATATATATATATGTATATACATAACAACAGACGGAACCGTTTCGGCCTACTGAGCCTCATTAGTGTTGTGCTGACGAGCAGGATGGAGAAGCCTATATTATATAGGCAATTCAAATGTTCCACGCTTGTGATACATCTAAGCCATGCCAGAGTGCTCTAACTAGAGACTAGTGAGCGTGCGGCATGTTTATGTTTCCAATAATGTTTTCCGGATTGCGGTCTTTCTAGTACGAGCTTTCAACTTGGTGCTTCAAGTCTTCCTCAGGTTGTGCGGGATTGTTCAGGTTGAGATGTTTTTATATGTGTTTGATTGCGTAGGCGTAGCGAGTGTCTAATTGGTTGGCTGGTCTGGAAATTGATTCATTAGTTTTGGAGGGCGTTGATTGGTTGGTTTTGTTTGGTGTTTCTGTTGGTGGCTTTTGTTCCTCTGGAGATGTTTTGGTGTTGTTGAAGTTGTTGGTATGCTGCAGGGATGTCGATGTGTCTGTTAATTGCGAGGTACTCTAGGCTGTGCCATGCTTCTTTGAATTCCCGTGCATGTCTCGTGTCAGCATGGTTTAGAAGTGCTTTTATTTATTTATACTGGATAACCCTATCAGCTGTCTGAGCTGGTCTTCCAAGAGGTCCAGTAAGGGCCTAACCTCATGGGTCCAGTGTTATGACAGGAGGAAACCGGAGAACCCGGAGAAAACCTGCGATGCTAGGTAGAGTCAAACTGGGCAACACTCTTCTCACATGTGACTGAGGCAACTTTTAATCAGATTGCTACACGCGGCCGGAATCGAACCCTAGTTACAGTGGTGAGAGACACGTGCACTGCCACTGTCCCACCAGCACCCACCAGAGTTGTTGTTTTTGTCCAGTCAAATCTGTGGTCGTTGTAGGCGACATGGGTTGCCGGTAGAGATCGTGGATCTCGTCGTTTGATAGCGTTTTTGTGTCCTGTTATACGTGATTTGATAGTTTTTGATGTCTCGCCAGTGTAAACCTTGTCGCAGTCCTGGCATGGAATCATGTATACTACGTTGTGTCTGTCAAGGCTGTCCAGTTGGTCTTTATGTTTAGTGAACATGGATTTGAGATTGTTCGTGGGTTTATGTGCCACTTTTAAATTGTGTTTTTCTAGTATTCTTGACATTATCTCAAAAATTTTTTGAATATGAGGAATAGTTATTAGTCTGATTGGTGTTTCGTTGTTTTCTTGGATATTCGTGGCTTGTGTTCGGTTCTGCTGTTTTCGTTTGTAGAAGGAGTCAAGGAAACGCTTTGGGTAGTTGTTCTTTCGAGAGGTTTCGTAGAGGTAATTGAGTTCATTCTTCTTAGTTTCTGCTGTACTACAATGTGTGTCTACGCGATTGAAGAGGGTTCTGAGGCAGCTTATCTTGTGTTGCGTGGGGTGATTGCTGTGGTAATTTAGTATTTGGTCGGTGTGTGTCTTCTTTCTGTACACCTGAATTTCAATTGATCCGTTAACGATCAATTGAAACTCAGGTTAACGATCCGTTAACGATTATCACGTTAACGATTCGTACTAGAAAAACCGCAATCCGGAGAACATTATTGGAAACATATATATATGAAACTCCGAGTTGTAACAAACTTATTTTAAGGAAACATTCATTCATTCATTTTTCCTCTAGGCAGAGATTACATCTTCTTGCTCCGTTGTGGTAAACAGCAGCGCGTTTCAAAATAGACCATTTTACTTCAAATTCTTTCTTTTTTTCTTTTAATGACCAGATGAATTTTTAAAGTTCGGTTCATTCTGGTATTTCTTGTGGCGGAAAGATTTCTGGTGGTTTCTGAACCGGTTTTTGAATGCGTTGGACGTCATTCCAATGTATTGCTTTGTCGTCTGATCTTCTGTGGTTGTCACTTCAGCTTTGTAGATCACGCTGTTAGTCATGCGTCTACCAGGGATTGGGCATTCATTCTTTTTTCGGCAATTACAACTGCAGTCGTTTTCTTTGGGGGTTTGGTTTGTTTTCTGTTTGAGGATTCGGTGGTTATGTTTGTTGATGAGAGATTTTATGTTGTCCATACAGCTGTAGCTTACTTTGAGGGTGTTTCGGTTGAAGATTTTGTGGAGTTTGTTGGATTGAGGGAAGTGCTTGTCGATTAGGTTTAGGAAAAGACGTCGGATGTTGGTGGTAACGTTTCTGCTGAAGGGTGGGTTGTACCAGATAACGCTGCGTCTTCTGTTGCGCTTTTGGCTAGGTGGTTGGTTGTACTGACTGTCGGTTTGTGGCGAGTAGGAAAGGTGTGTATCGAAGTTGCTGTTTCGTAAGGCTTGTTCGTAGATCGGGGTTGCGGCGTTGAAGGTTTCTTGGTTACAGGATAGTTTGGAAATTCTCTGATTAATTAAAGTGAGTAATTGTTTGAGGATAGAAGGTGGGTGGTTGGATTTGTTGTTGATGTAGATAAAATCGTCATTAGGTTTGCGGTAGGGTTGGTATGTTCCGTCGTTCAGATTTAAGGTGATGTCAAGGAAGTTGACAATTTTCATGTTAGTTTGTGCGGTAATTTTAAAACCGAAGTTGCTGAAAATCTTGCAAAGTTCTTTCCTCGCTTTATCGGCTAAACTGGGTGATTCGTAGTTAAAGGCAATTAGACCATCGTCTCGGCATAAACCAAATTTCTCTCCGTATTTCGTTTTCAAGGAGTTAAGTATGAATAGGCCAACCAGTTCGCAGATTTCAGCACCGTCATAGCTTCCCATTGTTACGTCGAACGAGTTTGAGCATTGTCTGCTCTTTACCCATGGTTTGTTGTCGTTGAATAATAGTGATTTGCGTATGTGGGTGAAGAGCTTTGATTTGTTCGTCGGGGATAGTGATACTTTCTTGTGCCCAGGAAATGGCTTTGTCTAACAAATCTTCTTTAATTGAGGGATAAAAATCTAAGATGTCGAGTGAAGTGAACGTATGATTGTTTTCGTCAGGGATTCTTTTGAACCATTCAATTACTTCTTCAGGGTTTTTCCATTGGCTGACGCTGGTAGTGGAGCGGATCTTTTGATTTATCTGGTCAAGAAAGGTTTTAGTGACCTTTCCAAGTTCACTTTTAGCAGGGTTAATATGTCGACACTTCGGGTGATTTTAATGTGATGAAAGCATTCCGTTGTGACATGGGTTCAATTCTGTCGGCGACGACAAGTTTGTCGGAGACATCTTTCAGTTCGGTGTTGATTTCGTCAGCTGTCTCGTCTTTCCCTTGTTTATAGTTAGCTGTGATATTCTCTGTCAGAACCTTGTTGTAGTCGTCGGGAATCATCTCGCAAATATTTCTCGTTTTGTCAGTGAAGACAAATACGTTTGATGACGATTGCATTGTGCATGAAACTCCGAGTAGTAACAAACTTATTTTAAGGAAACATTCAATGATTTATAAACGCTCTACTATATGATATCGAACACTCTCTTTCTACCAATTATACGTACTTTGTATATATATATATACATATATATATATATATATATATATATATATATACATATACAGAAAATTGCAAAAATTATGGTACAAAACATATCAACATATAGACATATCAAGACTATTGTATCTCCATTTTATTCTCACTTCAACGGTCAGTGAACATATGGTATTTGTGTACATTGTTTGGCCAGTCTAATTTATTAAGGTTGATTAATGTATTCATAGTTGCAGATTTACCTATACATTCTTATTTTACGATGTGTTTAGGTTTGCCAAAATTTATGCAATTTGCCGTATATGCAGTTATATATATATATATATACATATATATATATATATATATATATATATATATATATATATACATATATATATATATATATATATATATATATACCAAAGATCCTGAGAGCTATGCTGGCTGGAGCAAATGCTCCTGGTAGGGTCACTTAAGCCAGACAGGTCAAAGGGGAGAAGCCAGACAAAGAGTAGCTTGGTGGTTGTGTCGCTTAATCACCACAATCGTCTTAGACCACCGAGGTAGATTGGACTCCAAGCCGCAGTAGAGGCAGTCAGTCTACGAGATGGATACTCTTATAAGCAAATCCTGAGGGGTGTTGTTTATTGGATTCGTGGCATATATTTCCACCAATTCTTTGCTATCAGCATATCCAGAAAGTGTGGATGGTCCTACACAAGCCTTCGCCACTATAATCAAATCCTCAGTGTGGGCAGCCCAACAGTTACTTTTGTTCTGTCTTTCTTACATCTGCTCTTCCACCATCAAAATTAAGTCCACTGGCGATGGGGTTAAAGTGACGGGGACAGGTAAAGGATATTGCTGGAAGTCCTTAGCTGGAGCCCCTGCACAGTGGCGGTCACCAGGTAATGGCCGTTCATGCATAAACTATGAGCAATTGTGCTGTCCGTGTCTTCTGGTGATGACAAAGCAGATCTTTTTAGATGTAGCACTGCTTTCCCCAAATCGGGCAGGGGGCGATAAATGGAGCCCTAAACAAATGTTTGCTAAATTCAAACTTGGCAGCTTAACGCAGCTGTCTGGTCATCCAACCAGGCGGGCGAAATAGACAAAGAAAACTTTTCGCGGCTCCTGGAATGCGAGAACACTCCAGGATAGTAACTCTAACATAGAACGTAGATCAGCCCTTATCTGCAACGCACTTAACAGATACAAGATCGATATCGCTGCCATCTGTGAAACTCGTCTTCCTGGCACTTCTCAAATGGAAGAGATAGGAGAAGGATATACGATATTTTGGACTGGTAAAAGTGAGGAAGAGCACCGTCAATCTGGCGTTGGTTTTGCAATAAAATCCCACATTACTAGACCCCTATCTTCCCTTCCAAAAGGTGTCAATGATCGCATCATGACTCTTTCCATAGATATTCAAGATAACACAACTGTAACACTCATAAGTTGTTATAACCCCACTTTAAATGCCCCCGAAACTGAAATTGAAGCCTTCTATCACCAACTCTATAATGTCATCTCAAAGGTACCTTATAAAAACAAACTTATTGTTATGGGGGACTTCAATGCTCGTGTGAGCGATGATCATCAATCTTGTCAGTGCGTTCTTGGTTCTCATGGAGTCGTAGCCATGAATTCGAATGGTGTGCGACTGCTATCATTATGCAAAGAATACGACCTCACTAACACTGTCTACCAACAAGCACATAATCGGAAAACAACATGGATGCACCCTAGATCAAAAAACTGGCACATGATTGATTACATCATACCCGTAGAAGCCATTTGAAAGACTTCAGTACGACTCGTTCGTTTCATTCCTAATGTTATCTTTCGGATCATGCTGTCTTGCGTAGCAAGGTCTCATTCTATCAGTCATGCAAGAAACGGCTGAAACCATCCCCAATCCCAAGGAAAATTGACGTCCAAGCAATGAAATCTGTTGATAAGAGATTGGAACTCTCGGGGAAGCATGGCCCAGTTATCGACTCAGTCCAAATTTCTGAGGACGTTGAGGCTTCCTGGAAATCACTGAAAGATGCCACCTATACAACTTCACTTGAAGTCCTAGGTCTGTCTGTGAGGAAATACCAGAACTGGTTTGATGAGAACAACTCTGAAATCCAGGTTCTTATCGGCAAGATTCACCATCTTCACAAGCTTTGGATAACAGACAAAAACTCTGCCTCAAAAAAAACGCGCATACAAGGAATGTGAACAACACGTCCAATCTTCTCTGAGATCAATGAAAAAAGCCTGGTGGTCAAAAAAAGCAGCTGAACTTCAAGACGATGCTGACAGACAGGCTTTAAAGGCATTTTATGATGGTCTGAAAGCCGTGTATGGCCCTAGGGAAAGTAGATCGCCACCAGTGCTATAGTCAGATGGTAAAACACTCTTCACAGATAAAAAGGAGATACTCTCTCGCTGGAAAGAATATTTCGAAAATGTTCTGAACATGGCTTCTACATTTGATAAAACTGTAATTCCATTTATTCCTCAAAGAGCAGAAATACCGGCACTTTCTGCCGATTTAACCTTGAAAGAAGTGAAAGATGCCATAAAGCAGTTATCCTGCCGTAAAGCTCCAGGGAAAGATGGAATTCCTCCTGAAGTTTTTAAATATGGCGGTCAAATACTAGTTTGCAAACTTCTTGATCTATTTCTTGCCTTCTGGAGAGTTGGTGGTGTTCCATAAGACTTTAAGGATGCATCCATCATTCGTCTCTTTCAGAACAAGGACAATAAATCTGTTTGTGACAACACATGCGGAATATCCATATGATGTATTGCAGGAAAAGTCCTCGCTCGTGTTATCCTCAATCGAATAATATCCAACCTGGTTGATAAGTTATATCCTGAGACACAATGTGGCTTTCGCTCTGGACGTGCGGCCATTGACATAATCTTCTCCCTACGTCAGGTTGCCGAGAAGGTACGTGAAAAGAACCAGGAACTTCATATGGTTTTGTTGACTTAACTAAGGCTTTTGACACTGTCAAAAGTTCTCAAAAACCTTGGCATACCTTACAACATACTCAATATCATCATCTCATTCCTTAAGCGCATGAAAGCATATGTCATGTCAGATGGTGAATGGTTTAATTCATTCCCTGTCACAAACGGCACAAAACAAGGTTGCGTCATGGCCCCAGTACTTTTTACCTTGCATTTTTCGGTAATGCTCCATTTTGCATTTGGTGACCTTGACAAAGGTGTGCGGTTTGAATTCCGCACCTCAGGTGGGCTCTTCAACCATCAACGCTTTAAAGCAAAGACGCTTACAAGACCTAGCATCATTCGTGACCTTCTATTTGCTGACGACGCCGCACTTGTTGCTACTTCCGTCCAAGAAGCACAGGAGCTCATCGACCGCTTTTCCCTTGCTTGTAAAGCTTTTGGTTTGTCCATCAGTATAAAGAAAACTGAGGTTGTTCATCAACAAAAACCAACACCTAAACAAGTCAAAGGAGTTAGACAGCAGCAGCCAACACATAGGTTCCCGAATGTTCCTATCAAATTGATGGTCAACAGCTGAAGTACGTAAAATCATTTAAATACCTTGGAAGTACCATCAATTATTCAGCGTCACTTGAAGATGAGATCATCAATCGTATCTCCAAAGCCACTGAAGCTTTTGGGAAACTCCTACACTGTCTGTGGAATGCACGAGGAATATCTCTAAAAACAAAAATCAGTGTATGCCGTGCTGTTGTCCTCACTACACTCCTCCATGGTTCTGAATCTTGGAGTCCTTATCGCACTCAGGTCAACAAACTTGACGTATTTCACAAGCATTGTTTTCGCACCATCTGTGGCTATACTTTAGAGGACAGAGTCACAAATGCTGACTTATTTGACAAATGTAATATTGATGGTATTGAGTCCTTTTTAATTAACGCACAGCTCTGGTGGGCTGGTCATGTCATACGCATGAGTGATGAACGAACACCAAAACGACTCATGTACGGCCAAGTCTTAGACGGTGTGCGTGATGTCGACAGACCTTTACTTCGCTTCAAGGATAAGCTGGAATATAACATTAAGTCAGCCAATATTCCACTTTGTACCTTTGAAGCATTGGCAACCAATCAGGGCCGTACTCAGACAATTCTACAGGGTGGTGTAATCTCACTTCAACCGACTGACGCACGAGCTTGTACCGACTATATCCTATCAATCAAACCTTTTGTCTTTCCGTCGAGTACCTACTAAAATGACGCTTGTCAACTGGTGAAATGGTGAATTAGTCCTACGTTAATAAGTACGCACTATCAATACGAAATGAAAACATGATAGTATTTTAGTATTAAAATTCATGTCTTTAGTGATCTCTCGTTGATTACATATAAGCAAAACATTTAACATCAACTTTAGGTTTGTGAGTATTAAATTTGGTAGTTTGAAATTAATTTAAATTGATAAGGGCTAAAAGTTAATGATTCTACTTGTCCAGGCTTTGATGATATTACTTGTTCGTGCTAAATCGAACACGTCTTTTCTTCA
Organism: Heliopora coerulea; assembly: GCA_030142905.1. NCBI lineage: Eukaryota > Metazoa > Cnidaria > Anthozoa > Scleralcyonacea > Helioporidae > Heliopora > Heliopora coerulea. Next base: position 54,682 of record JASJOG010000406.1, read on the forward strand.
AATGAACCCAGTTTTTAATAATGATGTTTAGATCTAACTCCTCTGAAATATCTCTTTCACATGAAATCAACATAAGAGATCCCAGGCGATCTTGGAGCACAGTTCTTCTTAGCTTGTTCTTGACCACTTTCAGTTTGCTGAATGATCTTTCATTTGAAGCCACAGTGACTGGTGCCGTTTGAAGAAAGGTGAACGCCAAGTTGCAAGTGGGGTAGATGAGCTTTCTCTTACTGACGAAGCCAGCAACTTCACGGACTGACTTGGTTTTCAACGGCTTTCCGTCAATGGACTCTTCTCTCAAGACAATGAGCTCTCCGACAAGGCTTTCACTTGTTAAGCTTCCGCCCAACAACTTGCACAAGCTCTTTGCTAATTCTCCACTAATTTCTCCCCACAGTGGCAGCAAGACTGAAAAAGGTTTTAAGTTCATAAAAATCCGATTCCAGTTTTCTTTACAATCTGTAATAATCTCATCAAGAACAGAGAACGTTTCCTTCCGGTAAAAACTGGCGAAACCAACCTCAGCCTCGTTTTCACACGTATCATCCAGCCTCCTTGGAGGTACTCTTCTCCTGTGATGATGACTGAATTCTTCCGGGTCGCATCCAACATGCCTTGCCATCGCTGCAGCAGCCTTCACCTGTTTATCTACATCAACTTCATTGCGAATCCTTCCCAAAGCCTTTGTTGTCGTGGAGACCAAAGTAAGGGCATCAAGCAAGTTCAAACCTTCTTCCTCAAGTTGAACGACGAACACCTTGCAATGACGCATAATAAATCTCATTATTCCCAGGCTGAAAATGAAGCCGTACATTTTCATTTTCTTCAGAAGTGGCTTGGCCTGATCACAGGTGTTTGTGTCCGTATCCAGCTCTTTGTCGATAATTTTCTGAAGCAGAGAGACTACCGACTCAAAGGAGATCCAAACACTGTTGATGGACTCCGATCTGGCTATCCACCGAGTTTGCGAAAGATTTCGCAGCTTTAATGCTCCTTCGACGCTCTCTTGTGCTTTTGTAAGTGCTTCAGACCACTTGGTGCTGCTTGAGAAAAACAAGTACAATGATTGTAGGACGACAAACATTGATGACACGATGGTACTAGCTTTGCAACTTCGCTCTACAAATGTCTTTAACCGATGAGCTTGGCACAGAATGTAAGGCACTTCCTTCTCTGGGAAATCTTTTATGATCTTCTCATTAAGCTTCTTGTGACAACCGTTGTACTCTCCAGACATACACGCCGTGAAGTCATAGGACTGGAAAAAGAGCTTCCCCACATCGATACTATGTTTGTTGAGACATCTCAATATCTCTGTTGCATGTCCATCACCAGATTTATCTCCTAGCACCGTCAAAGAAAGCAAACGTTCCACCGGTTTGTTATCTGCGACGTACCTCACAACAATAGACATCTGGTCTTTATTGCTCGCATCGGGAGTCGTTTCGGCCATTACCGAGAATGCTGGTGCTTCTTCTAATTCCTTGACAACTCAATGTCGGACTGCATCACCAATGAGCTTGATAAACTCATTTTGAGAACATCTACTCAAGTATGTGACATGATAAGGACGCATTCTCTCCTCGTTCAGCCAATAACTCAGTAGGCGGCAGTGGCGACTCAACAACTGGACTACTTAGTAGAAGTTGCTGGATTCATCTGTTTCTCCACGAAACGCAATATCTTGCATGGCTAAAGTGCGGACAATATCACAAAGGATGGTGACCACTTTGGTGTTGAATGTGGCATCATCTGCTTCCTTAATTAACTCCTGGCGACGAGATGAATCCAAAAGTGCATTAATTTTTTGATTATGATTTATAAATTTGGCAAAATCCCTTAGTGCCCCTATGTGTCCCTGGCTCGTGAAATGCTATGACAGTTTCCCTTTCTTCTTGGTTCCGACATTCTTCATCTTATGCCACTGCCTAACTTCGTTTACTGTCCATGCTTTGTCTGCTGAGGGTCTTCCAACTCCTTCTGGGAACAGGCAACACACGAAACAAAAGGCTGCATCTTTCTGGACGCTATATTCAAGGTGAGGGTAATCCTTGTACCATTGGCTCGAAAACCTATTTTGTTTACCAGGTGGGATACTTGAATCGTTGCTTGGGTAGGCCGCTAATTTGGGTTGGTAAGGCCCCATGTTGATTAGAAATTCCCGTTGGTTATCGGATGAAATTTCTTATCGCTTTCCCGGATCGTGTTCCAGCAAATAAGCTGTTTCCTGCCGAGGAACTGATCCTCTGCTTTTCTCGTTCTTTATCTTTCCCAAACAGCATTCTGCACGTTTCTTTAACTCGTTGCTCTGGTTTGCGATATTTTCTGCAAGCTCAACCACCGAAACAGTAAATTGTTCAATGTTAGGAACACTTGGCTTTTTCATCTCTTCTAAAATTAAGTGGCCTGTTCGATCTAGACTGTTCATCATATGCTGGAGTTTTCCGGCACAAGTAACCCATGAGGCACCCGATTCATCTTATGCATCACTTGACTCGGCAGACCCACTGCTATTCTCATTGACAAAGGTATCCATATCTGCCATCTGCGACTGCGACGTAGTATCCACGAGGCGTGTTTGGCTAACTGTATCTTTCGTTTCCACTGGTGATACATCCTCGCCAACATCTTCTTGCTCCTGGTTTGAGGTGGTTCCACTATCCGAGGCTTGGTAGTGGACTTGCTCCTGTCGGCTGAGCCCGAGGTCAACGCTTACTTAATTAAATAGTTCTGGACCGTCTCTCATTGGGGAAGGCAATTTATCTGCCAAGCAGCTAACCTCCGTTTCCTTCTCCGATTCACGCATAAGCTGACTGGACAGGGTTGCCGTTGGCGTTAGTTGACGCTGACGTGCGTTTCTACTAGTTAAAACATCTTCATTGACATTGCCACGAGGTTCTGTTTCACCTTGACCAGAGCACACATTTCTACGCTTAGCTGCTTCAAAAGGATTTCTTGGTGCGCCAGCAGTCTCGTAAGGCACGTTTCTTCCCCCATGTTGCTTACGGTTATGTTGTAGTCGATAATCACTGTTAAATTCCGCCCCGCAGTCTGTCGCTTTGCATACTATTTTTACTCGTCGCCTTTTCATGTTTAAACAATGCGTTATAACGCATTAATTAATTATAAGCACAAATTTGACGCTTTGCCGCCGGTTCGCGGGTTGGTATATCTTTGGTTAACGATATTTTAAAACCAGTCTTTATGTTAATCTTGTATCCAAATTGACGAAGTTGTAGAAGATATGTGCACTCTATTAAACGACCAAACACAGACACAGAGAATTCTCACGGATGTGAAGCTGGTCCGAAAATAACCACTTCCGTTTTATGTCTCGTCTTAATAGGACAAAGTCCGGCCAGGAAACTCTATCTCGCAATACTACTCAAATGTCTACTGTAAATGTCGCCAACTATATTTGGCAGTCTGCCGACTAAATCATAATTTCTGCCGACTGAAAGTCGTGTTACTCGACAGATAGAACCCGTCGGCACAATAGTTCTTTACTTACTAAGACGATATCACATTTCAATTACCGTCGTGGTTCACAGGTTCACGGGACGAGTACACAGTACGGTATACAGGACGGTAATTGAAATGCGATATCGTCTCAAGTAATAGCTTTTCTGCCGACGGGTTCTAATTATCTGTCGAGTAACACAACTTTCAGTCTGCAGAAATTGTTTTAGTCGGCAGACTGCCAAATATAGTTGGCGACATAAACAAACGAAAAAGTCTTGGGTAAAGTTTTACCTTACGGGCTGCCGACTAAAACATAATTTCTGCCGACTGAAAGTCGTGAAAAAAATTTGGGGGATGTCGCACCCCCCACATCCCCCTTAGTTCTGGGCCTGCAACCAATCAAAGTGAATGGAGAGTTGCTGGTTACAAGGGCACAAAGGGTTTTGTAAACTCACGCATTGCCCATTTTCGTGAGATACGAGCCAGAGCAAAGAACCAACCAGCAGATACAACAACTAGTGCGGCCACTTGCTCTATTTGTGGCCTGGTATGCAAATCGTTAGCTGGCCTGAAAAGTCATCTTAGGCACAAGCATAAAGACAGAACACAAAACTGTAGGCCTCCATACGTCGAACACGACCGGAGAATCCATCATATACATTTTAAATACGGTTGTTCTCTATATTAAGAAGGACGAAACGTCAGTTCAAATTAACCATAGAGTACATTTTTCTGTTATCTGTACAACCATATCGATAAACTGGTGACGTCACAACCTGGTTCCGATGGTCAAGTGGGTTACTTATCTCTTTACCACTTTGGGACGTCTTGCATCTGTAACTGAACAGAAAATGCAAGAATAAAATGTATTCTTGTATAATAAAATTAATACTACTTGCATTTTCATAAGTCCTTATCTCTGGTCTGTTTAAGGACAATTGCTCAAATGGTGTCATGAAAACAATGAATCAATCACACCTCTCAAGAACGAAGTACATCACGCCATCTAAACGTCTGTCTTTTAACAGATCATTGGTTAACATTATCGGAAATGCACGTAGAGTGAGATTTATTACATAATATATAGTACGTTCTTAATAATACTACTTGAGACAATTTGCTGCATTCTTGTGTTTACATTTGGAACCAAGTTAAGCTATTCCTCTTTCAACTATTACGTATATGCCATGTTAAGATATATCTATTGTAAATATTCCCCTCGCCCACCACGTGAAGCGCGGTGCGAGGGTACTAATCTTGACGTGCGTGGAGTCCTGTTGCACGCGTGGTGATTACTAGGGAGAAAAATTTTCGCTTTGTGTATGTATCTTTCTATATATATATATATATATATATATATATATATCAATGGGTTCCGGTCACTCAAAACTGCCGTGTGCAAGCTCGGGGACTGGTATGTTGTTGAACAAACCGTACTTAGGTACCGTATTGAAGCAAATCGATTTGGTCTCGTTATTTTTTCCCTTGTATGGATCTCTCGCAAGTTGTTTACATTATTTGAACACTGAAGCCAGTAAATGATTTAAGACCGGCAAAGGAAATGGCTTTCTTGGTGCCTGCGGCTTGTTTCGCCACCTCAGTAACTGGACAGTTTATGACTTGACAGAGCAGTTCTCAAAGTTAGCTCCTTGGAATATGCATTTGCCAACTGTTCACTTTTTGCAGCAACGCTTTGTCTTGGTTCTTTCTGATTCATATGAACAAAAGACGTAAGGGAACTCGCTCGCTGTCAGGACATTTGCTAAGCGACTAAGTGTATTAAAACGACATTCTTCGCTGAAGTTAAATAGATGTCGATTACTACAAATTTTGGGACTTTTCACGTTGTGGTAACCACTTACCTGAGCTGCACAATCACAGGTAAGTCTGAATCGACTAGCTTTGAAGTACAAGTTTTGCAAACGGAATTGTTTTGAGCAGCTTTCAAAAGTAGCTTCCCGACTTCATTCTTCCCTAAGGGAGGTTTCTTGTAAGAAATATTACCGCCTGGATTTTGCTGGTGTTTATTGGTAAAGTAGAATGAAGATTCTGCTTCATTCATCTCTCTACGACGATTATTTTTGAACATTTTACAGTATTTAAGCGGACAGCGTTCATGGTCAATTGTTTGAGAAGTGGGATAGAACACTCGTCATCCAGAAGAGTTGTCCAGGCCATGACAGTCTTTGGATGCTTTCTCCGCTTTCCACACAAAGATTTCATTGCCTCAATCAGGATTTTTTTTGCTATGAAATGTCACCCCATTGAAGACATTAAGATGTATTTTTGGCTCGAAACAAAAATACAAGGTAAACAGCCACCAGGTAACTCGATGCAAAGCTACTTGTTTTTGGTCACCAAATTATCCTTCGGCAAAACAGTTGTCCGCTTCAGTCTTTCTCACTTCAAGAGTGATTTGTGCATGATGACCTTTACCGTATTCGATCGGTAATGCTTTCATCAGGATTTTAAAACTTCTCAAAAAATTTTAAAGCCGTCTGTGTGTAAATTTACTGTTGAACCCTTTGTGTTGAGGTGCCACTGAATGCTTAGTCGAAAATAGTTTTGCGTTGGAAAAAGTACGTCTTTTACTTCCCTCTTCTCGTTCTTCTTTCGACAAAACTTGCACAAGGTTTGCTTGTCGTATTTTGTTTTATGTTTTGTATTTTCTGATATTTGGTCAGCGATAAAACTGCAGAACTCGTTCATGTTTTCTTTGTTTACTTCGTCGATTTTGTAATTCGTTTCATCTTCGTCACCAAAGTCTTGTACTTCCGGATGTATACTTAGCATAAACCCTTATCATAGCAGATCTTAAAGACATTTGTAACCAACTTTGAGGTAATGTATAATTTATCAATTTTTTAAGTCAAAAAATGTCAGAAAAATATTCAATCATGAGCTGTCCGTAATATCGGTATCCGTTTAATAATCTATGAGAATGCTCCACTTTTAAGACGGAAAGTCTGTTTGGATTGTTGTTTATTTGCAGCCAAATTCTGTGTGGATTTTTTTTTATTGAATGTCCTCTTCCAGTTCTAGTCAGGAGGATTTGTCTTTTTGAGAATTTTGAAAACTTATCATTGTTACTTTGATTCTCCAGAGATTTTTTTGGTGTGTGGGCGAGGGGTTGTTGCGTGCGCGTATTTCTAGTTAAATTATATATTTATATCACATTAGTTTTAATCAAAAATATTTATTTAAATGTCATCTTATTAGTATGTGGATCATGAAAACTTAATTATTAGGCGTCCTGGAGATTTTTCATAGCCGTGAATGCAGACATTAATTTTTTTTTTTCTCTCGAAGTGGCATTTCAGGAGAACAGTTCCTTATATCTTTATCGGAAGAGTGTCAATCAACTGTTCTAAATGCTTAAAAGGGCGCTTTCCACCTACAGTTTTTGCTTTGACTATGTTGAGAGTATCTTGTATAAATATTGTTAGTATGATATAACGATTTAAACAGATCCGTTAAATAGCAAGTGGTTAGTTTAATGCTTTGTATTATACATTATTAGATGTCTTACCCCGAGAAAGAAAAAAGATCCATCGGAGGAGGCACTAAACAGTTACATAGTACTTACAATAAACAGGATGTGGAAGATGATATCTCCGTTTCAGAACTCTAAGGCGTTTTGATATATTTTTTGCATATGATATCCACAATCTCCTTTCGATGTTTCAAAAAGTAATTGCCCCATAACATTGTACGTTGCCATCATGGAAACTAAAAAGTATAACCAACAATGCAAGAACAAGCTGCCGACTAAAGTCGACCATTCAAATTCGGTCTTGTTTGGAAATACTGTACCTTTAAATTAAGCATGACTGACATTTTTAGTTCGTCGATGGCTTTTCGTTCCAGAGATATTCATAGGTTTTTTAGACGCGCAAGTTGGATATATTTTTACGTTATATTCTTTTACAGTGAGGTAAAATTGATGAGCTGAGGAATATCTATGGAAACAACTGGTCAAACTACTGAAATTTTGCTTGCATATGATAATAAATACGGTGCATTTTCTGTTCTCATCACATTGTTAGCATGGAAACTAACTGGAAACAGTTCTAACTTAAAAATTTTGCTTTCTTGTTCTGTTTTAAAATACGACGATGAATGGTATATATCCACTGAAGCAAAGCATTTTGGATGGAGAAAATTGAGCACAATTAGTTTTATAATCGAAAGAAAACCGAAATCAAGTTTTTTTCACAAAGTGGTAGTGAGCGTTTCAGTCATTACTGAAATTCAATTCCGGCATCGCGAAGCATGTAGTCTAATGGCAGTTACCTTGTTCACATTTTGGAAGAGTGTTGTCCATTATGCCTCTACCAAGCATCGTAGGTTTTCTCCGAGTGCTCCAGTTCCCTCCTGTAGTAATTGGACCCATGAGGGGTGGCCCTTACAGGAACTCTCGGGAGAACAGTTAAGCTAGTTGATTGGGTTATCCAGTATAAATACAGATACTTTACCTTAACTAAAACCAAACTGATAGGTGTATTTTCAGTATTAAAATACGTGTACAAAGTTTCAGTTTTATCTAACTGTTATTTCCAGAGGTGCTCCTTATATGTGAATTTTTATGTTTTTGTGACGAATATGACGACGCACAGCATGTAATTTGCCAGTTAGAAAAATGCAGATTTTGTCAGAAACAAAATGAGGTATTGTCAAGCGAAGAATGCCGTTCGTCATCGTTCCAAAAAGATACTTTCAACTACGACCGAAATTGGATAGACTATTTTTTCATCTTAGTGGCTCTTTAAATGTTTTCTGGCCTCGTCAGAGCTTATTACTTCACTGATGCTAATGATGGATTATTTTACTTGTTAAAGGAAGACGTTTCGGCTGAGTAAAAGTTAAACCATTCTCAGTGTTCTAATTATTTAATTATTTCAGCCCTCATGCGTAACCTATGCCAACTGGACTTTTTATTTCCTTGTAATTGTCTTTGATCATAAGCCATACATGCCGTTTCGATAAAAAGCCTGCGAGGATTGCCAAATAGGAAGTTGTTGATACAGGGTCCTTGTTTATAATAGTCGGCAATTTAAGTATCCTTTGATGTGCCTCTTAGCTCCTCTTTCTATTCCAGTAGTTGGAAACACTTTGAAGTGCAGACCTAAGACCGATGGCAGTAATGCTTGTATAGATGCCTATATAGGAATCTGTAAAACACTCCGCAAATACGAATGTGTGCGCATATCCCACGTCTTTCGTCATCTGATTACTATTAAGCTATTCATTTCTACAGATCAATTCCTCTGAAAAGCGTAACTGGGTACGACCGTGTCACACTTGAAGGAAATGAAGTGACAATAGTCCTCTCTGAAAGGAACTACTGTCCCTTCTGAAGGGACTACTGTTCCTGCTGACTTACTGTCTAGAATTCGCATAACTTTAGACAATAAAGCCCAGACACTTTGCTGTTGTTGTCATCTGAAAATGTTCTACTGCCTCGCGTACCGACTCTTACTCAATTCACGAAAAAGACGAAAGCGTACATTTTCATTCTTTTAATTTATTGGCATCGCCTTAATTTGAGTACATTTTACTGTAAAAATGTGCGATAGAGGGCTTCTTGACTTCATTTTACATAATATAAAAAACGGACGACGTTTCTATGTAAACTGAACGTCGTTATCAAGTCAAAGTACGAGTTCAAATGAAGAGTTATAAATACTAAAACAATCGGTCATTAATTAAAGACGAATAAAATTCATAAAATATTTGGTTGAACAAAGAGTTTTGCACGAATGGAGTCAGTCTGCTTGTTCAATTTTGGATTTAATTCTCATATGTAGTAGTCTGGATAATTGCAACAGATCGGTAGATGAGTTACGTTTCTTTGTTTGTTTGTTTAGTTTCACCACCGCCTAAAAACACACAAGATGGCTCTGGTTTGGGACCGGGCGCAATGGCTGGAATTGTAATCGGAATTTTATTGGCTATCATTGTAGCAATTGGAATAGTCTACTGGTTTTGCTTTAAAGATCCGAACGATCAAGGCGTCTGCTGTTGCACCAGTAAGTAAAACTACTTAACTTAAACTAGACGTGTAACTACAACTATACAACTACTTATACATTCATTTTCCAGAACTTAATAAAGTAGCGTCCATGCAATACCCGCCAACAGAATGATTGAATGAGCCATTAACAGGGCCATTTGTACAAGAGAATAGTGAGACGCATCCAGTTGTATGAACTGTCCCAAAGTGAAGTTTTTCGTGACCAAAATGATCCGCGACTAATCTAAGGCACAAAATATGCTTCCAAATGCACTATTCCCTGCTTATCTCAGCCCGCAGCTTGTGTTTACCGCGGAATATTTTTTCGTATAAAACCCAGTTTTGTGCAGCGTCGTAGCTTTGGAATACCGATTTTTTGACTTTAGTATGCAGGATAGCTTGTCCCACTTCAATCTCGTAATAAAATACATGATCAGCCGCGCTTTCCCTTGGTTTTGTTCCAATATTGTATATACAATCCCCTAAGCTATTTCTCTCTTCCTTTTTCTTTTTTTTTTTTTTAGGAAAAGAAGATACGGGATAAGTGTTTGTCCTTGACTCAATGCTGTGCTTTCTTGTTGAAAAGTCTCCAGATTTCTAATCCTGTGCAACCTTTAGGTTTTCTAAGAATTGTGCCCTGCACGTTTCTTAATATTCTGTGCTTTTGGTTAAGCTGAAAAATGTATATTCATTTATTATTATTATTATTATTATTATTATTATTATTTAGGTTTTGAATATTATTTAAGTTTAGGTTTTGCGTCTTAGACTAATAAACGGCTTTGCCAGACCTATTAGTCTGACCACTGAACAAGCTCCTAGTTGCTAAATCAATTTCATTTTTACGTTTTTGCAGTAATGTTCATGACACCAGGTCGATGAAAAATGTACGAACAATTACTTCAACGGACGCTTTCAAAACTCTAAACAAACGTTTGAGGTTATGGCAGACGGCTTATTCACCGTGTATTTATGTACGCATGTTCTGCAACGTCCTATTTCGTAATTCATTTCATGCATTCACTGGCGGATCTCGGACATTGATTAGAAAATAATAACTTCCTTTCATGTAAAATGTATTGATAAGAAATTTTCTGGGATTATTAATTTAAGAAGTTATTTACTTAAGTTTAGGGTTGTTGTGAAAAACGATTTCGAAGACCGAGTTTGGAAATCACATGCTGTGGTTTACATACAGAAAATAAAAATAAAGAGAAAGGAAGCATTGGTCGCAAAATTTCCCATTTAACAAGATCGCTGCCAAATACCTCTGCTATTGCTGCCAGTCTGTGGACAATGCTTCCAATTCGGACTAGACTAGGTTTTCAAGAACGAGGAATTTCGAATACTTGACAAACCGGTCAAGTCCGAATTGGAGGCCTTTGAATGACTTTTCAAAATCAATTAGTGTATTGGCACATACAGTTAGTGTACTAGTACAGTGGAACCCCGTTAATACGGTCACCAACTGGCCATAAAAATCTGGCCGTATTAACGGGGTGAGATCAATTTTCACAGCCGACCTCTTACGTCATCAAAACCTTGTTGGAGACGTCCAGAAAGCCTCGTTTAAACAAAAACTTGCCTGTTCTCCATCTTTTTGTGTCGCTACTGGCATTAGCCTCGAAAGCTGCTATGATCTCATCACTCCTGTGTAGAATGCATTAAATATGAGTTCTTCTACGACTAAATTTTTCAGCCAGCTTTCTTGTACTTATCTGAGGATTTGCATTGCTAAATGTAATCACTTCATATCACGTTTTCAAGTCAAATTCTTTCCGTTTAAGTTTGCCTGACATGACAAATTAAACTTTCTCACTTGATTCGAGTGAATAGAAAGTCTACTCTACAAGCGGCGAAATATTGAAACCATACACCTTGCTCACGACTTTCTCACATTTTCTGCCATAGTCACCGACAAATTTTTGACGATTCTTTGTCTTACACTTCCCACATTCACACAGAGACATCTGATAAGCTGTTTGCTATACTGTATGATCAACTCATTGAGCTGTTGACAAAAACGTGTTCTTGTTTCTCGTCTTATGTGGGATTTAAGTCCAGTCGAAATCGAAGTTCCATCATGGATTCGGGGGTATCATGCGTACAAGGATTACTGCCAGATCACGAATGAGGAAGTCTTGAACTTGAGGAATGACCCAAATAATGAGCACTACAAGAATGCTATTGAGGTAGTTTGAGACGGGAGGGTGGTTGGCCATATACCAAAGGGCTTAGCTAACACAAAACAAGGGACAGCCATTGTGAAGCATTTTCTAAAAAAATCGAGCAGTAAAGCTGAGGTTGAGGTGGTTGGAAAAGCTGTTAATTGAGGAGGTGGATATGGTATGGAAGTCCCCTGTGTCTACAAATTTCAGGAACAGAAAAAATATGTCGATTTACTACAGAAACTTTTAGACATTGAACATAATTTATCTGTAAGACATGAACCTAAAAAAAGACACGCGGAGCGGGAAGAAAAGTGTAGAAGTAGAAAAGCTAATAAAAGTCGTTAAATCAAACGCTCCATATTTTTTCTATTGCTTTAATGCTTTGCGCATTTAACTATAGCGCATATTGTTAAGATTCAAAATTCAAATACCATAATGTATTAAAACTAAAAGGAATGCATGCCTTTGTTATAACAACAACACAAGCACAAACATAATAACATGTGTATGTACGCCCACTAATAGTATCTCAAATTATATTTCCATCTGTCGACACTAGAGTGACCTTATTAACGGGTTATTTCTTAACTTTGGAACAGTACAATGTGGCCGTTGGCCGTATTAACGAGGTGGCCGTATTAACAAGGTATCTTTATTGGGAAATGTATTGACGTTTAGCCGGGACAAAAAAAGTGACCGTAATATCGAGGTGGCCGTATTAACGAGGTGGCCGTAAGGCGGGGTTGCACTGTAATGATTTTATGAATGAATAAACCGATTGCATGAAATTATGTTTCAAGTCAAAGGACTTGAACTGTTATTTTCAGTGCAAGTCCTCTGCCAAGTACTTCGATGGTTATTTAAGTTCACTCACGTGGTGCATTCATCGCGTCTGATTGAATGATATATTCATAAATTATTTATGAGTTTGAGAAGTGAAATTATGGGACAATGCCCGTTCCAATTTACTAATGATTGTTTAGGTGTTTTTTGAGTGGTAAGTTCAAACCTCTCATTCTTTGTAATCCTGCAGAGAAGGTGATCAAGTCGTAAATCATGGTGTTAGTCCTTATGGTCAAACTTCAAGGGCAGAAAATCCCTATGAATTGCTGGACGCTGAGCAGATAAATTCAGATCAGCAAGCTGGGCCAAGTGGCGATACGAGCCCGACGCCTGAAGGCAACTCTGGCCTACCACCTGTCTACGCAGTGGTAGACAAAAATAAGAAAACCAAAAAGCTTCCATCGAAGTCAGTAAGTCGTTTTGCAGCACATGGACCATTGTAACCATGATAGAACGATGGCGGGGAAATGTGAGCTAAGTTAAATAGGAGAATGCAACCGGTAATCGTCTGACGAAGACATCTCTCTCTGTACTTGAACAGCCACTCCAAGTATCGATTGGTGGAATATACGTGACGAATTGCCATAAATTTTCGTGAAATTCTCTTTGTATGATTCAGGAATCGAAACGAAACACCGCGCGTCCTAACGATCGAGCGTTGAGTTGTCGCAAGAAGCTTTTGTGCACTTAAATTTGATTTTACAAGAATATTAATTTCAGTTGATATGATAACTTATTCGTTGAGCAGCGGTGTGGTAACTCGAAGATGCAAGTTCGAATACCGCTCAAGTGAACTGAATTTTTCAAGTTGACTTTTGCAGCGTAGGTTAATAGTAATTCTTTCCATTATTATCCGGGAAAATTCAATTTTCCGGAAGTTCAATAATGTCATGAAGGCGCTTTAACAGAGAAGGTGGATGTGGATGACAGGTTCGTTGTCTGTATAAATTTCGTGGTAATGTTTTCAGGCAAATTGTATGGTTTAAAACTCGCGGCTGATGACAGTGACATTTTATTGTGATGAAATTTTTCTATTCTCTGATGTTCAGTTCTACATTTCAAGTAAAAAAGAAAAAAATAACAGGAAAATAAAAGCATTTTTAGCGGTTGACACGCTGTATTATCGACATGTGAGAATTATTACCTCCGTATCACTGAAACGTTTTTGCTGCTTAAATTCAACGCTGAAATAGCAAACGTTGTTCATTCAATATTGAAAGTGAAAAATTCAGCTCTTTTTAAGGTTCAAACACCATTTGCGAAGTGTTCCGCAAACTTGTGCTACTGCAAGAAGACAATCTTGTATAGTCATTCAGTTGTCAATTACTTGGCGTTTATAGGCGAGGTTATTTCATGTCTTGGCTTTGCTGGACTTTGATGTTCGGGGGATGTGTGGCCGTTCTGCCTGGAGAGGTGGCGTTTGTACTACAGCTTAGGTTGTCCTCCTAGGAACACAAGAATGCTTTGATAGAGGAGATGGGGTTCGCTTCAAGACGTTTCTCTTGATTCTATAATTATCAGAAAGATAAGATCAGTCTCATTTCTCATCAAAGAATTTGCTTTCAATCGTTTCGTTTAAAACCTATATATATAGTACGTTTTCATTTAATGATGTCACAAACTGGGGTAAAGTAGTTGTCCTATCATCTGTCTAACGCCAGGCAACCCCTGAGCCCAGTTAAGCCAATTCACTGTGTAATGAATTTTCGTTCAGGCCTGACTCAAGCCAGTAGTATAAACGGATCGTAATGTAATTTATCATAAACGAAAAGAATTGTTTGATCGGATATCAAAACAGTAAAAAGTTTGTTTTAACCGTTTTTGATATGTTTATACATCACATCAAATACTCCTTTTAGTGTGTATGATGGTGCATCTCAAACGAATCCGTATTTTCAGGAGAAAATTAAGTTGAAAGTCATGGAAATTTTGTTCTAAGTGAGGAAATATTTCCAGACCACGGTCTCTGTGCTGATTTTTTTGTTTTTTACCATAAACAGGTAATGAGTTTGAGATTGACGTTTTTCCTATTTTATCAGAAAATACTGTTTAAAGAGAGTATTTCATGAATAAACCTGCACGTACTGCTATAGTCGTCCATAAAAGTTGGCTAGAGCAGGATTTGAACTCCCATCTTCGGGTTCCCGGACCGCTGCTCTACCAATTCAGCTATCGAATGAACTGGGAACAGTATTCTCGGTTTATTCATTTTAAAATGCACGAGAGATCCTCGTGACAAGTTAGCGCTCGCTATCCGCGAGGATGTGCAGTGTTTCGACTCCATTTCAAAAGGATGATTCTCAAATGAGTTGAAACGTTGCACATCCAAACGGATATCGAGCGTTAAGTTATAAGTTCAGACTTTTAAATGAAAATACATAAAGGATCTTTGGCACAAATGCTCGCGTGGAATCCTGTTTTCACCGATGAAAATAAAATGACATATGAATACCAACAGACCCGCTTCAACCTTCAGGTAAAAAGTTGTTGTGGTAGCAGTGATTGCTGGACTAATAAGAGAAATATCTGTGTATATCATACCCGAAGGGATGCGGCAAGCTACTGCGTGTAATCGTTTTCGAAATTTAATATCAGCCAGAGCGGGCTGTGTGAAAATCATTCATCCTTTTATTGATTTTTGCTAAATTGTATTTGTCGATAGTGAACGAACTTCTTGTCGGTACATTCTCAGATTTCTTCTGCCCACCACTTTCAAATTCCTGGCTACGCGGCTGCATCTGAATCCGCGTCACTTATTGATTGTAGCGTCTCACTGGCGATTAGATGGTTATTGGATCAATTACTGCCAAGGCTGCAAAAACTTATCAGGATAAAATACAGTAGAACGCCGCTAACTCGAACTGTCAACGGTAATGAAAAATAGTTCGAGTTAGAGTGGTGAGCGTTGGATTGCAAGTATCCTGCTAATAATTACTACGGTATCGTGGTTTTATGATTAATTCACAATTGCCAGTCATTTTGGTCCAGTCAGTTAAGGACATTTTAATTTTTCGTCATGGATAGAGTTGAATGTGTTGTCCTGAATTCTAATATTACCATATTTTAATATCAACCACTATTAAGTTGAATGACTGTTTATGATAAAATGACTATACCAGAATACATGTGCAGGTTCAGTGAATGTTTGGGTCGTATACATGCGGCTGTACAAATTTCTGAAAGCCCTACAAAATAAACTGGATAAATTAAAACAATTGCTACGGGCTACTCAAGGATAATTTGCATGACAATCTAAGACTCATTTCATCGAATTATAGTTGTGTGCGCAATATTTACCCAGGATAATCAATTCGTTATGTGGACTTTAAACCGTGTCACTCCAGAAAGATAGTCTTTTCTGGGTTTGAATGACGTTTCCTACACTGTCACTTTGTTATCAGTAAAGATTCAAGATTACGACTAGTCAAACAGCACCGTCCTGACACTTTCACGTTTATCGACCGACGTTTCCAAAATAGAGTTCGAGTTAACGGGGTAAATTTGAACCAAGGGCGCATGAAATTAGTTCGAGTTAGCGGGGAGTTCGAATTAACCGAGTTCGAGTTATGTGGTAGTAAATGATAGGAAAATGTGATCAAATCCAGAGGAAATTGCATAGATCTTATCGACAAAACGGTGCATCAAGGGTAATTAGGATCACGTTCGGTCTTCCAAAACATTAAACAAACAGCTTAGATTGCTCCCGTGGGTCGAAAGTAGTTCATAAATTTGCAAATCCTGCGAGATTTAAGCTGAAACTAAGGCAAGATATGTTATATTGATTAAAGTTTACATTTAGAATGTATTTATTGTCATAATCTCAGTTTTTAGTGAAAACTATGAGTTGTGCGTGAGCCCACAAGTGGCGGCATCTGCCGTTCTAAACAAAAACTCACTCATTTTCCACGCTCGAATGCTTCGCTATTTTTCAGGAGAATATGTAGATTTGTCATGTGATAGCATTTAATAAGGTGTTGTCCTTATTTAATGACTGAAGTTGGTCTCTTGATTGCGCTTTTTTCTAAAGGTTATTTTGATTTTGAAGTCGGATTTGGGGCCCGCAAGTGGTTTCGTGTAGACAGAAAAAGCGTAGATTGCTAAAAATGTTTGAGAACAGTGACTAAATGTCTTACGACGACTTTCTTGAGCGAACAACTGGAAAACTTCAGTTCTACCTAATGGAAAGGGTAAAGTCTACAACTGGAAATAAGAAAGATCTTGCAGACAGAGCTTTAGTTTCTTTCGAACTGAAAGAGCCAATTGTCCAGTCGTCCCAGAATATTTTCCAACGTTTAGAAGGAGAATATTTTGAACTCGTAAGAAGTTGTAATATTCCTGATCCTCTAAAAATAGAGGAAGCTCCATGGTATGAAGATATTGGCACATAGCCTAATGTAAATCTTTGTCAAATTTTTCGGCATATTCTGGCCTGGAAGGCTTTTGAAGCAGAATATGTAGGTCAATATAAGGCCAAGAAAGCATACAGTAGAACTTGTATATAACGGCCACCCTCAGGACTTCAGAAACTGGCCGCTTAATGCAAGTGGCCGCTTAATACTGCATCACTAAAAATATTTGCCGGGCGTGGTCAAATGTCAGTTTCAATAGCGTGTCATACGACACTGCATTCAAGCAAACAATAAGAAAATCAACGCTCTTTGAGGCGATCTTTACTTTCAACAAAGTTGCTAATTTGTAAATGTAGCGGTGCAAAAAACGTAAAGTTATGAAATGGTACAATCAATTGTCTTTTGCTCTACTATGCAGTATTTCTGACGTACAGTTCACAACGACTTACATCTCATTCCGTCATTTCATAGTTCTTACTATCAACGTAGAGATAAAACGGAAATTTTGCTGAAGTAGCGTTGTTGGAAATAAAATTCAAACCAACAAGCAACGGAAAAGTCACTGTAAAGGGCAAGCGCATTGAAAGTGGTGGAGGTTATGACCTGGAAATCTCGTACAAGTATACGTTTTGAAGCCATTTCTTCACAATCACACTGCTCAAGAACAAGCTATCTGAAAAAGAAATTTCAAGTAGAGCTAGAGGGAAGCAGATTCGAAACAAAATGTTTTGCATCTCGTGATTTTGTACTGCAGCTCATTGCTGACATCTGGAAAAATATTTACCATAATGAACGGTTAATTATAAGCATTAGCATTGTCATTTCTATAATGATGATGGATCGCTTCTTAATCACAATCAGACACAAGAAAATACTGCATGAAAAGACATGTGGTTTTGGGTTTCCGTTTACGGATGACCGCTCAATACAGGTAAAAAGAACAAAGAAAGACAAACATGGGACTGCTTAAGGGTAGCCGCTTGACAGAGGTAACAATTACAGCATGTGTATGGGCCAAAATTCGGGACTTTGAAAACTGGCTGCTTAATAGAGGGTGGCCGCTTAATACAGGGCCGTTATTTAGAGGTTCTACTGTATTCCTATTTTAAAAGTGGCCATGTTTAAGAACCTACAAATCAAGAACCTGAGCTCCATTGCCATCAGGCGAATCCATGTGAAAACAATTGAACTAACAGTTGATTGAGTGCATGAGTACAAATGAGCCAGGTATTCTGTTAGAAGACCTAACCGTAGCTTTTGCACTACCATAAATAACTTTATTTCTAGAGTAAATTTCTCATTACCTTGCTGTACAGACCTATGCTTTTCTGGTACAGGCATAGTTCTTTTAGGACCATTCCAATATGTCATCTTTACAGCATGACTTTGCAGATGTTCAGATAAAAGATAAAAGTATGCTGTGTTTTGCAATCTAGTGAAGAACCTTACATCAAAGTCTCTTCTTAGTAGCTCAGACCTAGTGCGAGGTGATTCCATTGTAGCACTTGACAGATGACTTGGAAATGTTTCTGGGGCTGAAGACTGTGATGTATAACTACTGGTATTAGCAGCTGAATCTGGAGTAGAGATGGCAGCTTACACTTGATGTGTCCTTTTAAGCTTTCTTGGGGACTTTTTTTTGCATCGCTTGGAACTAAATAGAGTGTAGGATTTGGGGCTGCAGGTATTGGTTTATCATATTGAAAATGGTTTGAACTAACCATTTGGTGATCAAGATCTGTCTTATTTCCAGTTGTAGACTTTACCCTTTCCATTAGGTAGAACTGAAGTTGTCCAGTTGTTCGTTCAAGAAAGTCGTCGTAAGACATTTAATCACTGTCCCCAAACATTTTTTGCAATCTACGCTTTTTCTGTCTACACGAAACCACTTGCGGGCCCCAAATCCGACTTCAAAATCAACACAACTTTTACAAAAAAGCGCAATCAAGAGACCAACTTCAGTCATTAAATAAGGACAACACCTTATTAAATGCTATCACATGACAAATCTACATATTCTCCTGAAAAATAGCGAAGCATTCGAGCGTGGAAAATGAGCGAGTTTTATCTAGAGCGGCAGATGCCGCCACTTGTGGGTTCACGCACAACTCATAGTTTTCACTAAAAACTGAGACTATGACAATAAATACATTCTAAATGTAAAATTTAGTGTATATAATATATCCTGCCTTAGTTTCAGCTTAAATCTCGCAGTATTTGCAAATTTAGGAACTATTTTCGACACACGGGGTAATCTTCACTGTTTGTTTACTGTTCTGGAAGACCGAACGTAATCCTGATTACCCATGATTCACCGTTTTGTCGATAAGGTCTATTTAGTTCGAGTTAGCGGAGAGTTCGAGTTAACCGAGTTTGATTCAGCGAGGTTCTTCTGTAGTTTCAACCCACAGCTTGGTCTGTGTCGCAGTTCTGACCTGATTAGGGACTTCCTGTTCCATCCTTAAATCAACTTCCAAGTTCTGAGGGACATATTTTACTGTGGAAGACGCCTTACGGATACCCCTGAAAAGTGGCCACCTACGATAACGCGGGGACTAGGCTTGGATACCAAATGTAATTAGATTTGTTATATATACAAATGAAACCACTAAAGTGCGGAAATCCCTATATACTGTATTACGGACACAATTGATGGATTGCAATCAATCTCTTGGGATTCAAAAGACAATAGTACGACGGCCATCTAGGTGCCCCGTTGGAAAGAAGTTAATGGGATTCTTTTGTGAAAATTTCACCAACATGGCCGCCATGATGTCAGTTGGAAGCCACCTATTGCACATTTAACATTGTAATATTGCAATGATATTGCAATTACATTGTAATAATTGCAATAACATTGTAATAATTGCAAGATTTTTTTAATCAAAACAACAATTTTAATCGAAAACTTTATTTGCGACATGTTTCGAAATGTGCTTATTCCATCATCAGTCAGTTTGAAGTAGGTTCGTTTTACAATAACAGCTGGATTTAATTCAAAATACATTACGCTGTGGCTGATGCAAACCTATTTAGCGGCATCAAAATTAAGTCCAACTGTCATTATACTATTATACTTTAAATTTACGAATTCTAAAATATGTCGCAAATAAAGTTTTCGATTAAAACTGTTGTGTTGATTATTAAAACATTCAACATTATGATTAACATCTTAATGCGGACAACACAAAAATGTGATAAGGTAATTATAGTCAAATAAATAGAAATTTTGGCTGTTCTTGTCCTTCCTTGAACGTTACATTGCGAAAGCCACCTCCATTTGCCTCAATTTGCTTCTTCAGCGCTGGAGCTAAGCCTCCAATCGACACTATCTTTGACCAGTGAACTCAATTTCCATATCTAGAATGCTAACTCCCAGTCATTTACACGGGCGAAAAGTTAAGCCAAGATGGCTGCCCATGGAGGCCACTTTTCGACGTCAGTTTCCTTTTTTTAAGCGGACTTGTACGTCAGTTCCAGTCCCTTACACGACTTCAGTTATTAGTTTTTGTTTGGTTCGGCTTCAAAAGCATTCCTAACGATGGGAAAAGTGTTCAAGACGAAATATTACTGAATCAATTGACATAATCAAGTATTCAAAAGGATTTGAAAATGCCATGTGATCCGAGGAGTGTGTTAAGTTGTCTGGACATGGTAAACTAACGGTAAAAAGTGGACGAGCACTTGGTAGTTTGATAAAGTAATTTATCGAGACTGTTTTATCAGGTTTCTCGTTAGTTTGGTAGTGTATTTTCGTGAGAAGTATAATCTGTCTCTCGGTTTGATTTTGTCGAAATATAATTGAAGTTTTTAAAGTCATTTCTATGATTTGAAGAAATATTTTGTGAGTATTCTCAAACAAAAACCTCTCAGTAAAGGTAAAATGTCACGTGGGAGACTTAAACTGACGTACAAACCCGCGCAGGGGACTGAAACGGACGTCCAATATTGGCCTCCATTTGTGGCCATCTTGTCTTCACTTTTCATTGCCCAGTTAACATTCCAGATATGGAAATTGAGTTCACTGTCTGTGACACATTGCTCAGATTGAATGATTAATGATGTAATTTTCGAACAGTATTTTCAACGGTGAAACCATGTTGTCAAGTGACATAAATTATGCTTGGCATCAGCCTTTCAGTTGGTTAGGCATACATAGTTTAAAAAAAATTATACTTGTAATAATGGAGCTTATAGAATGTATGTAGTTCTCCTTGGTTTTTAGTGTTTGGACCAAGCGTTTGCTCAAGTGTTAAGACTGTACTCGTCATGGAGTCGAGGTTGTGACACCTAATACAATCTACAACAATTCTTCCTGTATCTTATTTTTATTGCTTGCCATGCGTTGAGACTAGTAACTATTTTTGAACTGGCATTACAGGTTGTCTTACTGACTAGTAAGAACTGTCCTTATCTCTTTCTCTTTCACTCTTGATTTTTAGCAGCCACCTAGTGTAACTTACGCCAATTTGGATCCGGTCGATCTACAACCGGACAGTTCCAAGATGAGAGATCGATCTCGCGAAGAAACTAACTACGCAGACATTGAACTTTGGAAAACTCCAGAGCGACCTGGTATAAAACTTTAAAAAAACCTCCGAGTATTTAACTGTCACGGAACGGTAAGCGATGGCCACGGCACGTAATGTGATCAAATAAGACACCTTTTTGGCACGCAAAATGTCACGCATTTTCCCTTTAATTAACTGGAATAAATTTTCCCACAGCTGACATACTATTACAATATAGATTCAAGCGTTTGACCAGGGTATCAAAACATGAGAAAGCAAACGAGTCTCGAGGGGTGCAGCCCCGAGAAATTCATTTGCCTTCTTGTGTTTTGATATGCCGAACGAGTTGTTGAAAGGGCTTCTCCAACGAATGAGCAACTAGTATGGTTTCAAGTATTTTTTGAATGTCGGACGTTGGCCTTTGTTTCAAGTTATCAAACACTCGTATTTGATCTGGTATGATCTGATGTTTGACCCGATGTATCGAACCTCAAACACACGACGCAGAATAGAGCCCTGATTCGATTAAAATCTCTTGAATTATGAATAAGTTTCAGAAAGTACTACGTTCAATGACGTGAACGAAGTGTATAATCGTTCTGATTTATAACGTACATTTGTAAACTCGAGTACGTCATCGGAATTTACGGCGTTGTGAGAAAACCAAACGATGGAGCGTTCAATAAGACAACTAGTACAAACTTTAATAATAATAACTTAATAATAATAATTTAAATTTATTTACACACGGTGGCCTTTCAGTCCCCTGTTTTTCAAAGGGCCGTGTTAAGTTATCAACAACTATATACAATACTAAGTTACAAACTGACAATATTAATATACAAAAATATATATATAAAAACAACTATATAGAGTACTAATTTACAAACTTACAATATTACTCTACAGAAAACTGTTGTGTGGTATTACAATCCCAGCTCAATTTTATGCATCATTGATCACTCTCTTAAAAGCTTTGACGGTGATTTCATTTAATTTTATCATTGGAACTTTTCCTACTAAGGTTTCATTCCATAAAGCAGCTCCACTTTAAGCAAAGCTCCGTTTTAGGAAATTTGTTTTTGGCTTTTGCAAATAGAGCTTTTTATGATTACTTCGTAAGTCATACATGTGGTTAGTAGAGACCTTAAACATCTGTGTTAAGTATTCTGGAGCCATACCCTTAAGCACCTTGATCATCATAAGAAGTTCTCTATTTTTTAATAATGATTGGATAAGTGTCCAATTAAGCATTTGAAAAATATTGGAAGATCTCTCTTCATAGCCTAAACCAGTTATGACCCGGCCGCACACTTTTGAAATTTAGCCATTTTTGTAAGATTTGCTTGATTACCATCGTGCCATACAGTAGAGCAGTAATTAAAATAAGGAAGTACAAATGTTTTATATATAGTCACTGGAGTTGCTTGGGGGACATAGCGTTTTACATTTCTAAGCACAGCCATAGAACAAGAAATCTTTTTGCATTGTTCGTCTACATGCTTCGCCCATTATAATTTATCTTCGATTATTACCCCAAGCACTTTTTTCTTATAGACTCTTTTGATCGCATGGTCTCCAATTTTAATTACAGGTTCACTTTCTAACTGTTCTAAACGCTTTCTCGAGCCGATAAGCATGTAGTCTGTTTTTCCTTTATTCAACGTTAATTTGTTGGCGTCTAACCATGTTTTAATATTAACAATGTCTATCCCCAGCTTGTATTCAATTTCAGAGACAGTCTGTCCAGTTGCAGTTAGGCTTGTATCGTCTGCAAACATAATGGGTTCGGTCATTTGTAAGACATTTGGCAAGTCGTTTATGTAAATCGTAAATAGAAGTGGCCCGAGATTGGACCCTTGGAGAATACCACACGAAATATTGCGGAAAGTTGACAAAGAATTATTTGCTTTGCACACTTGTTTCCTGTTGCTAAGATATGATCGAAACCATAATAGTCCTGACCCACGAACTCCATAGCACTCTAATTTAGATAATAGAATTTTGTGGTCAACTGTATTGAGTGCCTTTTCAACATCTAAGAACAACACCCCATTAATCAAACCCTCGTCCATGTTCGTCAACCAGTTATTTGTTGCATGGAGTAGTGTTGTTTCAGTTGAATGATTAGTGCGAAAACCCGATTGAAATTTGAATATTATCTTATGCTGTTCGAGGTGTCTTATCAGTTGTTCGTGTACTATTTTCTCAAAAATTTTTGCAACTACCGAAATAACAGAAATAGGCCTATAATAACCACACGAGTTTCTTTGTTCTGACTTATAAAGTCAGTGTGTTATTTAATAAAGTCAGTGTGTTATTTTATGCAAATTTTCTGCATATTGTACAAACTAAATAGTACAGCAAAATAACTTAGAACAGTTACGACAAATGGTTAAACGTTAATGACCAGTTTGAAAGTAGGAAGACGCAAACGAAGAATACTAGTACATCGCTTATAACGACGCAGAGTACTTTTATATGCTGTAAGTGCTCGTCCGCTGCTCAACGAATAGCATCCAGAATTTAATCTTAACGAAGCACTTTTTCTCGAAACATCAACCCTTCTAATCCTTTTTCATTTTGGCCGGCCACCACTCCTGAACTCTTGTGTTTTGTTGTTCAATTCAGTCTTTCCTAAGTACAAATTAACCTTGCTATTTACCGATTCATCTTCAAGGTTCCAACAGCTATTCGGCGACTAGGTAGCTTTTAAATTTAGTTAATTTTTTGTAGAGCCGGCCCTCGATTTTAAAACTCGTGAAAGATTACAAGGTTGCCGCAAAACAGAAATCTTGAGAAACCCAGTATATAGAATAAAAACGAGGGTGTAAATTAAAATGTAAATTTCCGACATTATTACAAAGCTGTGGCTTAGTCATTGGGGATTTGGAGGATTTAATCTTCCCTTACGTACAACAAACTTGAATTTTTCACTTAATAATGAGACCATGACCGTCATCAGACCTTATCACAATTTGGTCAGCTTTACTCACTTGAAGCCGCTCTCGGCATCACGATAAATTGTCGAAACTTATTATCTTAAGTGCTGAAAAGAGGACGTGAATGTTTGAGCAACTGTCGGCAGTATATTGAACTGATGTCAATCACTGTGGAATGTCGATTGTCTGACAGACAGCGCCCAAACCAGCAGTCTGTGATGCACATACACTTTATATTACGTGCAATTTACAGAGCATTATTAACGATATTTTTAGATGCAGAATGCTGCCAAAATTACCATTCTTTTTCTGTTGCGAATGGTTCTATCAAATGGTGTTCGGCTGCTGTCGTTGTTTTGTTTTATAGAACGCATATTTTTTATATATTTCATTCTCTTAGTGCCGATTACATTTACACTTGAACGCCCTTAAGAGACCTGTACATCCAGCTCTGCATTACTAGACCTAAACTTGGCATTTTTTAACTACACGAATGTTTTGTGCTATTTCTTCTTGTACTCTTCGTAAATTCAAGTAATTTCCAGTGGGTGTAAAAAGTCGCGAGGGTGACAATTCTATTGTGAAAAAGTTGACTTGAAGTCAACTTTTCCGCATGACATTTTGCGTCAACCAATATTAGCCAATCGACTCAAAGAACAAGATCACCCTTGCGATTTTTTACACGCACTGGGAATCGGCCTTAAGCCAGAATAAAAAAAAAAAAAACAATTGAAGTCTTGTGTCGCTGGCCGAAAGAGAAAATGATGTTAGTTATAGCTCTTAAAGGTAGTGGGGTAGTTTTAATGAACCGTGCTGATTACATTTCTTCCGTAAAGTCTTTATTCATCGACTCTAATAAGTTTAAGAAAATAATTTCTGACCCTACATCGACTAGGCTTTCCTCTTTACAAAAATATCTTTCTACCTTACTAAAACGTGGCGAGATTACTGACAGTGCGTACAACTTCTTACGTCCTAAGGCAGCACACTTCGGTAGAGCACATGGTCTTCCCAAAACACACAAGACATTTTCATTTCTCCCTCAATTTCGCCCTATTATTGACACGACCAATACACCACACTATAATGTCGGCAAATTCCTTTCTTCGCTTTTAAACCCCCTAACTATTAATGAATTTTCGCTTTCGGACTCGTTTGAAGCCGTTTCCTGCATTAAAAACATTCATGATCATCTTTTCACAGTAGGCTACCAATACGTTTCATTTGATATCGTTTCCTTATTCACCAATGTTCCCTTGTCTCGAACAGTTAATATTATTTTAGATCGTATTTTCAATGAAAAACAGATTAACACCACGTTAACTAAACGCTCTTTAAAAAAGCTTTTCTTGATTGTTGCAATAAAACCGTTTTTTCTTTCAATAATGAATTATATGAGCAGACTGACGGTGTTTCGATGGGATCTTCTCTCGGTCCCGTGTTAGCCAACATCATACGAACAGAATTTGAACGCGTTATTGTCACAGACCTTATTCGTTGCGGAACCATAAAATTTTATAAACGATATGTTGATGATACACTTGTTTTGTTAAAACCTTCCGATATTCCAAAAGTTTTATTGAAGTTCAATGAATTTGATCCTAACTTAAAATTTACAGTTGACACATTTCCAGACGGCATCATCCATTTTCTTGACATCAAAATTTCGGCCGATGGTACCGATGTTTATCGCAAAGAAACACACACCGGCCAATACACACATTTTTCCAGTTTCGAACCGTTTCCGCGTAAAACCGCATGGATTAAATCTCTGTTTCATCGCGCTTTTAAAATATGTAGCACGAAGAAACTCTTTAATGACCAAATTGCTCAAATCAAAACTTTCATGTCCTGGAACGGATATCCTAAAAATGTTAGTAAATTCCTTCTTAAAATGCTTCGACGCAAACATAAAGCTGATGGTTCTGGCACTCAAAACATGACTGATGATGATAACATCCCTAAAGTTTGGATCCGAATCCCATATTTGGGAAGTCACGGTGAAAATCTTTTAAATTCCTGTTTAAAGAAAATCCGTCGCTGTTTGAAACAACCTGTCAAGTTTGTCTTATACAACACTAAAAAGGTCTCAGGTTTTATTTCTAATAAAGACAAAATTCCAGATTTGTCTCGAAACAATGTCATTTACCAGATTACATGCCCTGGCTGCGCAAAATCCTACATTGGAAAACCGACCGTTGCTTACAAAAACGTCTATCTGAACATGCCACTCAACATAACACTAGTGCAGTTGCACAACACTTTCTTCAATGTGAAAACGCACATTTCATTGTTGACCTATGCAAACAATATGACAGACTAAACGATATTCCTTTTTCTTTTGACGCTACTTCATCCATGCACAATCTCATTTTTAACAACTATAAGATCCTTTACTCTAATTATTCTATTAATCCTAATCAACTTTTATTTATGGAAGCTCTACATATTAAATATCTTAAGCCACAATTAAACTCTGGTCTTAAAGCCAGCAAAGAACTCTCACTCTTTAATTAGTTCCTTTTAGTTTATACATAATTTATTCATCGACATCTTGTCATTTCATCCTTAGGCGTCAACACTTGTCACTTACTGACACAATCAATCATTGTAAACAGAGTAGGCGTTTCCTCAATTCATCATCGATGATGTAATCACTTTCACATGTATATATAAACCTTAGGTCCGCTTATGTTAGTTCACTTAGTCTGAAGATGATTTTGCAATAAAATCGAAATATCACTATTTCACAGTTTCATCTTTCATTAACTTAAATCTTAAGTTAAAAGATGGCTTTCTTTTTCGGAATTTGCTTTCTCTTATAACTCTTTCCTGGCGGAAACCCTCACTTTGATAAGTTTGATAAGTCGTCTGGCGTTGACCGTAGTAAAATAATAGAAGTCTTATATTGCCGAGAAAGAGTTAATGGAAGGTATAAAGAACGGAATATATGCCTCGTATACAACCAGACGTAGACTCGCAGTGACAGCTAATCAGTACGTTTAGTGCACCAGGGTCGCGAGGGATTGTTTTCAAGACGCGTGTGAGATTGACCACCCTGGAGTGTGCGTTAGTACCATCAACAGAACTAAATCTTTCACTGAAGGGCTTCATTGTAAATCTTTTATAATTTTTTAAATTTAAGATGGATCTTTTAATAAAATCTTAAATTTAAATGATCCATAATAATTGGAAGTAATATGTTCGTTGGCAGGGGAACAGGCATTTGCCCTATTCACTCTAGATAGGCCAAATCAGCTTCCTCCCCTCATGTCTTATTTTTTGTCGACTCTCATTTGAAAAGGAGCTGGCATAAGTGATTTTCAGACTCGTCCCACGATTTAACGCGGAACATTTTCATGTGAATTTCTTCACACAGATGATAATGTTTTGCGCTGCTGAAATTCCAAGGTTTTCAATGTTTTTCCTTTCATTCAAATAAGAAAATTAGTTTCACTTTAAGGGTCTAAACTAAAGGCATGACATATCTCTATGACCTTATCCTAAAGTTTTAAATCCTATTGCTCCTTCAGTTTATTCCGAAATTTCAAGTGTTTTTTACTTTTTGGTAGTGTATAACGTTCTTCTAAAGGATTGTGCGAATTTTTGTCGCGTCAGTGTTGTTTTATCTTCTAATGTTTGTTGTCACAAGTTGGAGTCCTATAAAATTTGAAGTTTGCTAGTCATTTTGCTAAAATCTTGTTGGGTGGATGAAAATAAGCCACAGTAAGTGAAAGCAGACTATGTACTTTAGTTGTAAATAAGCTATAGTAAGCAAGAACAACAAGATGAATACCCAGCAATTCAGCTATTTTAAAAGAAAATAAAAATTATGCAGAGGTACTTACCTACAGTCTTACCTACAGGATTGATTATGCATTTTCCAACACTCGATGCAGGTCGCCACGATTTTGACGTCATTTTAATTCAAATGATGCCATGGGTAATAGAAGCCTTGGTCACGTTCCTTCGTCAGTCTTTCTATGGACGGACTCAAAAGAAAGGCAATGTTTGTAACGTAGGGGACGGGTATATGCGGTTACATATTTAAAAAGGAGGAATGTGGTATTCGACATGGTATTCGGAGAACTGCAGTTATGCTGCAGGTATGTACCTTTGCATAATTCTTGTTCTTCGTCATATCATGTGACACTACGGGATTCATTATGCATGTTTAAAGCAACAAACATTGCTATGTTAACAAATTTATTAAAATAATATGTTTCTTGCAAAATAACGTAAGAGAACAAGCGTTGAACCTGATATACATCCCTCAGATAAAACCGTGTAAAGATGTTCTCATTAGACCAATCTGCAGTTTTAAGCATATGGTCAATTGATATCTCCAAGGAGGCTGTCTTAGACGAGGAGGCAGTACGAAAACTGTGGGCTTCAATGATTGAAACATCCACTCTAGATAAGCTCAAAACTGTTCAAAGCCATCGCGCACAAGTGTCCGGGGATATTGGTGGAAAGGAATTAAGATACGCACAAAAGGGTTGAATACACGCATAAGGATTCGCACGTAGGAAACCACGTTTAGAAAACATCCATTGAGTCCTTGTTGGGCTTCGATGTCTTAAGAACTGTGGACACAACGAATTTTACTAAGTGTGTCGTGATGGACGTGAAGGCTGTATCAAGAGAAACCAATGTTTGAGAACGTTGCGCGGAGATCAGTGCCAACAATGCAGCAAGCTTTAAGGTAAGAGACTTTAATAGCAAGTTGGAGACGGGGTGCAGTGTCTATAAATATTTCAGCACGGTACCGACATTCGAAGTAATAGCATATCGAGGAGCTGGGGGTTTCTCGTGGAACATATCCTTGAAAAGGCGGTTAATGATATACACTTAATGTCTGGTCTCGAGGGAAACAGTCTTGTTTTTCACGAGAGGTTCGATGTTTCCCGGGACGAAGTCGAGGAAAAACAAAACTGTTGGCGTAGGGACCGGACATTAAGTGTTTTGTTATATAGCGACAGAGACAAGAAAAATGGAAAACGAGTTAACTCCGACCTCGACAGTTTCTGTAGGTTTTTTGGTAGCGATTCTTCTGCTGAAACCTCCATACGAAATACAAAAAGTGATGCAACATCAATTTTGATAGCCTTTTGTGTATTTTCCGAGTCTTTTCCGTCTATAAAATGTCGTATTTTGCCGTGTGAAAGATTGGGAAAACGTAGTTTATGAAATTCAGGCTCCATTCACGTCTTCGTGTGAAACAAACATTCATATGCTACTGGAGTTTGTGCAATTTATCGCCGGATTTCATGAGGCACGCTTTAATCAAATGCTAAAGACATAAAATTGTTGCGGAATACGTTTAGATATAGATAAGACCATGTGACCATAATTCAACCAATGACAGTTAGTGTTACCTCAAGCAAAATTCCAGCTATATAACAATACGGTATTGAATCACAGCAGAACCGTCGACTTGCAGTAGGATTGAGGACAGAGCTGAACAGTAACTGTTAATAGTACGATAACCTTTGCCTGCGTCAAATTCGTGGATTAGAAACTCGGCAATCTCAATTAAAGTTGCACGAAAGGGATCGATTTATTGCGTACGACACCAGCGACAGTATTGCTGTCACGGGGAAAAATACATTATTGTTTTTGAGTTCCTGGACACCAAGAGTTGAGGATAAGGTCGGTTACTAGGTTAGAAATGCCTGAGTTAAAGAGTTGTTGCCTGAGACAGGCCATGCCGCTAAGATAAGAGAGTTTTGGAGAAGACGGAGTTCCATCCGATTGAGTGTAAGTCTTGCCGCCGTGGCAGAAGACGAGGGCGCATGAACAAAGTCGATAGGAGTGTCAGGTACCAATGATTGGTGGACCATAATAGGACAATGACGATCGCCATTTGCACGTGATCCTCCAGAATCTTTGTGAGCACCCTGCTTAGAAGACTAAAAGGAGGGAACACGTAAGGGACGAGAGCTGTTTAGGGCCGAAAAAAGGCGTTATAGAACCACGCGTCCGGGTCTAGTGTCCAGGATTCAAACTGCCTTAACTGTGCATTGAACTGCATTGAAAATAGATCGTTGTCGGGCACAAAAAGGATTTCAGTTATTCTGCTACACACGTCAGGCTATAGTTTCCAGTCTAATCTAGAGCAAGGTTCCCTGGATACAAAACCCGTACTATAGTTCTCGCGGCTTGGTAAATAAGAGGCTTCAATCATGCAATGGTCGTCAAGGCACCATTGCCAGACCTGTACGGTAAGCCCATCGAAAGAAGGGAACATTCCGCCCATATTGTTGATGTAGATCACTGCGGTTGTATTATCACAAAAGACCTTAATAAGCCTAACATCCTAAGAACGAATAAAACTCTGAAGAGCAAAGAAGATCGATAATAACTCAAGAGAGTTTTTATGCGTACTTGCCTCTAGAAGTGTCCACCTACAACTGGTAAGCTGGTCTTCAAATACCACTCCCAAACAGATTTCGAGGCATCAGTTGTTGTAAGGGAGACGATGTGAACGGCTTATTGAAGAGAAACGCCATTATCCAGGAGACCTGATTGTGCCCGCCAAAGTAAGTAGGAGCGAACGGCGGGCATAAGTGGCATAGTAACGTCGAAATTCCTGTTGTTAGCCTTAAGTTTCTGTAGTTTTAAATGTTCAAGGGACCGGTAGTAAAGTTTTCCCGGCAAAACCGCCCAGGAGGATGAGACAATCAGACCGATGATCCGTGCTAGAGCTCAAACCGAACAAGTTAGGGGAGAAAGTAAGGCTCGTCCTCAGTCAGATATTTTGGATATTTTTTCAAGAGGAAGAAATATATTCATAGAAGACGCATAAGTAATATAGCCAACATATAAGGCTATCTGCCGTGGAATTAAGTTGGACTTTTCGTGATTAATGATGAAGCCCATCACCCCAGTAAATCGATCACTTTGGTTACACTAGTTTTGCACTCCTGAAAGAACTACCAAAAACAGCAATATCGTCCAAGAAAATTACAAGACGAATCGCTCGACCCTGTAAATAGGCTTCATAATTTCAGTAAATATCCGAGGAGCAGATGATAATTTGAAAGGTAAAGAAAGGAACACATCAAGCATACCGTTCCAACAAAACCGAAAATATTTTGAATAATCATCGTGTATAGGTACTGTGAAGTAAACATCCTTTAGGTCCACTTTGCCTAAAAAGTCACCGGGCCGCAACAAATCAATTAATGAATTAATGTTTTCCATTTTAAAATGGAAGTACTGAACGAAGGAATTGCGGGCTTTCAAATTGATCTTCTGGTCAAAGTTCACCCGAATTTTTGGGAACAAGAAACGGGTTTGTGATAAACTGCCCTGAGTTGTAGGAGCACACACAGATGGCTTCTTTTCCCGAGCATTTTAATTACTTCCTCATTAATTGCCTCCCTTTCATTGGGAGAGAAAGAACCCCGTGAGGGAGGGCATGAGTTCTGAAAGGGTTTTTTAATAAACTAAATTTTATAACTCTGACGTATAGTTGAAAGGACCCAATTGTCCGAGGTAATGCGAGTGCAGTTAGAGGCGAAGCTATTTTCCCTTTCGTAAACGGTCTTCGCCATCCTGTTGTTTTTGGACTTTCTAAGCGTACCCTGAGGACCATTAGTGAATGATGAGATGTTTGATATATTCCCAACCTTGACGTCAATCAACTGAACCTGCAAGCCTAATGTTGTGATTAGTGCGACCGATAGCGAGGGCGAGAGCAACGAGGATCATCTTGAAAGGTAATACCAAGAAGTTTTAACCATTTCTTGCGTTCAATACCTACTATCGCTGGTGGTATTGGTTCCACCACTTACGAGCATTTCCCACGTTTTTGAAAAGTTCAGAGACATCAAATTATTACTCGCCCAATTCTCAATGTTTCCAACTTCAATAGACGCCGAATCACAGGTTGACTTCACAGGAGCACAGATAGTCATATCGTCCGCAAATTTGACCAGTATGTTATTTTTCGGATCTTCAGGTTTTACATCATTGACCATTAGTGAAAATAAAAAAGGACCGAGAACCGTACCCTGCGGTACACCCTTGTTAATATCAACATATTCCGTTTTAATCCCGTCGACCACAACTCTTTGTCTTTGATTCGTTAAGAAACTAATAATCCAATTAATGATGTAATGATTAAGATTTGTTGATTTAAGTTTTTCACACACAATGTCATGGGGGACAGAATCAAAAGCTTTACTAAAATCGAATGATATAACTCCAACAAAGTCAGTATCTTCGTCTAACCATTTAAGCCAATAGTATTGACACTTTATAAGGGCAGTTGTTGTATTGGTACCTTCTTTATAGGCAAACTGATCTTTACCTATCAATGAATTGGATTGTAATAAAATCTCTTGTTTAAAGACTATTTTTTCAATGAGTCTCATTATAATATTCGTCAACGACATCTTTAAATCTTTTAAATCTTTAAATCTTTATTAATTAAATAGACTTTGCAACCCATAAGGGTTGAAATACGTCCATTGTTTACAAAGAGATAGTAAAATACTATTACAAATGTTAGTTAAATATGATTTACAAATGGTAAAAATAGTAAGAAATTTATACCTATAATTGCAAAAGAGAATATATAAAAATGTTAAGAGTACATACGTGATCAATGTTCATTGTAATTCTTTAAACATGACGGAATAAAAGATCTTCTAAAACGTTTAGTCCTACATTTAATTGTTGCAAGTTTATTAGAAGTCCGTAAATCGTAGGTAAGAGAATTTTCAATTTGAATTAAATCAGACAAAGACGAAGACTGCAAGAGAACATTTTTATTGAAAAAACTTGAACATAAGTATTCGCGTCTTGTAGCCAAAGATGGAATATCAAACACTGCTAAAGCATCACTATATGACAGTGTTGGATTAATTATTTTCAGGGCTCTTGACTGGATTCTTTCGATATCTTTCGATAGATATTCGGGAATGTTGAAGTGCCAAACTTGGGCGCAATACTCCAGAATTGGTTGTACACATGTAACATATACAGTTAATAATGTTTTAGGGTCAGCACGAGCTCGTTTAAGGAGTCTTAACAAATAAAGTCGTTTTGAAGACTTCTTCACGATATAAGTAACGTGCTCGTTCCACTTTAAGTCATCGCTAAAAATTACACCAAAAAATTTCGCAGACTTTACCAAGTCAATAGGCTGTCCATCAACAGTCATTGGTGGAAAATTGGGTTTAATTTTCCAAAAACAAACAAGGATCTCCTTGCACTTACGAGGATTTAGGGACATATTATTGCGCATACACCAGTGATTGATATCATTCAAAGTAATCTGTGATAATGATTCATGGTTTCTAGTAATGGTTTCTGAAAGTGACGAATCGTCGACATATTTTCATCTGTCTTCCCACTCCTCCAGCAGTTATGCTTCAAAACTCGAAATGACATTCCCAATCTTCACTCGCTGTTTCCTTCCAGAAAGAAAGCTTTTTGCCAACTCAATTAGTATGTGGTCGATACCCATTTCGTTCATTTTGTTTAAAAGATTGTTATGATCTATCCTATCAAAAGCCTTACTAAAATCTAAAAGGAGAATTCGTGCACACTGGTTAGGTTGATCTGTAACGTTGTATAGATGGTGAGCAAAGGAAAAAAGTGCGTGGGTGGTGGATAAACCAGAGAGTGATCCAAATTACTTTTTGTCAATAAGATGCCTAATTCCTGACATAATCCATTCAGCGATAAAATGTTCCATAGTTTTTGAAAGAATCGGCGTAAGAGATATTGGTCTTAAGTCGTTTTCAATGTCTTTGATCACATCTACCTTTGGGATCGGAATAACGTTCGCTTCCTTCCAAGAATCTGGAACGCAGGCTTCTTGGATTGACGCGTTAAAAATGTCAGCAACTTGTGAGGACAGTTCCATGGCAAAATCCTTCAAAATCCAACTTGGAATGTTATTGGGTCCTGAAGCTTTAGCACGTTTGAGGTTACTAAGCTTCAAATAAACATCTTCCGGAGAGATAAAATATTTACGCGCAATTTCGTTTCTCACTGCAGAATCAATTTCTACATTTTCTAATTTCGACAATGGCGATAAAGAAATATTAGTATGTAGAAAATTTTGATTAATTTTGGATGCGAGTTCCACAAAATGAATTTCTTTCCCCAAGACAATGGCGCTAGTTATTGGTTTTTTCCTAGGAAAACCTGCAAGCTGTTTAATGGATTTCCACCACGAAGCTGCATTCTCGCAGTTTTCAACTTTACTTGCAAAGAAAGAACTACGAAGCCGATTGCATAACCTGTTTACTTTATTTCTCAAGTTTTTGAAAACTAGTGGGTCCTTGGACATTGCTTGCTGTCGATGTTGGATTAGAGTTTTTAACTCTGGTGTAATCCAAGGTTTGTCTGTTGGATGTTGTTTAATTTTCCGTAATGGAAAAAAGGTATCAACAGCATAACTTAACAATGTTTGGAATGCAGAAAGTTTTTGTGTACACGTTGGAAGATCTTGAATAAATGACCAGTCAGTAGATACCAGCCATCTCCCAAAACTATATTTCATATGTAAGATGAATTCTAAGCTAAGGTCTTGCCATACATATCGACACGGAAAAAGTTCGAAGTGAACTAGATTTTAACTTAAGATTTAAGTTAACGAAGGACACTGGACGTTTAGTTAGCTCGAGCTAACTAAACAAATTACGAATTAACGAACAATTTTATCACAACTGCAGGAGAACCATTGAAAAGATAAGAAGCTACGGTGGACCATTTATGACGACAACAACGTTAACCGAGAAATTAAGCTTCGCATGGACTGGTGACTTCGATTTATTAAAGCAATTCGTAAGTGAAGATTTAAAACTTGATGTTACTTGGTCACAGCCTGGAGGGGAAAAAAAGCTGTTTACTTTCGAAGATTCAACGATAATATGGAGAAAGAATAAGAACTTGTTTTTTGATGGAGAAAAGGCGAGTGATGTTATTAAAGAGGTATGTAAACTGATATGTATGGATAATCCAAACGTGCCTGCTTCAGACTTTTGGCAATCAAGCAAATCGTCTGTCCGTACCGACGTCGAGAATCTTAAACTTGGTTCTATCCGCATATCCGCATGGTTCTCATTAATGACGACTTCAAGATCTTCCAGTTTATTGACAAGGGACCTTGTGTTAGAAAGAAACAAGGTAGGGAGAGTAACTCTTGAATAAACAGATTCAACTTGGTTATAGGAAGTTGGCCGATCGGTAAGAGGAACTGAAATTAAATTGTGGTAGTTTGATTGCCTCTTCCTGCAAGGGATATAGGTCTTAATTGGTTGCAATCAGTCAAAGGTGATTCTTTCGGTATCGGGTTAATATTTGCAATTTTCCACAACATAGGCACACATTGCTGCTGTATTGAGGAGTTGAATATCTTGGTAGTTACCGGTGCGAGGTACTGTGAAAAATCTTTCCACAACCAGTATGGAAGACCATCCGGACCTGCCGCAGTACGTCTTTGCTTCTCCATGAATTTTTTAACTGTACACATATCGACAACGGGGATACGGGTTCCATCTGCAATTGATAAAAGTTCTGGGGTCGTGTAATGTGTATCCGTATTAATCTTTTGAAAGTACGAATTTATAAGATGTGGATCAATAGAAGAGCTAATGCTGTGACTTTTAGTACTTCTACCAGTGATTTTGTTTACAGTATCCCACCATCCCTTTGACCCTTGACTGTACTTTCTATTCTCGTCGCAAACAGCACGTAGTTGATTTTCACGAATGAGTCTATTTATCGGTTCTTGAAGATCATTATTCGCTCCCCTCGTTATTTGCTTATTTCGTATCTTACATAAATGTTTAACAAGTGGAGTCATATAAGGTGGGTCACGTGTAGAGACTTTAACCTTAATTAAAGGAAAACACTCATTAAACATTGTAACAATCGTGTCATTAAGTAAGATAACTGCCTCGTCAACATCAGTACAGTTGTAAACTCTACTCCAATTGTACACTCTCAATTTATTCCTCATATCATTCTTTCGATAATCTCTAACATCTCTAAAATATACATGTTTCCTCTCTGGTCTTGCTTAGAGTCGAGGAGTGACCATGACCGCCAAAAGGTCCGACCTTACCAAACCTTTGAAAACAGTAGGTTGTTTCCATAAGTGTGGGCAGTTAGTCAAGAACACATCCAATACTCTCCTACCTCTAGTAGACTTCTTAACTAGTTGTTCCACACTATGCTGACTACAAAAGTCTTGTATCCTTAATTGATTGATATCTCCAGCAATGATTATTCTCGCGCAAGGCTCAGAAAATAAAATTTGCTCACAACTCTCAGATAAATGGTCTAGTAGTTCAGATTCAGGTTATACTGGATCGGGTGGATGATACACCACAGCAACATAATATTTGTTATTAACTGTCTGAATTTCACACCATAGACATTCTAAGCTATTGTGCGAGAAATTGAGATTCTTAATTTTCCAATCACTTCGACACAATATTGCAACCCCTCCACCAGGCCGTGAATCACAACGATCTTTCCTTACCAGACTATATCCATTTGGGCATATCAAACTCGATGGTATCATATTGTTAAGCCACGTCTCAGATATGAGGCAGATGTCTATGTTGTTAGTACTTATTTCGACGTTTAATGCAGACGCAGCGTCAGGTTTAGCTAATGATCTAGCGTTTATAACCAAGCATTTTGGTATGATCTTAGAAACTGGAGGGCCAAGCTTAGAGAGCTTAACTGTTATTAAATTATCAGCATTGCGTTTGTTTTGCTTTGATCTATATTTACGCGAAGAAATTCTAACAGGTATTTGAGCCATTATACATATGTTGAATAATTCTCATCTTGGGTCACTTTAATTCTCATCTCAGTTCTTTCCCTAGCGTGTTCTTTTGATAGGCAAGGTTTGCAGCATACAAACCTTGGCCAAAAATCTTCTTTTTGCACCACTGAGCAGGCTGATGAAGGAATATTGACTTTAGCTGAGTTTGTCCCCTTGCGTCGGCTTTGAAAAATGGAAATATAAGTAGGTGTTATATTCTGTTGCTTAAGGTAAGATAAAATTTGACACTCTTTCACACTTTCAGCGATTCCAGTTAGAAAGAATTTCTTTATCTTGTTTCGCTTTCGTTCAACTCCGATAAAGCCTTCAACAATCTCGCTAGACGACTCATTGGTTATTCGTGGTTGATTCTGCTGGATATTTCCGGGGTTTTTGTACACATTAGGCTTTTCGTTATTTGTACAAACTTTATTTTTGGCAGGATGAGATATTACCACTTCAGCATAAGTTTGTTGATGTTCTCCCACTCTAGCATGGTTAAGAATAGTGTTATCAGCAGTCGACAGATCTCGTGCACTAAATTTATCTTTGGGACAAGCCACAATCACATCACTTGAAATCTCTTCAGGCAATTTTGAAGGTACAATCTCACTAATCTCATTACGCTGATGTGTATACTCTGCACTTTCTCCCTTTATTTTGGTGCTTTTATCAGTTGTTAAGTTTGTCAATGATGTGTAGCTGCCCAAATCGTCTTCAATGGAATTTATCGATTCTTCCAATACAATAACGTTGTTAACATCAACTCTATTAGCATTGCAAACATGAGCCTGATTTCCATATTCAAAATGCCCGTTAGCAATAGTTGAGGAATCTGTCGAAGGTACTTGGCCATGACTTTTTTTATTTTTCTCCATAAAATCTTGTAGTTGTGAGATAACAGAAGTTACATGCGAGACAGAGTCCGACAATGTTTGAATCGTTTCCCCGTTTATCAGCTGGCCGAGTTCAAGGTTCTCTATATCCGCAGAAATATCTGACAATTTGTCTGAATGTCGGGCTTCTGAACTAAGCACTTCTGAATTGTCTTTATCGTGTTCACATATCTGTTTACATAATTTTCACCTTAAAATTGCTCGCCTTCTCACCATCCAAAGACAATAAGTTCTTATTCTTTCTCCACGAAATCGAAGAATCTCTAAAAGTAAAATGCTTCTTATCACCCGCAGGCTGAGATCACGTTCCATCAAGTTTCAGTGTATCGCTTACAAACTGCTTCAGCGATTCAAAGTCTCCGGTCCATGCAAAACTTAATTTGCCGGTTGTTGTCACCATTGAAGTAGGTTAGCAGGCTTTTGATGAGCGATTGATTGAGGCTCAATCCGAAAAGATGGTTAGTAAACGACCCAGTAAGCAAACGACCCAGTATCAAGTTGATATCTTGGTGGAAAATTTTCATGGGTTACAATTTCTTGGTGCTGTTTTTGAAGGTCTGTTTGCAGGTACGTGTATCTGCTTACCTCTTACTGTGTCTTTGTCTCTATTAATTGTATTTCTGAGATGAGGAACTGTGATAACTACATGGTATTACAATAAACAGAACAGTACGAGTAGCTAATGAACACAAATCATACAGTTTGAAGTTCTGTTTGAATTTAATTTGCAAAGTTAATTAATTTAAATGTAAAACAATACAGTACAATACAATATAATACAATACAATATAATACAATACAATATAATACAATACAATATAATACAATACAATATAATACAATACAATATAATACAATACAAAACCATACCATATCATTCCATACCATACCATAAGATTCAATACAAGACAATAGAGTACAATATATATATATATATATATAAATATTTGCGTGTGTGTGTTTATGTGTATGTATATGTATGTGTATATGTAAGTGTATATGTATATGTATGATGAAAAGTTTCTTTTCAAGCTTTATCTCAGAAAATTTTCTGAGTTCCCCAACGGGAGTCGAACCCTCGTCTCCCGATTGCCAGTACGTTTGTTTTACCACTAGACTATTGGGTCTCAGACGGCAAGTGTGATGTTAATTAGAGACCTGGTTCGTAATAAGAGGCATATCAATATTACGAACCAGGTCTCTTATTAACATCAAACTTGCCGTCTGCGACCCTATAGTCTAGTGGTAAAACAACCGTACCGGGAATTGAGAGACAAGGGTTCGATTCCCGTTGGGGAACTCAGAAATTTTCTGAGATAAAGTTTGAGAACAAACTTTTCATCGTTATATACCCAAGCCTACAAACATCTACACTTGGTTAGATGAAATTTACTCATACATGTATATGTATATATACCCATGGTGACTGTAGTTTTTTTTGTTTTTTTTTTAGCTTGTTTCGTGTCTGTGGATTGATGAAGTAAAACAATATAGCGGATGCTATGTTCTTCAGTTGCTCAGCTTGTACTGTTTGCGCCAAGCTGGATACATTTACAGACCAACGAACACTTGCAGAGACTGACTGTGTCTCCCCGGATGATACAGGTCTACCTATGGACTGCGCTTGTTTCGTCTTTGTCCTTCTTCAGTACAGGACATTGACCAGGATATTAAACAAGAACTTACAAAGCGATTCGAAACGGCTTCAAGGTATTGTAGCTGCGTCTTTCAAACGTCTAATTCTCATTAATAATGCA
Source organism: Heliopora coerulea (assembly GCA_030142905.1). Classification (NCBI taxonomy): domain Eukaryota; kingdom Metazoa; phylum Cnidaria; class Anthozoa; order Scleralcyonacea; family Helioporidae; genus Heliopora; species Heliopora coerulea. The sequence continues at coordinate 94,425 of JASJOG010000406.1, forward strand.
CGTTTGAATAAAAAAATAGATTTGTTTGCGAGCTGTTAAAAGTAAAGGTTCTGTAAATGTTAGTCAGCAGTGATGGATGTTGCTTCATGTTGCGTCATATTGACATCTTATTTTAGATTTCCATGAAGAACTCACCTTTACAACAAAAATATCTCAGTGTCATGCCTGCAATAATGGTAAACTTAACAAGTTCAAATCGTATTCTTGTCAAATAATGTAAACGCAGTCGGTTTGCTCACAGCTGTCGACGCTTACGGCTCGTTTGCTGGCCCGATAAGGGCAATTCGGATTACGACTTTGACACAAATTATAGATGTCAGCGGTTTGACGTATAAATGAAACGAAGGTGTCTTTCTTGTAGTTCTCGCCATAGAGATCATATGTTAACCAGAGGTAGCACTACCTAAATCTCATTCCACCACAGATGACAGATTGAAGATCGCCCTTTTGGAGAAACTGAGGAGCAAAACAAACATGCCCGGATGAAAAGTTCAAAGTCACGGTCAAAGGTTACTTCTTTTTTTTCTTGCTTTTTTTTGTAACTTCTGTAATTTCAACTTCTGTTATGGGTATGGTCCGAATTTGTCCTCGAAATTCTCACTGATCCAGGTCTGAAATAAGTTTCGCAAAACCGGACCTTGTACATTCTCTACATCAACTATATCGTTATTACCACAGTTAAGCCCGTAATAATATTATTTTGGCTTTACACGCACGGAAACGAAGTGAAAGCCTTGAAACAATACCAGAACCATAGAGATCGCATAAGAGGGGGAATGGGGACCAAAAAAATGTTGTCAAACGCTGCCATTCTGAGTAAACTGGGAGGCAAATTGTTCTTCTCCAGGCCCTTTTCCACCCGTTCGAAAACTTCGAGGTCGAGCAACTGAAGTTTAGGGAATCGTTTCGTGTTTGTTTCCGTCACGGGCAGCTTTCTTGGCTTCACTTTTTGCCCGGGAAAATGACTGGGAGTTAGCATTCCAGATGTGGAAATCGAATTCACTGGTGTACACCTGATGAGCCTAAGCATTCCAAAGTAGGTAGCGTACTCACGAGGGACTGGGCCCGCCAGGTTCAAAATGATCAATACTTTGTGCTTCGTTATTGATGGGGAAAAGAGTTAGTCAGTCACTTACTGATGAGTCAGAGAACGACAACAAAAAGGAAAAAGGAAAGTCTTAAAACCACTGAATTAGTCAATCTTTAATTTACTACAGATGATATATGACAACGAAGGTTCATCAAGCATTTGCTTTGAGCGTAAAATCCTCTTCCATCTCGCTTAACCACCCAATTTCATCCCGGGAAAAAACGAATCTTTGTTGAAGAAAAATCAGACCATGTAGCCAGCCAACATACGAATGTAGTTAATGATTTTCACCACTGCAGGTCACCTTTGGCTACCCTATCCCTTTTTTTAAGCATACTTTTGCTTATAAAAGTGCTTTGCATAATTTTTCCCAATAAGACAAGTAGAACTCGAAATATGACCAGAATTGCTACATGTTGGAAGTACAACATGTTACGTCATCAGGTATACTTTCCAAACCAGACCCCTGACTCGCACCTTCTTTTAGTATTTCCGATATTGGTGTCTTAACATCTTAAACTATGAAAGTTTGACAAAACATTCAGTTCAGAAGGAATTGCTAAGGAATGAACAGAAACAATCTAATTGTGCCGTATTTACCATAACTCCGTTTAGCTTCGTTTCGTACCGTTTTAAACTCACAGGTTCTTGGGTTTTGGTTCGATGAAACCTTCTCTTTCCAAACGAAAAAAGTTTGTTTTAATATGCATTGAGGATGCCAATGACAATAGCTTTTGTTTGATACTTATACTGCCGGATATTACCCATTGACGAACAAAATTATCTGATGTATGGTAGTGTACAATTATAGTACAGTGCGAATAGGACAGACGAAGAGTTAATTTGAATCTTGAATGAATTTACTATCGGATCTCCTCACCAAATTTCAGTCCCACTACCCTCTTCTCCAACGAATACACCTGCAAATATTTCTGACGTACAAAGCAATCACCGGCCACTTTACCTGTTAACTATCTTCCACTTACCTAAAAGCAATTTAGCATTATGTGGGTCTTCAAGATCAGTCAAATACAACCAATGAATAAGATTGTGATTTAGTTTCTTGGTCCAAGAATAATCTATCAAGCATTGTGCAAATTGAATCATTTAAATTAAATTACATCATAAAAAAATGAGTATCTCACTTCATTCGTAAATGAAATGCTCGTATTACTACCACTGACACACTACAAACCCTGTACGGGATGCGCAGCACAACACTGTTCACAGGTTGCAGTAAAACATTGTTCACAGGGTACAGCACAACATGGTTTACAGGGTGCAGTACAACATTGTTAACACGGTACAGTACAACATTGTTTACAGTGCACAGTACAACTTTGTTTACAAAGTACAGTACAACATTGTTTGCAGAGTGCAGCACAACATTGTTCACATTGTACAGCACAACATTGTTTACAGTGTACAGTACAACATTGTTGACAAAGTACAGTACAACATTGTTCACATTGTACAGCACAACATTGTTTACAGTGTACAGTACAACATTGTTGACAAAATACAGTACAACATTGTTTACAGGGTGCAGTACAAAATTATTTATGGGGTGCAGTACAACATTGCTCGCGGGATGCAGTACAATGTTTACGCCTGTTTTCAATTGCATACTAGTTGTGCATTTTTTTACTAGTTTATTGACATTTATAAGTTAATTTAAATTTTACAATTGTCTTTCGTTCTACCGTCAAACCGGAAAGCATTAGGGGATTTACAGTGCATGCACTTGATTTTCACGGAACTATACCGACTCGATCTACAGTAATAAAGCACCTTAGGTATGTAAAAAGTTTATTATACAACACGTATGTCCTTCAGACCACTTTTTCCGGAATAACTTATAGGTGTCACTAACCTGTACACAGTCCAGGAGGCCACCCCAAGACCAAAATATACTGGACAGGCAACATGACAGCTAGAAATAACAAATAAATTCGCCATACCGACGACGACTTGTTGGGGCCAAGCAACAGAAACCCTCCCAGCCAAAATGGGTAAATCACAGATAAAGCGTCACAACGAACCCCCATGTTAATCACAACTGTCATAACGCAGACCTAAGAGAAATTCGCAATTAGTGTAACAGTAAGAGAAGTGAGCTGGATGTGAAGGATCAATAAAAAATAATAAATGAATTAAATACAAGCCAAACGACACTATAGAGCGTATGCACTCAGGCCCAAAGACCCGAATAACAAAGGACATGGCGGCCATGTTGATCTACCTAACAAGAAAAGATGACAAAATTCTTTTGTGAAAGAACACCAAAATGGTGTCTATGATATCAAGTGCATACACTCTATAAAATTCTGTTTCAAAACATCACATGGATCAAATTGTGGACATAGGGAGAAAATAAGGTTAAAGTTTAAGTTGAATGACTAGGGAGTCGTTCAAAACTACAATCATTGACAAGCATGTTTGAATCAGTGAAAAAAAATTCCCGTGTAATTGCATGAAAAATGAGCATGATCAATTTAACCCCGGCTTCCCCCTCCCAATGTCGTTTCCACATGGATGAACATGGTGAGCGATTCGCAAGAGAAGACGCAGATATCCTTCTCTTGCAACACAACCTTGAATAGGGGGACAGGTGGGATAGCGACATGTATACATCTGTTTTGTTCCAACAAATTTGTCAATGATTGTAGTCGTTGATTTCTGTTGTCTCACGGAAACAAAGCGGGTTTTCAGGATATCATTTAGAAACACGAAACATCTCTACAGCTTGATGTTAAGCTCGCTCGCTCTCTACATAGCATTAAATTCCGCTGTGAATCCCCATAATTTTTGCCTCAACATCGTTGTTTTACTTTCGGAATTCTTAATGGTAATGCTTAAAGTTGACGGAACAACCTTACTGCGCATTTCCGTTGCTGTTCATTACCCATTTTCAGTTAAACAGAGTTTCGTGCGGTACAATTATGCGACACTTCGAAAAAATTGTCGAAGTAAAGCACAATAGCAAAAGTGTGTATATCCTTTTTGTGCTGAAAGGCAGCACCTTCTTCATCCTTTCTAAGACCGTTATTAGTTTGCTAACTTTTTCTGCAAAATTTTGAACGTGGCAATAGAATATCAACTCATTATCTAAATATAACACCAAATAGATTCATTCTTTTGAATTGATGAAGAATCGTATTCTTTAAAAAAAATATAGTAAAAAGTTTAAACCGAAAATATCCATCTTGGAACTTGATACTGAAGTAAACAAAAGAAAAGACACAGTTATCGTGGTAATATCTCGACTCTATTCCAGGGTCGTTATCAATGGAATCGAAATATTACCACGATTTGTCTTTTCTTGTGTTTACTGGAATATCAAGTTCCAAGATGGATATTTTCGGTTTAGTTTTTCTACTATATTTTCTTAAATTTTCGGCTGGCTATGGTTTTTGGTCAAATCGTATTTTTGCATAGCAATACCAGTGACCCTTGGTAGTTTGTTTATCTTCGAGGGCCGCTGAGTTTATTGCTTATCATTGGTACGTAGATTAATTTCTGATCATTCGTTCGTTTTGATCCATTCATCGGCGTCCTTCAGATTTATGTCGATCACTTCTTCAATGTTTTCTGGGTCGCGATCTGCTTAGAATACTTGCTGTCGTCGGCGTACGTAGAAAGATCACAGCTATTTAGGGCTTTTTAACAAATGCTACATATAATGTAGACAATTTCTCCACCTGCTCTAACACGATCCGGCCGGAACAAACTATAACCATTCATACAGACTAAAGTTTCTGATATAGTAGTTCTAGAATGACGTATTTTAACAACTATAACGAAATTCAATGTTTTTCAATCTTCTTTCGTCCTTTGCATTTTAGAACCTGACTTCTGAGAATATGTATGGTCTGAAGCCTCCAGCTCTGCCCCCCTCCCCTTCCCCCTCCCCCTCCCCCCAGGCTCCACCGTTCATATACCCATACGCATAAAATTTATTCCATGAGCAAGTTTGACTGTTCTAAACACAGTTAACTTTATAACAGCATAACCTCTATTTAAATAATCAACCGGGTATCAAATTTATCCAATGTATACGACTTATCCCTTTGGAAAAGTTATCTACAATTAGCACAGCCATCACCCAAAGTAATTTTTTAACCTACCTTCGTTCGTTATATGTCCAACGGTGAAATTGACTTACCTCCCACCCAAAATTATGAAAGAATTTATCACACAGGGATTTGATCATATTGAATAATCCCTTGTCGGCTTCTTGTAAACTGACGGTTTCAGGAAACAAAATTCCCTTTGGTGGCTCACTGACATCAGACATAAGACGATACAGTTTCTATTAAGAAAATAAAATGTGTACTAATAAGAAGCGATTTCTGAATACAATTAACTATAAAAATTTTTGATAAAAGACTAAACATTCATTTTATGTACAAATATAAAAATCGACGACCTTTCGACGTTGGACAAACGTCATTGCCAAGTCAAAAATTTGAGGTGAAGTGGAACTATAAACACTAACTTAAAACTTTGGGTCGTTAAAAAAAGAAACAAAAGGTGTTGCGTTAAACAAAGAGTTTAGCAGAAATAGTTTTTGTTTGACGCAACATTTTTTTTATCATTTTTAATGATCCCTTGGTTTAATTTAGTATTTACAGTTTTACTCAACCGCCATGTTTTGACTTGACAATGACGTTTAGCCAACGTCGAAACGACGTCCGTTTATATATTTGTAAATAAAATTAACTGTTTTCGATTGCTATCGCAAATTTTTATAGTTAAGAGAATTAAAGTTACAAACCCCTCTGCGGATAAACAAGTCAAAAATGTCTCAGAATTAACTGAGAATTATTTGGCCCAATGGTTCCAGCAGGGTTGAGGAGCCTATGCTGGTGAATCATCATGAGACTATTTCGAATTTATAGGGTTACCACACTTTATCAGAGGTTCTGAGTGGAAACTTTAAAGTCTGCCTATGGCCAAATCATGAAGTCAAACTTCGATAAATTCACATTATTTTATTATTTGTTTACTGTGATGGTTTCGCTCCTAAGCAGCTTTTTTTCTCATGTTATTTTCACGAAGAACGATCGAAATTGCATGAATTTCAACTGAAATAACATTCTTAACAGACGAACTGCCTGTGAAATCACATTTCAATATCTTATAGTACGTAACAGTTGTGGACCCACAATACTGTCGCACAATTAAAACAAACTATTTTAGGCAGTGTGAAGTGTTTTTTCTGTACTAATAAGCCTCCATCATACTTTGCAATGATGCACATGAAGTTCAGTGGTGTTGAAATATATTATGTAATTTATCCAATCAATTCTAGGTTACCGAACTTGGATGTGCACAGTGGCGTGGCCATTGGGGTGCCGGGGGGGCTTCTGCCCCCAAAATTTAATTGCACTAGTGAAGTTGTTGTCTGAAATATTACACAGAATATTTTCAATTGCCTTAAATAAATAACTAGGGGTCTAAAATTCGAAATATAACCAGTAGTTTTGATCGTACAACCAAAATTCTCCATAACCTTGCTTTCAGTTCCCAGAGGTCCCCTTTCTAAAAAGAAAATGCAGGCCTAGCAACCTTTCTGGATATGCACCATCAAAAACATGAAATTCATAGGTTCTTTGTTAGAAAGGGCTAAACAACTCGAATCAGGTCAACCTATCCAAAAAACTAGTGAAAGGGGAATGTTCTGCGGCTTTTCTTACCTGATGATGGTTGACCACGGTTTACAGAACGATCATAAATATAATAAAAAGGTATCCCTAAATGCAAAATAACTAGTTAGATCCATAATTTGAAAGTCGTCTTGGTTTTAAACACTCAGTAAAAGGTAACTACGCACCTCTATGTCCGTTGAAATGTCTCAAGTCTTGTAGAAACCAACCCACAATGCATTATTGGAAAAGTGGTCGACCAGTTTAGACCGACGGAAGCTCTAAGAAATGACAGAATCCAAGAATAGTGAAGCTATTCTAAATGAAAATCAATGCCTATCAAGCTGTTTTTAAGAAACCCATAATGTATCGTATGCATATTTTAGATTGTTGGCTATACTTGTCGTTATTTTATCAGCCAATTGAGGGGCATAAAAGGTCTATGATTGGAAAGCACATGTCCCAACAACATCAAACACAACCGTAGAACGTCGAACATAATTTCAAAACCTTAAAGAAGTGCAAAACTAAATTTGACTGTTTATTGTACGAAATGCTCTTCATTAAGGACTTAAATCCACCTTTAGAAACGGAAAGGGATTCGTTACGTTCTAAACTTTATTTATTTGAATTTTTTTGATTTTTTTTAATCATTTAATTTTAGATTCCATAGTTCTTGATTATTCCTAAAATATTCATCTGAAAATTTGTATACTGTTTAAATTTATTTGTACAAACTCATGTAATTTTGAAATCACTTCTTAAGGCGAGGTTGACTTGAGAATAATGTAAAGTAGACAATGAAACGTCGTCGCTAATTTCAGTTTCTTATTAAAATATTTTGGATTAAAGTTTAAACGTCTTTGTCCGGGAAAGAAAAACAAGACTATAACCAGATGACAATTTGGCAGGATCAGTGAACGCAATTTCCATATCATGAATGCTAACTGGCTAAAGAAAAGTGATGCCAAGATGGCTGCCCATGGAGGCCAATTTTGCAAGTCAGTTTCGGTCCCCTACGCCGGCTTGTACGTCAGGTTTAGTCTCCTACGCGACTTTGCACATTTTGTGAAGAGTTTTCTTTAGAAATACACATAAAACATGCCTTCAAAGGGTACAAATAAGTTTAAGAATTTCAAATATATTTCGACAAAGTCAAATCGATTTACAGTTTATATATTTTCACGAAAATAAATTACCAAACCGACGAGAAACGTGATAAAACGGTCTCGAAAAATTACTTGAAGAAACTACGAAGTGCATGTCATTTTTTACCGTCTATCAGACAATTTAGTACACTTGTTACGCCACACGGCAATAATGAATTCTTTTAAATACTCGAATATGTAAAATTGGTCCACTAATATTTCGTCTGAACACTTTTTCCATGGTTGGGAATGTTTTCGAAGCCGAACCAAACAAAAACTGAAGATTAAATTCGTGCAAAGGACTTGCACTGACTTACAAGACCGCGAAGAGGGCTGAAACTGACGTACAAAATTTCCCTCCATGGGCGGCCCAGTTAACTCAATTTCCATATCTGGAATGCTTACTGGCCAATGAAAAGTGAACCAAGATGGCCACCCATGGAGGCCAGTTTTGGACGTCTGTTTCAGTCCCCTACGCGGTCTTGTACGTCAGTTTTAGTCTTCTACGCGACTTTTTGCTCTTTTCTGAAGAGTTTTCTTTAGAAATACACACAAAATATTTCTTTAAAAGACAGGAGAGAGTTTAAGAATTTTAAATATATTTCTACAAAGTCAAACCGAGTTACTGGTTATATATTCTAACGAACAAAAATCACCAAACTGACGAGAAACCTAACAAAATGGCCTCGAAAAATTACTTTAGGAAACTACTAAGTGTTTGTCCTCGTTTTACCGTTTACCACCTCCAGACAATTTAGTGCACTTGTTAGGCGACACGGCAACAATGAATCTTTTTAAATACTCGATAATGTAAAACTAGTCCAGTAATGTTTCGTCTGAGCACTCTTTCCATGGTTGACGATGTTTCCGAAGCCAAACCAAACACAAACTGAAGATTAAAGTCCTGCAAAGGACTGAAACTAACGTCTAAAATTCTCTCCATGTGCAGCAAACTTGGTTTCACTTTTTGCTGTGCAAATGGCTGGGAGTTAGCATTCCAGATATGGAAATTGAGTTCACTGGGCAGGACTCAGCTAGACTGCAGTTTAGCTGACCCACCTTTCCGCTGCTCTTTGTTGTGGGCTCAGTGGGCAAACTTGGCAGAGTTTGGCGGGAAAACTGTGCATGTTGACGCATGTGAAAGTATATATACATTTGATTATTTGGAGTGAAAGAGACAACGAATATCGTGAAGAGACGAAAGCTATTTACTTATATATTATCTACATTTGATTAGGATTAGGGTTAGGGTTAGGGTTGGGGTTGGAGTTGGGGTTAGGGTTAGGGTTTGGTCTAGGTCTAGAAATAATCCAAGACGTTGATGAAGAAACAGTGGAATTGGTAGGATTTTAGCCAGTAGATCAAACAGTAAGTTTTGTTCAAGCAGTAAAATCGTTAAATAGTATTATTTTTTTTCAATTTGCAAATGTCTTCATAACGTAGCAGTACTTTAGGTTCCGTCATAAGACCATTGAGCTTTGCTGCTAAATTTCGCACCAAAATCTGGTTTCCTTGTTTACTGAGCCAACGGCATATACTAGCTACAAGATGGCGGTTTTTGCTGTAAGATAAAGAAAGACACGGTAAACAGGAAGGTTACGTAACAATAAGACTTACCGTGTCAGAACAATTGTGCTGGAAGACATCTTCTTGGACAAACTGCAGCTGATAGGGCATTTTAACAAGAATAACCAAGGAGCTCCAGATAAGGAAACAGTAAGACAAGGCTCTTTGTATGACTCGTGAAGCCATCGACACAGCTAGCAACACGATGATGACAGCATTAATGGCACAAACCTATTGAAAAGAACGTTGTTATTAAGCTACAAAAATAGAAAATGTAAGACAACGATTTTATATACCATATGGCTAAGCTCGCTACCCGGTCCGTAAGCAGAATGACGTACACTGATTGGTTGCCTAGCCGTGCAATACGTTTTTCGTACAGATCGGCAAGTTACTAGGGAAAACTTTCCGAACTGACTTGAAGACAAACAAACCATATTCAGGCATGTTTTACAAAAGAATTAAGATAACAAACCACCAAAAAGCTAGTCCCATCTTCTCAACAATAATTCTAAGCAGAAAACTAAATAAATTCGTGCAAAAAAACTCGCAAAATGATAGGTAAATACAAGGAAGTAAACCGAAGCCGTTAAAATGTTAATAAGCCGTTGCTTATTAACTTCATTTGTTCGGTCTGTACGGAAAAGTATTTGTTCTCGGTTTCTTTTTAACAGACCTGCACGAAAATCTCAGGTAAATGCATTTCTACTCACCTCACACTCGGTTAATAAGTAATTAATATTAAATACTCAGATAATACCGTGGTTGTGTAAACTGCACTTGCAAGGCATATAAGTACGCATCCATCGATTCTCTGCCCCCACAAAAGCGCAGACGTGACTACACGACAGTTATAGAACTTTTTTTAGTAAGTCTTTTGTATTTTAATTAGTCAAAAATTCAACAGATCTTTCTAACTCTTTCTTGTATAATGTCTTCGTACAACAACACATTTGAAAATAGAACAGTCAATAGAACAAAGCAAAAACCAAAACTGAAACAAGGAACAACAAGGAGAAAAAAATCGTCCATAAAAGGGCTAAGGCAGCCATTTCGAAAAGACTCCACTTCGTCCAAGTCTGGCTGGATGATACGAAGCCTAACCAAAACTTTCCTTCATATTAATCCTAAAGCCCACAACAATTTTTAGAAACATTTAGCTGGAAATTTCTAAAAAAATGACCAAAAATTCAGGTTTTAAGAGTTTTGTTTGAAATTTTCAATGCACATGGCTAAGTGATTGTGCTTTGCTAAGTTTTGTTGCTACTAAATGAAACACTGCCATAAAAGAGCAGTCACTTTCAGTTATATTAAAAGTTGTAAAGACATTTTAAAGATTGTTTTCATTTTAAGCAATATCTAAATATCTGAACTGACCATATGGTTCATTTGGTGGTGTCAGGGTTAATCATTTTATTTCGGTCGCAGTTAACAACCAGTTTCACATCTACAGCCTGGTAAATGTTTAACTATATTTCAAGAAGCATACGCTAAATGTTGTACACCATTCAACAACATAAAGTGGCAACTTGGAGTACTTACCTGTGAGAGTACGACGCATATTAGAGTTAAGCTAACAATTTTAGACATGTGAAGTCCTCCCATTCTCCACAATAGCACTGTTGCGTAGTTACACCAAAATGCGAAACTGTTTTGATTGTCCCTAGGAGAACTTCCCTTATGGCTCTCTTCCTGTTCGTCAGCGGTGGGTGCAATACTAAAGGAGCCTCTCCTTTCCTTCTCGACAGTTGTTACTTGACGTCTTGGAAAGCAAAGATCGATCATTGCTATGAAGGGTTTGTGAAAAAAATGCAGCTGTATAACAATGATGACTGAGAACGCAGTGGGAGTCAAAAGGCCTAGATGGCCCAAGTCTTATAACCTACACAAAAATCAAAGATAAAAGACAGTATTAGTATTTCCTTGTAAGATGTTGGGCTACAAGGTTTCTATGTAGCAAATAAACAAATATTCTGATAACGTCTTTTAATCACCAAAATTGGGCAATGATTATACATGATTTTAAAACCAATCATTGTCAGAAAAAAGAGATGCACGTGCAGCATTTTATCAAAGCTGTCCAAAAGAGCACTTTAAACCCAATTTCCTTGAAAGCTGAAGAACCTAATGACTTTAAACGCCCCCTCACGGTTGTTACGGATGCCGTGAAACATTTCAAACGGGATTATGCTTGTGTAAGGTGTACAGAAGTTGCCGTTTTAATATCATAGATCTACATAGAACAGTAATACCCAGCAAAGCTAATGGTTTGAACCCGGAAGAATCAGTACGTGTTGAAGGTAGATCGTCCAGGTTAGAATAGTCTTGTGAAAGACTGTTGATGACTGACTTTCTGACGGCCTCAGCGGCGGACATCTTGACTGTCAACCGTCTCTGTGGCCTTCGAAACGTCAATCACCAAAGGTCTCATGACTACCCTAACCTAGAATATCTACCTGCAACACGTAGTAATACCAAATGTTACCCGTTTACAGCCAAAGTTACCCGTTTACCTGAAAATCATGACTGTGACCTGTATATATTAGGACGAAAATCCATGGGGATGCGCAAATCTACCGTTCTCTATCTGGCCGACATAACGACCAAATGAGCGATTTCTTTCGTCCTGGTGTAGTTCACTCGCGTTGCACGCGTCCGGTGAGAGCTGGGCTTTACAGAACACGTGTGGGAAGCACCTACTCAAAAAACAAATCAACAGACCGTATGCATCAATGACGCCTTGTTTGACATCTATTTTACAAGTGTAGGAGTTGAGATATCGAAGATGATAGATAAACGTTTGTCAGGGTCATACTTCAGAAAAGCCATTTCTGAACCCCAGACAGGGATCGAACCAGCTACCTTCGGATGACCAGGGAACGAGACTCAGATGGTGAGCTAGAGTCTAATTTCGAAATATGCGCTGCACACAACTGTACAAAGGTGGTAATTCGCCCCTCGAACCTTTTAAACACGGCCCAGGCCCCTTATATTATAAGAATAGTATACATCTACTACCGGTAAACAACTAAACAATGTACTTCTTTTGATACAAGTAGGTTTTTTGTGCTTTTTTTGACTACTCCATATGTGAATGAAATTCGAAACAGGTGCTTCCGAGCCTTGGTGGCTGCGAAGTCCTCAATTAACGACGCGAAGTCGAGGCACTTATTTAACGTTTTGTTGAGCATAGAAAAATATCTTTAAATCTAGAAAGAATAACCAAAATGTCGAATTTTTGTTTCTGAGAAATGTCGCCCCACAAAATTTTGCACACAGGGCAAGCGCCTCAATTGAGCCCCCTTTGTGCAGCACTGCTGCTGCCTATGCGGCAACCTCGATATGTTACTAATGATGTTTTTAATGTAATGTCATGGTTTTTCTGAGGTACGAGTTTGACGAACGTTCATTTTAATCCTTGATATCTTCACGTTCCCACACGCAGGCACTCAGGTACATTCAAAAAACATCCGTTAATTTTACGATGACCAGATGTTTTGCGGGAAAACAGTTGACTGAAGATGACGAAGAGAAACTTGGTCGGCTCAAATCCCATGTTGTGGATAGCATCCTCTACGGAACCTGACGTCTGACTCATGTGCGTCATTCACAAAATAGAAAAAGCCCTAGGCAAACAATTCCCTTACAAAAATCTCACATGCAATTTCACATATTAAAATAATATTTCATATGTGAATTGTTTCAATTCAATTTGTGAAATGAAAATTTCATATATGAAATCAATTTTGATATGAGAATGTTCCATTTCATGTGTGAAATATATGTTTCGTACACTAAGATTTCACATGTGAAATTTTCAACCAGCTTATTTCAAATAAGAATTATGTATTTAATGTGTGAAAACGTTTCGATTTCACATGTGAAATGAAAATTTCCTCTACGAAACTGTTCCAATTCAATGCGTTTTTCACATGTGCAATGACATGTAAAATGACATGAGAAATTTTCGTAAGCGTTGGAGACTATTGAACCCATGTTTTGTAATTATTCATAGAAATGACACAACACCCACCATTCGTCCGAGAGATGTGTTGTATTACGCCAGTACATGGGCATATTCTCAAATTGGTAAGTGTAAATGATCAATAAAATGCAAACGGAGTAAATAACCATAGCCCACCAAGCAGGACGTAAGATCAAGCGCCAGAATGAAAACAATACCTGACAATACGAAAAGATGGAAACTAGCATTTTAATAAAAACAGAAATAAAATGTTCATTCTCTTGAATAATGCAAGGTCAAACTGCACAATTAAATTATTAAACAAAAGTTTAAAACTAAGAAATCCGTTGAAAACTAAGAAAGCTAAACCCATATATGGTAATACAGTTGAACCTGTATATAACGGCCACCCTCGGGACTTTGAAAAGTGGCCGCTTAATACAGGTGGCTGCTTAATACAGGATGACCGAAAATACTCCAGGAGGGGCTACTTGGTTGTGGCCAAATTTCACCAACACCTCATTCAAGAAAAGAATAAGACAAGCAGTACTATTTCAAACAATTTGTATGATAAATAAAACATTTAAATGAAAAGTACTAATAACGATAGAATGTATAAACCTAATGTCTTAAGGGAAAACAATTCTCTCGCTGAGAGAAAGACATTTACACTTCTTATTAGACATCGTGGATGAAGTCCGAAAGTAATTGCAGGCTGCGCCTTGAGCAGTATTGTTTGGGTTCAGCTAAATATTAGAACACATTTATCGCCTTTTTGACAGCTACATCACAAGTGGAAGCTTTGAATGACACTCTGTTGTCGCTACACTGTTACAATTCTGTCTGAAATTAAGATGTCTATGGAACTTTTTCACGTAGATTCTTATATTCGCGGGTACCATCCATGTATGGGTATTTGGGAGCCGAAAGTCGATGAGTTGTTTGAACTGAAACGAGAGCCGCAAAATAAAAGACACGAATGCTGTGGCAGTTGCTCGCCAAAATCAAGATCAACAAAATCTGTTTGCCGTAAGACTGCTTCAAAACCATATTTTCACCCTAACGCAATGATGGACAATTACGAAGTGATTGGTCCTGTCCCTAAGTTGATGGCATGGCTGACCAAATTTTTGAAACGGCCAACAAACAGCGGAAAAGTTGTTGTAAAGGGCAAGTGCGTTGACAGAGGTGGAGGTTATGGCCTGGAAATCCCTGCAAGTATACGTTTGAAGGCGATCTATTTTCAATCAAATGGCTGAAAAACAACCTAGCTAAAGAGAAGTTTCGAGTAGAGAATAGCGACACTGAACTGCATGCTAACAATCAATAAATGTTATACAGTGTAATTATATAGGAAATGTTTTGTTTGCTCACAATGTTGACAGATCACGTGAACAGAATAAAGTCCATATAAAATGTGATATGCGTGTTTACCTAAATATTCTCGGATTTCATTTCGAGGGTGGCCGCTTAATACAGGTAAAAATAATAACAAAAGACAGACATGGGAGAGGTAAACTGTGGCCGCGACCGCTTAATACAGGTGGCCGCTTAATACAGGTGACAAATATAGTATTTCTATAGAAAAAAAATCGGGACTTTGAAAACTGGCCGCTTAATAGAGGGTGGCCGCTTAATACAGGACCGTTATATATAGGTTCGACTGTAGTTCCATATGGGAAAAGCTCCATTTCAGTCAACGACAATTTTTCCAAAGGTCAAAGTTCACATACAAAATAATATAAGAACATAATGCTGTGTAGATGGTGATAAATAAAAAGTTTAAAGATTGATAACTGCAAAATGTGATGAATAGCAAATGACTTCCTTGTCGTTATCTAGTCGTTGATTTCATTGCTTTAGTTTCTGGCCTTTTATCGGTTAACTTTTTATCACATCACTGTTTTTCGTACAAAACCTAGTCTAGTTCTCTAACAAAGGGCCTTTTTTCGAAACGTTGGAATTCCTTGAGATCAGTTATTCCAGTTAACAAACTTTTAACCTTTTACATTCGCATACAAATCTGTGAACAGGGGTGCAACAAAAAATTTCGAAGAGCATGGGTCAATCATTTCGAGTGAAGCAGATTTGCGTGATTTTGGGAATCCTACGCTGAAAAACTGTAACTTGTAGGGCAACCATGAGATCTCCCAGAAAAAGGGCAGGGATCACGACCCCCACTCTAGTTGCACAGAATAGGGTTCGTACTCATGCAACCATTTCAAATTCCACCACTTTCAATTAGAGTTTCCACGACTTTTTCCTAATACTAAAGACCTAATTTTGAAAAGGGTTATTTGTATTTTATTAAATCAATTGTTCTCCGTTCAGGAAATTTGTCGCATGAAAACCCAGTGTGACGAAGAAATTCAAAGGCTTCTTCGTGTGATAAAGCGTTCGTTAACTAGATTATAGTTTAAAGTAAAAGGAATGTTAATGCCTAGCATAATATTCATTAAACAGCCACAATATAACAATAATCATCCTCTCACCAGTCCAATGGCGTAGCGAGTGGAGATGGAGGGAGGGGGCCATGCTCATCTAGCTATGATCATTCTAAGTCCGTCGGTATATCATTGGCGAAACAGCAAAGGCATATTCTTTCTTCTTTATTGTCCAGTAACAAACATGTTCAACAAAGTCCCACTAACTCTACTTAGAAAGATTCCGAAAATTTTTACTTCAGTTCTTCGAGTTACTTACTGATTTGCTTTAACAAAATGAGTTATTAAGGTTGCTATTTTGAACGTATCCTAATATTTTCTCGCTTTTGTTGCAATGTTTTTCTTCAAACTGTTGACTTAGCAATTTCGAAAGAAAGAAGAGAAAAGAAAACGGTCCATATATGTAATCCGTGTAAGAAGTCTACGTCACCACTGTGTTCATGAAGTTGACAGGCACAATAGTGACGTACACTAAAAGAGCAAGTTTTACATATCTTATCGGTACATAATATAATAATCATAATTTAATCATTTATGGTCAAGAATTTCCATAAAATGATCAATTACTTCAAGAGCCCAATCACCCAGAGTCACTTTGGAGCTAATAGGTGGTATCACCAATAAAGTACCATCAGGGGATCTTAAATTATACCTTGTTGTCTTAATCTTAAGCAGTTCTTTAAGATAGACTTTGCCTTAAATACAATTAGCAGTATTTTAAGTTCAATTCGAAATTTAACCGGAAGACTTTTTGTACTAAATATTATCGCGTGGATTTAACTGGAATTTATTGGTAAAGTGGAATGCAGATTCTGGTTCATTCATTTCTGCAGGGTAAAGGCTTTTGAATATATTGTAGTACTTGACCGGGCAGCGTTCATGGTAAATTGTTTGAGAAGTGGGATAAAGCACCCATTGTCCTGAAAACTTGTCCAGGCTGCAACAGACTGGCTTTGGATCTTCTCTCGGCTTTCCACACAAGAATTTCATTGCCTCATTCAGGATTGTTCTCCGTAGGAAATGTAACCCCACTGAAGACGTCGGGATGTATTTCTGGCTAAAAAAAAAAAAAATGCAAAGTAAACAGCCACAAGGTAACACGCTGCAAAGCTACTTGTTTTTGGTCACCAAACTATCTTTTGGCGAAACAGTTGTCCACTTCAGTCTTTCTCACTTCTCGGGTGGCTTGTGGATAATGAACTTTACCGTATTCGACCAGAAATGCTTTCATCAGAATTTAAAAAACTTCTTAAGAAAGTTTAAAAGTTTAAAGCAGTCGTCTTTTTGCAAATTCACCGTTGAATCCTTTGGGTTGAGATGCCGCTGAATGCTTTGTTGAAAATACGTAAGAGTTGCAGGTTTGTACGCTACGCCATTTTTCTAGTTTACGAAAGTTCTGCAGAGGAAAAAAGTACATATTTTACTTTTCTCTACTCGTTCTTCTTTCGACCAAAACTTGCAGAAGGTTTGCTTGTCG
The DNA here is from genome assembly GCA_030142905.1 of Heliopora coerulea. Lineage (NCBI taxonomy): Eukaryota > Metazoa > Cnidaria > Anthozoa > Scleralcyonacea > Helioporidae > Heliopora > Heliopora coerulea. The sequence goes on from JASJOG010000406.1 coordinate 111,762, forward strand.
TATTTTGTTGTATGTTATGTATTTTCCTGATTTTTTGTCAGCAATAAAAATTCTAAACTCACTCATGTTTTTTTTTTTGTTTATTTCGTCGGTTTCGTAATTCGTTTCGCCTTCGTCAGCAAAGTCTTGTACCTCCGCATGAATACCTAGCACAAATCTTCATCATAGCACTTCTAATACTCATTTGCAACCAATTTTGAGATAATGTAGAATTTACCGGTTTTTTTAAGACAAAATATAGCAAAAATATATTTCAATCATGACCGGTCCATAATGCTGGTAACCGACCGGTAACCCTTGAGGATGCTCCAATTTGAGGATAATGTAAATACTAATACAGCGTACACCTTCACTAAGTATTGTGGTACTCCAAACAAAGCAAGTTATGGAACAACTTTCAATATCAGCTAGTAAATTTAGGAGGAGAACCTTGCTCTTTCAGACAAGAAAACGATTCAAAAATGTGACCTTCAGACAAATTATCAGAATGAGAAAAGACATCGTAGAGCAGGGGAACTCAGAAAACCATCAAGAAGAAGCTAGTTGTTGGGTCAAGGGAGTAACATGTGAAACAGGACCGTCCTAACTGTTTGTAAATCTTGGCCATAACCTGCATTTTACTGCTTTGGGAAAGGATAACTGTGAATGTGTTTGATGAATTGATCTGAAGTATTCACTATTACTTTACCTCAATCGAATGTGGTTGGTGAACATGGAGTTCGTTAATAAATTGTTGTTTTCGAGAGAGATTATTGAGAATGAGATTATGTAAAGCTAGGCAAACTTTGAATCCTTCCTGTGCCCTTCCATTTTATTTACTCTACCAAAAAGTTCTCTGCTCGTCCAAGATAGTGATGTTAGTTTGAATAAAGCTAAGAGTTTTATATGATATATTATAGATTGTTAAACATGGAACTGGTTATTGATATATATATATATATATATTTATATATATATATATATATATGTATGTATCAAATTGTTATGGACAGATCAAGAGTTGTTATACATTGTATTTACAGTTCATTTAGAGTATGATAAAAACTAATAATTTGGGATTTTACTTTGCTTTTTGTTTGTTGCATTAATTGCTGTAGTTACTGTGGCTACAACTCTTCTTGAAAAAACTAAAAAGTGCATGAATTTGGTTGCCTAGAGCTTGTAATAAAGTGCAGTAAAATGTTTTATACAGGAAATGCCCGCAAGAGTTTTGTTTTGGTTGCACTGGTTTGTACAGTTATGCCTTACCCTAAATTGTACATGCACCAAATGCATACTTTAGGAAGTATGTGCTCAGGAAAATTACTATTTTTCCATTGAAAAGTATTCTGATTTTAATCCATTCATGCACAGGTAAATCACTGTCAAAAATGCAGGAAATGGTGTTTTAGATGTTCTAATAACTCAAAATTTTCAGGGGAAGCATGCCCTCAGACCCCTCCCCCAAGTTTCAGTACTCCAGTGACCCGGTCAGATTTTAACGTCGATCCGCCCCTGATACTTGATGTCTTGTTGCTGTCGTTAATTACTTTTGGTGTTTTATTGACGAATCAGTTAAAAGAGACTTTGTGCTCGCGTTTATGAAATTGATACATAAGTGCGATTGAAATTTTTTTTTTGCTCTCGGTTTGGTTAACTTTGATTTTTCCTTAATTACATTTGTCGGTACATCGCTAATATCTTGTCGGTACATTGGTCTAAAAATTTCCCCTGCTCCCCATTTTCAAATTCCTGGCTACGCGACTGATGCTATATAATTAAATTACTGAAATTATTGCTACAGGCGTTTTATAAATAAATCTTCATGAAATCCAATTATAATCACTGCTTTGTGTTCCTGCCCTTTAATAGGACAACCAATCGACTGTAACTGCATTAACGTTTAATTCCTTTTTCGCAAATGTCAGTCCTTTCGTAAATTTCGTTTCAGAAACGAGCAGACGCAGGAAATTAAGTTGTTACATCTAATGTATATGATGGGATATGATGGGACATGATAGGATACTCCATGGTTAAAGCTTAAGTTTATTGACCAATGTGATCAATCTCGATTTTCTATTTTAGACAGTAGACCGAAATTAAGTTTTTTAAGATTATTGTTAATAGACTGCATCTTGTTTATAATAAGAAATGCAATGTGGACTGCAAAGGAGGTCGCATCCAACCACAAGGATTTAATCCATTATGTTGCTTTTGATTTTCATGAGCGCAGAATGACGACATGCTCAAGCGACCAGACAGTGAAGGTATGAGAAGAGATTGTACAGGACCAGCAGCTTTAGAATTCTAACTTTTACAAACATATTTTAACTCAGTGTAGTGTGTCTGCGATCAGCTTTCTGAATTTGATATTATCCGCTATATATACGCCGACTTCAAAAATAACAATCGCGTTCCACTCTGTTTTAACATATTAAGGGACGCAACCAGGAATTTTGAAGGGCAAAGGTGTGATGGTAGTACGAAGGCACCGACAGGTCGGTTTTGATCATTTGGAATTCAGTAGATACGTATGGCTTGTAGAAGTGAGGGCAAAAACTGAGACCTCAGAAAAGGCAGGGGTCGCAACTCCCCAACTTCTCCTCTATTTTCACCTCCTGTTCAGCAGAGTATGGCAGTTTTCAATAAGATCTTGGGTGACCAAGTCTAAAATTCTGGTGTGCAAGTGTGCAATGTCAAGTCAGACTCAAGACAAGTGTACACTGTGACAGTCTTCTGTCGAGTAATCAAACTGTGCAGTACTAGACTGTCAATGAAATATGCATTTCTCACAAATATTCAAAGCAGAATTGTCCATGGTTTGGAACCATCAAAATTTTTTTCTAACTTCTGTACCATTTGGTACCATCTCAAAGCCTCCAGTTACATGTACTTCAAAAATTCAAATTACTGACTGAAATTGGCTGCCAATTTAAAACTGTTCCAAGTGTGCCATGTTGTTTGATAAAAATATCATGGGTGTGTACTTGACATGCTCTGCAGACCTCACACTCCCTGTTATCAAACATTTTCTTCACACCTCTCTGTATTTTCTGCTGTCTTACCTTGGTAATTCTTTTTCCTTAGTAACCAATTGTTTTTTATTTTTGTAAATGTGTAGGATAATTTACAGTAAGTTCATCTGTTGTAAATAATTCTTATCACTGTGAAGGTCTTACATGATCAATGAAAAAATATGTCAGCAATTGAAATTTCACTGTGTCTCTAACCCGAGTCTTATCTGAACTGTGTTGATGATGGTCATTAACAAAATTGTTTTATGGGCTATAATAGATATCATCAAAAGTAAGTCAGTTTAAGTACCCATATCACAGGTATTTGACTTAATGCATCTCAGATTCTTGAAGGCAGAATTGTCCAGAAAAATGTCTTTGAAAGTCTATTCTGTATATTGATTAAATGGAACTGGAAAAAGAAATTAATGTTGTTTATAACTGATTTGATTCTTTTTGTAAAGGACTATAACAAGAGGCAATGTGCAACAAATTATTGGAGTATACATACAATCCAGTAATAGCTTAAATTTCCTTTTGTAATAAACCTATTAATGCTAATTAATAGAAATTTTACATCCTGATTCAGATTACAGATACTGTAATTTACTTTCATAAATTTCCATGCAAGCTCCTTTTGCCATCTTTCAAACCATTTCTTCATATCTACCCTTTTAGTATCTCCTTCCCCTTCTTCATCCTGTTTTTCCCAGTAGGTTAGCAAGCAGGTTACATCATTTTTTAACATATTGTTATTATGGTATCTTCTTGTAATGGCATCTGATGTGAAACGTGAACACTTACATGTATATGCAGCATCTGAAGAACTTCCCCTCTAAAGTCATTATGATTTCTTCTTTTTTCTTGATTTTTACTTTGTATTTTTTTTTCCATATCATGGATTTGTATAAGTCTGGGATTTAGGAGAAGATGGGGAATGGAAATGCACTGCAAGTTGGAAGGTAGCTGTCCACTTTAACAGCAGCTGTTTAGATTGTACAAATAATATGTATTTTGTTACAATATTTCTGTCAGTAGAAATAAAAATCAGCTGGTGAGCACAATTAATCAGGCTTGCCAAAGTAGCTTTTTTTTTTTTTTTTACCAAGCAAATTCTAACAATCTTTTGTCATCTGTTAAACTTCAGGTGTTATCTGTGGGAGGTTTTTTGGCAAACATGCTTCTGTAGGATCTAAACCTGATATTGCCTTAGTGTAAATATTTTCACACATAAAGCTAATAAGATATCAAATGTTGCCCTAAAGCAAAGTGGTTTGGCTATCAAAAATGTTGTTTGTACATTACTAAACCCTCACTCTCAATCTGTATCTGAAAAAAAAAAAAAAAATGACCAAGGACAATGGCATACACTGGTAATTTTGCATTAGGTGGAACATAAAATTCTTATCAGTGGCAAAATGCTTATACATGCTTTTTGTTTCTAGTTGAAGGAGATTTACCTGTTAAGGCACAAAGTTGGACCTTTAATTTTTTATCTGGCTAATATACCAGACAAATCTATGTAGCATTAGGGTACCTGTACCATGATGGGTTAATGTGGCAAAGGAAGTTCAAGACAAGTTATTTTACTTGCCTGCTTTTATTTGCCATGGCTGATCTAAGTTGGGAAAATCTGGCCTAGCACCAGCATGGCTATGCCTGCATTATGGAAATCACTGCTCTTCATATATAGCTGTGATTATAATTATGAATTCTGTATTCTGAAAATTGTTTAAATTATTGCCATCCCTTAAAATTTAAGTTGGATGACAGTTGTTAATTTTGTTGTTTTTGGTGTCCTAATTTTTATTGTTTCAGACTCATTATGGATCTGTGTGACGAATCACCTGGTCACACCCCGAGTTTGGCCAAGTCCTGGCTACCTGTTCCTTTGATAACACTGCAGCTATATGGGAGGAACATAGTAAGAAGCCTAATGATTATTTATCAACAAAAGAATGTAAAGATATTTTATTGGCAAATCAAACACTTTGGTTAAACAAAAACTGCAAATACAAATTTGATAATTTTTCAGAACAGTTAGACTAGCACATTGTGCTAATTTATTGGACCACCATAAACACAGTTTGATTAGCAGGTATTATTTTTGTGGCTGCTTTGTGCAAATGTAGGTTGTGCTACTTTGTTTCAGGCTGCAGAAAGGACTGGTTCTCTAACTGTTTTGGGTCCATACCTGACTTTTTGATTGTACTCTGGCTAATGCCAGATCATTTTACTCATTAAGGGGAGACATCTAGGATGAGAAAGTCTCTGAATATAATGTTAATCCATGAAGGAGCAAGGATCCATTTTAGAATCTTATTATAGCTTACACCAGATGGTTTTATTCAAAAGAGAGGGCTAGCTGACCCTTGTGATTTTATCTTGTGATATTTTATCTTGTAAATTTTATCTTGTTTACTTCCAATTTCATCAAGTAAGAAGTGAGTGTGAAGTTGTGCCTCAGATCACATGAACTTGTCAAATCAAAGGAAGTATGTCCTTCCACCATCAGTACCATGGCCCTGTGACACCTGGTACGCCTCAAATCCTCATGCATATTCCTATAACAAATTCATCAGCTTTTTTGAGAACAGTAACATTTGTGGGTGTCATAAGCATGGGGCAGGGAGGCTTGGCCCCCACATTTATTGGTTAGGTGCCCAGAGTATGTGTGGGCCCCCACTTTTTAAAGCAATTCAAAGATTCCAATTTAAATTAAGAAGCCATATATTAATGTACTGAAAAATCTTAACTGTGACTGACAAAAGTTCATTCCTGAGGAGAGAAGGCAGCAAAGCTACAGATCTGCTCAATTGACTGTCATTATAGATTTATAGTTAGCCTTATTATTACCCTGAATCTGCACCATGAATTCACCTGACCAATTGCACTGAGTAAATGAACCTTTTGCAAATCACAAACTTAAGTCGATTTTCAACAGCATTCAGGTTATCGTTTTGGCACCTGTATAGTCAGAGGAATGGGCCACTATGGTTTTTACCCTTAGACTATGCTGCCAGACACAACCATACAGAGATTTGGAACCTCTCATAACTTAAGTCTTGTGCTCATGCACTCCTTATTACAGAGCTATAGCAGAATAGGTTTTGTCATCAGATTGTTAGGCTAACTAGCAGTTAGCCTAGTATAACATGGTCATGACAGGTTAGACATGACCATGTGAGAAGAGACCAATCACTGTATATGGCACACAACTAAAAAAAAAAAAACTAAACTCAACCCTTTTAACCTTTCCTGAATAATTTTTTTTCCTTTTATTTTTAGTGAGGTTTTCTCTTCTTTTATTTTGATGTACTGTTCTAAGTTATACTTCCTTGTTGTACAACAGCAGTATGCAGGAAAGGGTTAAAGTTATTAAAGTGATTCCTAGAACAATAGCAGTAAGACTTGACTATTTCTATTTATGTTCTTCTACTAGTTGCCACCGAAACAAGAAGAGGCACCCAAAGAGGTCAGAGTTTCAGGGTAAGATCCAACAAGATATACCTGTACATGTAATTATTGTTTGTAAAGAAAACAGAGTTTATGGGGTGTTATTAATTGCCTGCCATTTGCTTATGTAACTAGAACATGCAGGGATTACAAATTTCCATTTCCCTTTGAGGTCACTTTGACTCCTTGTCCAAAAATTTTGGTGTCATTTTTGAAAATGTGAGGTCAAGGAACATAACAAATAAAACACTACACTGTCAAAGAAAAACAAGAAGGGTACTTTAATACAAAGCACTACACGTATTTGGAACATTTCCTCACATAACAGCATAGAACATACTGGTATGTACAATTTTATATGAAAATGTCTTTTTCCATGCCAAATTGTTCCATTTCTGCTCTAGAGTTCTTAAGGAATATCAACAACATTAGATGAACAGATTTTTATCTTCCCCTTCGAGCTTGCTGCCACTTCAGAACACACTCATCAACAAAGTCATCCAATTCTGGAGGTCCATTTGTTTCAATTCGCATAAGGTGATCAATAATTGCATGACTTAGTCTGTTTTGCAGCTTGCTCTTCTGTCTTTTCTGGGTACTGAATGCTCTTTCAGAGTCAGCATTAGTGACTGGAATAATCAAAGCAATCTCTGCAGGACTAGCAAAATTAGGATACAAATCTTGATGGGATGTTATGAGAAGTTTGGCCAATTCTTTCATAGACAAGTATCTGTAATTTGCAGCAATAAGAAGCCTAAGTTGCTCCCATTCAAATTTTGTACATTACCCTGTATCAACTTAAGGGTGAATCATGGATAGGTCCAAGCTCTGTGCATGAAAAGACTTACTGAGCCTAGCAAGTACTGAAAGCAGATCACTCGGCAAAGCTGTAGTGGCAACAAAAACAAATGATTTTATTTGATTCAGGAGTCCCCTTGCTTTTGCTGCATCATTTGCTGAGACACCATCAGCCTCACCAGAAGCCTGGTCCTCAAGGGTAAGAACCAAAGAATGCCAGATTTTTGATACTATTCCAACTTATGCATGCAGACTTAGCCATCTGGTATAGATAGGTTCCATGAGTTGAAGCTCTGGATCACCTAGTGTTTGTTCCTTTTCCCTCAACTTGTTGTACGTGACTGCAGAGTTGGAAAAATAGTTGTATACTGCCAGTATCAGGTCCTTGTAATTGGAAATAGGCCTGATAGTCTGAGCTGCATTTGACAAGCACAAGGCCAGTTTGTGGGCAACACAGTGCACTTGAACTAGATAGGGGTTCAGCTGTGTCAACTGTGCACCAACTCCATTCAACTATCATTCTTACACTGTCACATGTACACTAAGTAAGTGTTCAGAAAGTTTCATGGGCATTCATCTCCTTGGTGATTTGGGTAAATGTTAACATCACCTGGATATTAGTGGATATGGCAGCAAACATTTGTTTGTGTGGTAGCAATTTCAGGTTTTCTCTTATTTCACAGATTAGTGACATCTATAGTAACACAAAACTTTCATTTCATATCATTTTTTGAATACCAACTGTGGAACCTTACTCAAGTCATTCTAGTTTCTTACAGTATTGTATGTGCCATATTGGGTACAACAGCTAGAGTTTAAATGTTGACTAAATTGCTGCTGCATATGGATATATACATACAGCTCACACATGCATGCATAATGCACACTTAATGTGAAAATAATGCATACATGTAAATACAAATTCTTTTTTTGGTGGTTTTAGGAAAAGAAAGCTGGCCTAGTTGACAGTAGAACTTCAGTTACAGATGTTAAGTTTGCTCCCTGACATTTAAATCTTCAACTGGTAAGTTTCCAGAAGCACAAGTAAAGGCTTTAGAGTTTGATTTTATCCTATCCTGAGTATAGCTATTAATTTAACAAAGACCATACTCAAAATGTGCTGCACATTACTGATTACAAAGATGCAGGCACTTCACTTCAGGACTTTGCTTGTGTGTTCAAGGTTAACAGTAATTCTGACAAAGTCATTAATCTTTTCATTTTCTCCATTAATTTCATGATTGTTGTCCTTCCCCTATTTTCCTTCCTTCATTCCTTTCCTCCCCTATCCTTTTCTTTTTTTCTACCTTCATTGACTATACCTTCCTGTACCACTTTACCTGAGGTCACAACAGCCTCCTGAAGTTAATTCACTTCACTTCCCCCTAATCTGACTTGATTTCACTTCTCTTACCCCTAACCTGCATTTCAGTTCATTTCCCCCTAACCCTCATTTTACCGTGCATTACTACACCTTACCACACCTCATAATACCCTTACCTCACTTCACTTTACTTCACTTCATGTCACTCACCAAAACCTCATTTCACATCACTTCTCATTCCCCTAATCTGCACTTCAGGTCAATTCCGCCTGACCTCCACTTCACCATACATCATCTCACCTTCCTTCACTTTACTTCACTTTACTTCACTTTAATTTACGTCACTTTACTTCACTTTACTTCATATCACTGTATTTCAATTCACTTCAAGTAAATTCGCGTCACATCACTTCGCTTCCATTCACTTTATTCACTTCGCTACACCCTGTTTTTACTTCATTTTTGACCACTTTATATCTGCTTCTATTCTCTTCATATCACTTTAGGTAATGTCCCATTTCTTTTCGTTACCTTTACGTTTCTTTTTAGCAAATGGACTGGTAATCACCTTTTCCGAACCCAGGTATAAGCATCCTCAAAGATCCATTGTGGGCCCAGATGCTGGTACAGTACGTTGCAAGCCCCGAAATTGCAATTGTCTGGTCCGCAGGGGAACTGAAACTTAATTACTAGCGATCATAATTTCAAAATTGGTTGCCAGCGGTGACGTAGCTCTGCGTGTACGAACATCTTTAAAATGCCTTTAAGATTTACAGCTTTTACATGGCGAATCTACCACTAAGCGAAACAGGGAAGTCTTGAGTTTGTCGAAATAGTTCACGTTTATAAACAGCGACATGGACAGATAACGAGTAAATGTAAACAGGGGATCCAAGTGGGATGTTGTGGCACAGTATGATATGCGATGTTATGTTATATTGCGATGCTAATGTTGATGTAAATTATAATTCAGTCCATAATATAATGCTGTATTTCAGGCAACTTGTTCGAAAGATGGGATTGTGAGAGTATACGAGGCTGTAAATATTACCAATCTGAGTCACTGGACGCCTATGGTAACTACTCAAAATTAGGGTTAGATTACTAACCATTGGATATCATCAGATATTGTTTTAATTTAGAAAATATAGTATAGTATACAAGAATTTTATTAAGTAAATTATCTCGCAGCCCATAGCTGAATTGCGTAATTACAAACTTAAAGTATAAATATTATAAACAAGGAAAATGTATCTACACTATTAAACATAAAATACAAATAAGACCATTATCGACAAAATTTATATTAATACAGGTCGACATACAGAAACTATTTGTAAAATGATTAGTTTCCCATTTCGGAATTACAAACTTACGTGGATGTCTCATATTATGTTGCATATAGTTTTTATCTGGAAGTAAGTTGTAAAGACGGTGGTTCTTATCTTTAGTGATACTTCCATAAGATCGTAGAAGCACAAGTGCTAATAAAGACTTCAAGTAAACTACAAATTTCTTTATTGCATACATGTTTTGGCATTTAAACCGTCAACATGTTAACATCAAATTTACTTTTGAAAAGGAGAAAAATGGTAAACTTCCATTCTTAGATGTTTTGATAACCAAATCAACAAACACCTGCACTACAAATACTTTTCACAAAAAAACATACACCGGTCTGCTCATGAATTTTTTGAGTTTCTCACCCATGAATTATAAGATAGGACTGATAAAAACACTAATTGATTGGGCCCGTAAAATAAATAACACGGAAACCGGCTTCAAAGAAAATTTCAACAAACTTATTTTTACTCTTAAGCGTAACTCATTTCCTTTCCACATAATACACAAAGTTATCAGTCAATACAATGAAGAACCAAGCCATTCTGACGAAACAAAACACACAGAAGATGACAAACGAAATACACGCTACTTCAAACTACCATACACCGGCTTCTACTCAAAAATAACACAACGCAAACTCAAGTCACTTATACAACGGTTATGCACCGACCTAGAGATCACACTTGTTTTTTCACCATACAAAATTAAGAATCTTTTTAGTTTTAAAGACCCGATTCCTGGAGAGCTTAAATCTTATGTGGTATATCAGTTTACTTGTTCGGGATGTAATTCCCGTTACGTTGGCGAAACCACTCGTCACCTCACCACTCGGATTAATGAGCACACACAAACTGACAAACATTCCCACATATTCAAACACCTTCAAAAATCCTCTGCTTGCAAACGTCAGTATAACTCATGTTTTAAAATCATAGACTCCGATAAATCTGTCCTTTCTCTTAAACTCAAAGAAGCGCTACATATTAAGAAACTCAAACCCGAACTTAATGTTCAAGTCCATCATCTTAACACCATGTTTAGCTTATAATTCCAATATACACACACACATATATATATATATAGATATAATTTTTTTTCTTCTTCTTCTTAACTGTTTTTGTCTACCACACTTCATTAACTATTCTACATCTTGCTTTCAACGCCCACCACCTCCATTAACTAGTCCCACCCTTGTAATTAATCATTGTGACACACATGTGTGAGAATTTATATTAGATGAGTCATACGCTTGTAATGTTTATCAGGTCACATAAATATCGCTTGTAAATAACCTATTATCACTTGCACTGAAGATGGCACGAGTTTTGCCGAAACATGTATGCAATAAATAAATTTGTCGTTTACTTGAAGTCTTTTTTAGTGATACTATTAAAAAGCTCTATACAAATTTGTTCAGGATGATTAACAAGAGATGTAATCAGTGGCGTAGCTAGGGTTAGATACTTTAGTCCTGCTTTTCGGAAGTGGAAGAGCAACTAGGGGGGTCCGGGGGTATGCTCCCCCGGGAAATTTTTTAAATCTACAACCCTAAAATGGCCATTCCCTGCAATTTCAGAGCGAATTATTTCATAAATGGAACATATAAAAACTGTTTGTTCAAAAGAAACTAAAAGTTTTTTTAAAGGTACTGCCAAAATAATTTCAGAATTAGCTGCAAGTTTAAATATTGTGATCACATGAATATTCCATCAACCACAGTATTTCATCTGTAATTCAATATTGCAATTTTTCAAACACATGAAGGTGGTTAAGTCACTTAAGTGGCTAATTTAGCCTAATTATATTGTTCATATTTAATGGTTTCTTTGGACAAGTTGAAATCGATGACAAAACCGTTAACATAAATTTTAATACAGCAGTTTCGCCCAATGTCAGGGCTCATCAGCATGCCTAGGAAACATGAATATCAGTTGCAGTTAAATTCATGATTCTGACATGGACAGCCTCCAAAAAGAAGCCTAGAATTATGAGCAGTCTGGTTTTAAGGCGCCAGATTCTCGCCCTCACACCTCTTAAAGCCTTAAGAGGAGTTTGGTTAGAAATGGGAGACAATATGGGACATTTCATGGATATGAAATTGCTCAGTTTTTCATCTCATCCCAGTCTTCTTCTAACCCTTTACCCCCTCCCACTCATGTTTTGACCTCATACGACAAAGTTATGGGTAGTGATTGTCTTTATATAAAGGAAATAATAACTGTACTGATTGAGCATCCTGAAAACATTTTTCAAAACTACCATTTGCATTTGGTTTGCTTGGAGGATGTACTGCTTTTGGCAGCAGTACTGCTCATAGATGATCTTGTTGGATTTCTTTGGTCTTCACGCTCTTTCTTGTTTAAGACACTTGTTTTACTTTGGCATAAACATCATATTCGACTTTTTGAATAGTGGGTTGACTTGAACATTGTTCTCTCCTTGTTGTGGGGAGAGGATTTAGGTAGCTTTCAATACAATTTCAAAAGCCAATTTAAGAGTTCTCTTGTTGAAATTGCTTGCCTTTATGAAAAGTGCTTGCAGCATTTTGCTGAGCTTTAATAGGCATTAGACAAGCAGGTACACCATCAAATTTGAGATTTTATTTTTATCATTTTCCTTTAAAATATTCAATAAGCCATCAAGTGAGATCCAAATACTGTATTTAAATTTTGGTAAAACATTTCTCTTCCCAGGACTGATGATTGTGTTTGGCTTTTTGGAGTGCATGAAGTTGTACAAACACAGTAATTGACCAATCACAGCATGTGTAAGGCACAATCTATTTTATTTGGAAATATTAAATTCATATTCATAACTCAAATTTCCAGTATTTTTTTCTTTAAAAACCATTTGTACAGTAGTTCAAACTAAAAAAATTTAAACACTCCAAGAAGGCCAAACCTATTTGTACCTAAAATTAAGCCTTCTAGGCTTCTCAATAAACTTTGCAAGGATACAGTTATGTAGCTCCTTCTTATCCTCATGTTCCTTCAAAATATCTTTATGTACAGATATTCTGCACAATGAACCTAGTCGTTCATCCCCCATAGAGTTTCTTAAGTAAGTTTTGACTCGCTTCAAACATGAAAAAGATCTTTCATCTGATGCACTGGAAACAGCCATGACTGCATTGAGTTTAAGTAACTTAACACATTCTGGAATACATTGCTGAATATTAATGTGGTAAATATATTCTAAAAGCTCCATGGGGTTTTCTTTAACAAAATCATGATCTTGGTAAACAAAAAGCAGTTGACTCACAAGCTTAGGGATGTCAAAAAGAGGGCCATATTTATCTTTAAGTTGTTGAATTTTATTATTAGGGACACTTTCCTTCCACTGTATGAAGACTTTAGGGTTGACTAAATCAAGGAATGAAAAACTTTCTGCATCATTAAATCTTTCACAAAGCATGCCAACAATACAATCAATAACCTCACAGTACAGTTGCTTGTAATTTATATTTCTCTCAGATCTTCTGGTTGGGGTACCAGCTCTATTTTCAGCTGCCAAATAACAATCACTAAAAGCAGTATCATTACGAAGATTATTATTAAGAAAATCAACAAAATTTTGGATCTTTTTTATGCCATAAGAAAAATCAGTGGACCTATTCTGAAGGATATCATAAAGAATAGAAGACTGCTGTAAAATTTTATAATAGAGTTCCAGGAGAACACAGAAAATAAAGGATTCCAGGAAGTGGAGTAAACCATCAGTTTGAGTAACAGTTTCATCAGTCCAATTGTGAGAATTTTCACTAATCTCTGTAAGGGCAGCTACTAAAGAGTCAAAGTTATTGAAAATAGCAGAAATGGCATGAGATTTATAATACCATCTGGTTTCACCAGGATTAGGGATATCAATACCATAAGACTTAAGATGAGCATTTCTTTCAGGACTAGATCCGCCAAAGGTACAAAAGGCTAAAACATTAGCAAAAAAGATCTTAACAGCTTTAATATTAAGGGCAGATTGACACAAAACTAAATTAAGTCGATGAGCAGCACAGTGAAAGAAAAAGGCATAAGGGTAAACCTGTCATAAAATAGCTTGTAGCCCATTAAGATGGCCACTCATTACAGATGCACCATCATAAGTTTGCATAACAAGTTTGGACTTTATAGATTCTCCATACTTATCAAGAATTCCCTTCACAATATCACCAATAGCTTGTGCACTTCTGTCAGAACTAACATTTCTAAATTTGAGGAATCTTTCAACAACTTGGCCCCCTCTATCCAACTGAATAAAAGCACTAAGCTGAGTTTTCTTAGAAATATCAGTAGTTTCATCAACTTGAATACTAAGAAACTGGCATTGCCTTATCTCAAAATCAATTTGGTCCTGAATAACAGAATCTATACATCCTATTAAATCATTTTGCACATCAGGGGAAACACCAGTAAATACCCCCCCATGATCAGGTTTCTCTGATTTCTCAAGCCTTCCATGCAGGCGACGATCAAATACGGAGTCTAGTTTGCCAAAACATTTCAGCAGCTCTCGATAATTTCCTTGATTAAGACTGCCACTTGACTCATCATACCCCTAATTGCCAACTCTTGCTTGGCTAGAAACAAGACAGCTTCTCCAATATTTTTCAACATTTCCCGGTTTTGCCTAACCTCTTCATTGTACCTCGCTACTGCATCTCGCCTTGCCCTTGAAAACAAAAGATCGACACTCTCCTGGGAATCAAAGACTTTCCACGATTTATAAGCCTCCATGTGAAATTTAGCTTTCTCGTGTTTTTTGCAGTCGCTCGTGTAACTATGCATGTTTGTGTAGCCGGTTAATACCCAAGGAGAAGACTTACCCGGTCGAAATAGAAGACACGGCCAGCAAAACAAACCGTTCTTTCTCTTACTCCCGCACAACCAATCCCGCGTAGAGTACCACGACTCTTGAAACCTTCTAACCGTCCGGCCCATTGTAGTTTAAAGGGAAAGCTTCGGTGTAGGTCGTGGCATGTACGAGCTATTTCCTTCTGCTCAGCGACACCTCGCGCAGAAAACGGTCTTTCTAAGAGCTCTTGAATAAAATCCCGGCCGCCAGAGCTTCCACACGATTCGCTTGATGGATTTGGGTGACTTGGTTCAATCTCCATATTCATGAGACGATAAAATATAAAGCCTTCTAACTGAACTATGAATACTAAACAGCTCTGAGTTATTCAGTCCTCGAAGTCCTACAATTGCTAATGAGCAGGACTTTTGCAGGAAATTCGGCGGGGGTATGGTGCTATTCAGCCAATAAAATGCGTTCAAATCGTCCCGGAACTCCTGCATTGCAATTATTGCAGGACTTTTGCAGGAAATGCGACATAGGTGTGGTGCTATTTAGCCAATCAAAAGCCCTCAAATTATTCTGGAATTCCTGCTCCACGCTTAAGGCAGGAAATGGTAAGACCCACGATTCGTACTTATTCCAGCGCTCAGGTTAACTGAACCTAGCCTCATTGCGGGCCTTAAGCAGGCTGAAAAACTCGATTTCCGTAAATTTGATGAGACGTTTGGAAGAAAATAAAATTTCAATTGCAGTTTTTAAAATTTTCAGATTGGAAAAATTTTAAGTCATGCTGAGCATGACAAGCATGACCGCTAGCTACGCCACACCAATGTTTAAGAAACGTAATGATTCATCATCTAAATTTGGACATATGATTGACAACGCTCTGTAATCAAGCATAGCTCTAACCCAGGCGACATAAAAATGCAGTAAGTGTTGTGGTGGAACGTGCAATCTCTTATTTTATACTAAACTATCAGAAAATCCTAAGTTGTTTTATGTTGCTTTGATGCTGATAAAAACATCTCTGTACATTAATTGTGAAAAGCCTAATGAAGACGTTTGGAATTGCTTCACCAGACTTTATGTCTGTATGTCAACAGAGTATTGTCGAGTGGTTACGAGATCGATGTAAAGCAGTGAATTTAAATCTTGAGAATGCATGAACACCGTTTGAACTGTTAGGGTTTCAGTGCTGTCTGTCAACGTTGTCTTTTCAGCACGTCTCTTCCTCCTTGCGACCTATGCAGTTTTCTGGCTTCAACAAAATTTAAAAAAAAACCCAGCTTACTTGGCAACCTCATCCCCGGGACTTATTCCTTTTTGCGATTGAAGAGCAGCCCTGACTATTAGTGGTCACCCGACTCCCAGAAATGTTGGATGTTTTCATAGAGCTCAGAAGTTTATATAAACGATGCTGATCTTGTTTTTGCATTTACCAGCATGAGATTAAGTCTAAATTGAGTTGCAGTTGTATATCGTGGAATCCTTCAAGGTAAGTTAATTCCAGTTAGATAAAGTAATATGGTCTAAGTGTGATGAAGTTGTAGTGGAGGTCATGTTGTTATACTAGAAGCTAATTCCATTGCAAGAGCTTTGATGGATGGGCATTCTGTAAAACTGCGATAAAAATAATTATCGAAAAATCTTAGAAATTCTAAGCTCAAAATGGCTTAAAAGTTAAAATTTCATCCGTCCAATATTTCGCCTTCCGTAGATGTCTTTCACTCGTGCTCATTCAAGAGTGTGTGGTTCTGCATTTTCACGCTTTTATCTCTTCTAAGACAGTACAACCTTTTCTGGCTTGTTTTCTAAAAAAATCATCAGTACTGGTTTCAACGGTAATGTTTTACTAACTACATTGCCCATACAGCTTTATAGAGTAGAACTAAACAGGGTTTCAATATTCCAATATGCTGACGAACATTTTTTTGAAGGACCGAAGGTAGACTTTGCCATGCATGATAGAATCGATTTGTGATTTATACGTGCGTTTGACATTGTGAACTTTAAATAGTCGCCGGTGAAGGATTACGAGTAACAAGAACCTGTAATTTTGAGATTTTTATGAGGTCTACAAATAGAAGTTTTGAATGTTGTACATAAATATTACTCGCTTGCAGGGATGAGGATATTCTTAAAATTTTGGTAAGTGATTCTAGCGAATCAACTGCGGCAATTGAACCTCACATTCAAAAGTGATTGGCAAAAATAAATTATCATTCTTCACTCCACCGCTTAAGTTGCGATGCATTTTGCATTGTTAATTATATTGTATATTTAATCATGATACACTGAGAAATAAAGAAACAAGCTTTGGTTTTACTTAATCTGAAGGTGACTATAAATTCTATGTAATGCACATAGTCAGAATAGATATTTTAGGCTTGGTTGCAATCGGAGACACGCGAAGAAACCCGTACCGTTAATGTAGGCGAAAAGAAAGTTCAGAAATAAACGTTCATAAAATACAAAACAGTGGTAACTCTGAATATTGTCAACATTTTTTTATTGAACATTATTTACGTTTCGACTAGGTTTTAGTCATCATTAGGAATGCTACAGGAAAACGCGGTGACAGCTATATTTGTAGGCGATAGTAGTGAATAATGTGCTATTAATAGAAAATTACTAAATCTTTCAGAATTTGGGTTTGTAGCGTGTTACGTTGATAATCTTCAATAAAAACATGTTGACAATATTCAGAGTTACCGTAGTTATGTATTTCATCAGAATGCTCAGTGGTTCCCATAGTTTCTAGACGTTCATAAAATGGCAGAAATCTCACACGAGAGAGAAAGGCGACGTATAAGTGTTAAAATAGAATAAAACAGAAATAGAATAAAAAGAATGATTCTCAAAATATTGAAAGTGAATATTTTTGTTGTGTCCTAAACTAATAAAGGACACAAAATTTGGTTCGCACTTTGCGACGCGAATCTGCCTATCTGCGTCTTTGTAAGTGCCGGCTTAATAGTATCACATATGGCACCCGAAACATGCGTCAAGCTCAAATCCACTGAAAATGTTTCTGACCTCCAAACAGGAATCGAGCTTGTAACTTTTCGATGTTCAGTGAATGCTGTAATTAGTAAGCCACCATGGTTATTGTACGAGAGACGGCAAGAATGAGTGCCTTCCACTACCCAAAACTCATTTAACAGCGACTTAGGGGCATAAATACTTAATTGGGGGCGGGGGGGAAAGCTGGTAACACAGTGGTAGCGCACGTGTCTCTCACCTCTGTGACAAGGGTCCGACTCCGGCTCCGTGCAGGTATCTGGTTAAAATTACCTTGGTCACATGTGAGAAGACTGTTGTCCAGTTTGATTCTACCAAGCATGGAACGTTTTCTCCAGGTATTCCGGTTTCCTCCTGGAGTAACACTGGACCCCTGAGGGGTGGCCCTCACTGGACCTCTAGGGAGAACAGCTTATGTAGTTGATAGGGTTATCCAGTATGAGTAGAGACATCTTACTTTACCTTTACCTTTCTTTTAAGGTGACCTCTCTCAGTGGCTGAATGAACCATGTGGCAGCAATGTTGGAATTAGGAATAGAATTAGGATTAGGGTTAGATTTAAGTTTTCGATAAGGGGAAAGATTTGGATTAGGATTTGGATTAATAAAGCAGGAGAAATGTGATTAGGGTCAGGATTAGGATTTCGATTTGGGTTAGGGTAAATGTCAGTTTCCGTAGGGGATCATTCATCCCTAAACAGGTCATTCGTCATTACGGATAAATGATCTAGGGTCAGTCATTTCTGGGAGTCAGTCATTCCTGTGACAGCGACGCTAAGATGGCGAACTAAGGTTACGAATATGTACATCGGAGCCACAGCTTCAGCACTCAACTAGCAAGCGTTTGTAACCTTTGCTCTCACTTTGAGTCTTGGTGTCTGAGTGGCTGGAGCGTCCCACCAGCCGTAAGAAGGTTGTCGTTACGAAACCTGTCTGGAGGTAAGAAACATCTTCCGAGGATTCAGACGTTCATACAGTACAGTATGTTGTAATAATACAACTGGCTTATTTCTCCTATTTAAAAAATCCTGCCGTAACTCATTTCTCCAACCATAACAATATGCTGATTTAAATGCATCTTCGTTTCTTTTCCAAATGTGAAACTTCCAAATTGCAGTTGGCAGTGATGACGACAATCTATCCAATGGAGGAAAAGTACAAATGCACGAATACAATGAAACTGCTAGGTGGGCAACGCATTGTGAAATTAGTGTGGTATTGCAGTGTGCTTACCGTGGGTACATAATTTGTAGATGTGCTTATTTGACTGTTTTAAGGTTGGAACACAAGAATATCCAAGTCGCTTCGACCTCTGACTTACATCTGGTCGCACCATGATAATTAGATTAATCCCCTCGCCCACCGCGCGAAGCGCCCTGCGAGGGTACTAATCTCGACGTGCCTGGAGTCCCTTTATAGGGAGAAAAATTTTCGCTTTGTGTATGTATCTTTATATATATATATATCCATGGATTCCGGTCACTCAAAAATGCCGTGTGCAAGCTCGTGGACTGGTACGTTGTTGAACAAACCGTACTTAGGTACCGTATTGAAGCAAATCGATTTGGTCTCGTTATTTTTTCCCTTGTATGGATCTCTCGCAAGTTGTTTACATTATTTGAACACTGAAGCCAGTAAATGATTTAAGACCGGCAAAGGAAATAGCTTTCTTGGTGCCTGCAGCTGGTTTCGCCACCTCAGTAACTGGACAGTTTATGACTTGGCAGAGCAGTTCTCAAAGTTAGCTCCTTGGAATATGCATTTGCCAACTATTCACTTTTTGCAGCAACGCTTTGTCTTGGTTCTTTCTGATTCATATGAACAAAAGACGTAAGGGAACTCGCTCGCTGTCAGGACATTTGCTAAGCGACTAAGTGTATTAAAACGACATTCTTCGCTGAAGTTAAATAGATGTCGATTACTACAAATTTTGGGACTTTTCACGTTGTGGTAACCACTTACCTGAGCTGCACAATCACAGGTAAGTCTGAATCGACTAGCTTTGAAGTACAAGTTTTGCAAACGGAATTGTTTTGAGCAGCTTTCAAAAGTAGCTTCCCGACTTCATTCTTCCCTAAGGGAGGTTTCTTGTAAGAAATATTACCGCCTGGATTTTGCTGGTGTTTATTGGTAAAGTAGAATGAAGATTCTGCTTCATTCATCTCTCTACGACGATTATTTTTGAACATTTTGCAGTATTTAAGCAGACAGCGTTCATGGTCAATTGTTTGAGAAGTGGGATAGAACACTCGTCATCCAGAAGAGTTGTCCAGGCCATGACAGTCTTTGGATGCTTTCTCCGCTTTCCACACAAAGATTTCATTGCCTCAATCAGGATTTTTTTCTCTATGAAATGTCACCCCATTGAAGACGTTAGGATGTATTTTTGGCTCGAAACAAAAATGCAAGGTAAACAGCCACCAGGTAACTCGCTGCAAAGCTACTTGTTGTTTGGTCACCAAATTATTCTTCGGCAAAACAGTTGTCCGCTTTAGTCCTTCGCACTTCAAGAGTGATTTGTGCATGATGACCTTTACCGTATCCGATCGGTAATGCTTTCATCAGGATTTTAAAACCCCTAAAGAAAGTTTAAAGTCGTCTGTGTATAAATTTACCGTTGAACCCTTTGTGTTGAGGTGCCACTGAATGTTTAGTTGAAAATACGCAAGAGTTGCAGGTTTATACGCCATTTTTCTTTCTTATTGATGTTTTGCGTTGGAAAAAGTACGTCTTTTACTTCCCTCTTCTCGTTCTTCTTTCAACACAACTTGCACAAGGTTTGCTTATCGTATTTTGTTTTAAGTTTTGTATTTTCCAATTTTTGGTCAGCGATAAAACTGCAGAACTCGTTCATGTTTTCTTTGTTTACTTCGTCGATTTCGCAATTCGTTTCATCTTCGTCACCAAAGTCTTGTACTTCCGGATGAATACTTAGCATAAACCCTTATCATAGCAGATCTTAAAGACATTTGTAACCAACTTTGAGGTAACGTATAATTTATCAATTTTTAAAGTCAAAAAAATGTCAGAAAAATATTCAATCATGAGCTGTCTGCAATGCCGATATCCGTTTGATTACCTATAAGAATGCTCCACTTTTAAGACGGAAAGTCTGGTCATCTAATAAAACAATCTTTCTTTAAGACAAAATGAGTGAGAAGTCTAATTGGAAAATGACACGAATTACCATAAACCCGCAAATAACTCAGGGTATTGATCTTATCATTCGTTGTTTAATAATTTAATTGTAAGGATGGACATCTTACCATTAGTTAAGCCGTTGAACGTTATTCTCACCGAACTTTTTGTTTTAATAAAGCAGAATTGAAATTTTAAACGTAAATATGACTATAAACAGTCTAAATATAAAATAATTTCCAGTTTGGATTGTTGTTTATTTGCGGCCAAATTCTGTGTGGATTTTTTTTTTATTGCATGTCCTCTTCCAGTTATAGTCCGGAGGATTTGTCTTTTTGAGAATTTTGAAAAATTGTCATTGTTACTTGGATTCTTGAGAGATATATTGGAAGGGTGGGCGAGGGGTTGTTGCGTGCACGTATTTCTAGTCAAGATTATTTCATGGCTGTGGTAGCGGGCAATCCGAATACGGAAATCCTACAATTTGATTGGTGCATAAGCGGTCGGATATTTCCCGTATTGCCCGTCCAGGAGGGAAATTTAGAAAAGCCTTACTTATGTCAAAAAATAATTAAAATTCTTGACAAAATATGAAGTGTAAGTGTATTAATAATAATCAGAAAAGGAAAAGTAACCGTGCAGAGTGAAGTTGGTTAATAAATTCCATATCAAATGACGACAGAATTGCAAGTGTTTACATTTTGACGTTCTGTCCTTTTGCACTTATGAATTATATTTCACAAAAGCCATATAATGAACTACTTATTAACCTCGCTTGTTCCGTCTGTGGTAGTGAAATTTTTAGAGACATTGGATCGATATTTCACTAGTACAGACCTCAAGCTCGATCTATAAGTAATTATTACTAGGTTAACTAGAATAAAGTCCGTTGCCAGCAGACTTTATAAAATAAAGTAAAAACCAAATTCCGAATAACAATGACATCTTGAAAACCCAAGATAAGAATCAAAAACTAGACGACGAATGATTGCGATGATATTTCGACTTTATTGCAAACTGTGGACTCGATAGCTCAACAGGTAGAGCGGCGGACCGGTATCCCGAAGGTGCGAGTCCAAATTCCGCTCGAGTCAACATTTTTCAGTTGACTTCGGCATTGTAGGTTAGTTTTGAAGTTTTGTTTCATAATACCCTGAGGATGATGCAATAAAATCGAAATATCATCGCAATCATTCGTCGTCTTGTTTTCAACTCATATCTTGGGTTTTCAAGATGTCATTGTTTTTCGGAATTTGTTTTTTACTTCATTAACTAGAATAGCCAGGTTTACGAGGACAATGATGATAACTAAGATCAGCAATGTTAAACTGTGCATTAAATAAAGGTAATAAAATCCAAAAACAATTTGTGCTAAAACAATCGCCCCTTGGTCGGTAAATATCGTGGAATAAATTAATCCCCTCGTTTTGTTTTGGGAATTATTCTACAGTACTCATTTGTCTTCGGCGAGCAATTGTTAAATATTTTTCAACAGGAAACTTTTTGCAATGGGAAATTTTTGCGGACGTTGTAGAGCAGGGGTTCTCAACAGGGGCGTAATTACCCATAAAGGGGTAATTTAGGCTATCTCAGGGGTAACGGGAGCCATATCAAACTCTTTGTTAACAAAAAGTCATATCGTGTTACTGGCGACGATGCCCCCAGGTGTGCCGTTATATAGACTTGCCCAAAATTTGTAGTTATCTCGTTCGTGCACTTCGCACGTTAAAAATATAGTTTAGGTACCTGCGGAATGTGAAAATTGGATGCATGGAGCATCTACTACAGCCATTTTGATCGATATTTATCGCATTTTAGACTCGGACTTTGGGGGTTGTAAGTACGTCGCTAGTATAGAAAATCGCCCCTGAATGGCCTCGCAGAGCGGAAGTGCCGAAGAAAACTCGAAGTAGCCTACCTTAACGTCATTGTGACGTATAGGTACCTCCAAATTTGGAAAGTACATTATGTGGCGTGCATTTTCGTACCAAATTCATACATATTCATCGAGAATTAAGCTCGGACTGATGGGTCTGTATCTTCGTCATTTGGGGATCTTTCTCTCCATGTTGGCATTGTTTACCTCATTAATTCATTCAGTCACGGCAGTTGGCGATGATTGCGAACAAAGAACTTTCTTTGGCTCAGCTCCTTCGTTTACTCACGACATAAGCAAGTAAGGAAATTATAAAATATTTCTTTATATTTATATTTTTTACTTGTTTGACTTCGTTCAGATACATAGCTTGCAAATTGTATAACATATATCTAATTAATACTAACAATTTCTTACTTCATATCTCTATACTGTAGTTTATTGATTTATACACTATCCAAAGAGAAGAAGCGAGATGACGGGGAGACCTACGAATCGTGGTTAGCTGCTATTGTTGACGACATACTGCTAAAGTCAGGAATACGTGGTGTTATCATTGGCCGTCGGATATTAAATGTGTTTAAGAAGAAGATATATTCCCTTTATTCGGCTCTCAAACGTGCATCAAAATCAGGAGGGAACTCAGTTAAAAGGTCGTCAAAACATGTGGCTTTTCTTGTCAAATGAAAGGAAAATATTCTCCATCTCTGTCATAGGGTCGCCACTCGTCAAACCGTGACTCAAATCTTTTATAGTGAATGCGCATCTGTTTCATCTCCCGATCAACCTCGGTTACCTCTATCTCATAAAGGTTGTTGTCCTGCTTTGGTGGTTTAGGCCGAGTCAAAGAAGGAACTAACTCGGGAGCAGCGAATTCATCGTCAAAACGTTGAGGTTGTCGCAAAGTTCGCCTTAGTCTAAACGCCATTGTTGTTGCTGGGCCGCGCAATTTGTGTTCCGAAAGAGATTGGGCACAAGTTTGATCAAATGTTCAACTTAATAGGGCAAGAGTTTGATATGCCAGCAACAACAATAGAAAAATATGATAAAAATAGAACTGAAGACAAATGCTGCTGTAGGGTACTGTAGACTAGTATGTGTAGAGTGTAGATAGGAGAATATAGAAATTGTAGACTGTAGAGTTGTGTAGAGTAGACTGTATAGCGTAGCTATAGAGTGTGGTGGGTAATGGGGTGACAGTGCCACCTCAAGTGGGTAGTAGATGCAAGTGGGTTGAGAACCCCTGCTCTAGAGAATAGCTGCGTGTGCTGGTGACTAATCTGTTTCTGCGTCTTTCTCAGGAAATGGCAGAGAGTTGAAACTTTGAATGCTATTACCGAGCCTGTACACGATGTCGCATTTGCACCAAATCTTGGACGGTAAAACAAAAATTAATTATATATATTCCCGTGTGTTAAGAGAATACTATTACTTATATATGGTATACTTTGTATTGGTGGAAAACTGTCATCAACGCTCTAAGTCAAAAAACAAAATTTGTTGGTTACATTTACTTCAAACAACCAAGTACGGGTGAAATAGAAGATTACCTTAAATATGTTGCCGGCCATATTAAATGACGAAATCTGACTGATAAAATAAAATTTTAGAGTCTGTTCTCGAAAAATGTTTAACAAGGTTTAACCCTTTCCAGTCCGAGACGTCTTCCCTGGACGAGTAAAGTCGTCTGGCGTCAATAGCGTACTCATTGTGACGATATACACCCTACCCGGGTTTCGATACCTGGACATCCGGTACCCTAATGACGTAAAAGATTTTTAGGCGCCATTCTTGTACATCTCGCTATGTGTAAATGAACTTAGTATGTTGTGGTTTGTTTGACTTTTATGAACTATTAAAGAAGTAAATTGTTACATGGTGTCAGGAGTGGGATTCCCCTCCACCACAGAAACTCAGAGGTGAGATAGTTTGAAGTAAACAAGTATATGAACGATCGTATGAGATTTGTAATCAAACCTTGCTTCCAACATGGCAATGCCTCTTGGTCTTCCACCTCCAGAACCCTTGAAAATTTTGGATGGAAATACGGCACAGAAGTGGAAAAAGTTTAAACAGAAATGGGACAATTACGAAGTCGCGACTGGAGTTGCGGGGAAAGAACAATCCACGCGAGTGGCAACACTGCTAACTGTCATAGGCGAAGAAGCAGTTGATGTATACAACACGTTTATCTGGGACGAAGAAGGCGATCACCTAAAGATCGCCAAAGTTTTAGAGAAGTTTGAGACTTTTTGTAACCCAAGAAAGAATACTATCTACGAACGTTATGTGTTCTTTTCAAGAAACCAAGAAAGCGGTGAGTCCATTGATCACTATGTCACTGTCTTAAAAACATTATCAAACACTTGTGAGTTTGGGGCTCTGAAAGAATCCTTGATACGAGACCGAGTTGTTTTTGGAATCCAAGATAACACTGTCAGAGAAAGGCTGTTGAGAGATCCACAATTAACCCTCCAAACCGCTACTGAAAAAGTAAGATCAGCTGAACTCACACAAGCCCAACTGAAGCAGATAAGAGCTGACCAAAAGATCACTAGTGAGTCTATACACAAGGTCAGATCAGAGAGGAATGATGATTCCCCACCCAACAGTCTGAAACCACCTAATAACGTTCCTATCATAAATTGTAAGTACTGTGGTCGAAAACATCCAAGAGACAAGAATCAATGTCCTGCCTATGGAGCTAAGTGTCAAAAGTGTGGCCTTCACAATCATTTTGCAATTAAATGTAGAAAAACAAAGCAAAAAAGCCAACATGTCCGTATAGTAGAGGTTGATGAAGACCTGTCTGAAGATGAAAATCCAGTTAGCATGGTAACACATCATATTGGATCACTTAAAGCCAAGAGACAAGCCAGGAGCAATGTTCCCAAACAACTGTATGCAACCATGACAGTAAATAATAAGGCCAGGGTTAAATTCCAGCTAGACTGTGGAGCCACATGCAACATACTCCCACTGAAAGATTACAACCAAGCAATGGGAAACCCAAAAAACTTGCTCTTGCAAAAGAGTAGAGTTACATTAACCATGTACAATGGAGATATTATATACCCTGTGGGGAAGTGTAAGCTTAAGTGTACAAGAGGTGTTTTACAGTGCATACTAGAATTTCAAGTGGTGGATGGTGATGTAAAACCACTTCTTGGTGCTGAATCATGTCAAAAACTGCAGTTCCTGAAAGTCCTTGTGAATGAAAAGTCAAATCATGAAGTTGATTCTGTAACACAGAGTAATCCATCAACCAACCCAGCCATTAAGTCACCATTAGATAACACAGATATCTTGAAAGAATATGCAGATGTATTTGAAGGGCTTGGATGCCTCGAGGGAGCTTACCACATAGAAATTGATCCATCCGTGAAACCAGTAATTCATCCACCTCGACGAGTACCAGTTACATTAAGAGAGCCACTTAGAAAAGAATTAGAGCGAATGGTTAAAGAAGAGATCTTGACACCAGAAAGTGGACCAACGGACTGGGTATCAAGTATGGTCACAGTAATCAAACCAAACAAACTAAGAATTTGCATCGATCCTAAGGACTTAAACAGAGCCATCAAAAGGTCACACTATCCAATACCAACTATTGAAGAAGTCGCCACTAAACTCAACAACGCAAAAGTATTCTCCGTACTTGACGCCAAGAGTGGATTTTGGCAAGTAAGTCTTGACGATGCATCCAGCAAATTGACGACCTTTAACACCCCTTATGGGCGTTTCCGCTGGCTACGCATGCCATTTGGAATCTCGTCAGCGCCCGAAGAGTTCCAGAAGAGAATGAACAATACGTTCGAAGGCCTCAAGGGCACAGCGGTGATAGCTGATGATCTCCTAGTATTTGGCGAAGGCAATGACATGGAAACAGCCATTAAAGATCATGACCAAAACCTTAGAAATGCACTTCAAAGAGCTCGAGAAAAGAACCTCAAACTAAACAAAGAAAAAGTGAAGTTAAGGCTGACCGAAGTACCGTATATTGGCCATCTACTTACATGTGATGGGCTTAAACCTGATCCGAAGAAGGTTGCAGCAATCAAGATGATGCCTGAACCGACAGACGTGCAGTCAGTAAAGAGGTTTTTAGGAATGGTGAATTACCTATCAAAATTCCTTCCACACCTCTCAACAATCACAGAGCCTTTACGACGATTGGAAGATAAAGACGTCGAATGGCATTGGGATGAAAATCACCAGAAAGCATTTGAAGAAGTAAAGCATCTTATCACCAACCATCCAGTTTTATGCTACTACGATGTCACTAAAGAAGTAACACTCCAGTGTGATGCATCACAATCCGGAATTGGAGCTGCGTTGCTGCAAGAAGAGCAACCAGTAGCGTTCACGTCAAGAGCTCTAACAGCAACTGAAAGAAATTACGCCCAAATAGAAAAAGAACTACTAGCAATTGTACATGGATGCGAACGGTTTGACCAGTATGTGTTTGGTCGTGATATCACTGTAGAATCAGATCATAATCCTCTAGAAGTGATCCTGCAAAAGCCTCTGTTAGCGGCTCCAAAACGACTCCAGAGAATGATGATGCGACTGCAAAACTACAATTTGAAAGTAGTGTACAAACGAGGATCTGATATGTATATTGCCGACACTCTGAGCAGAGCTTACGTGACTTCACCATGTCAGGTGGCCAGAGAGGAGGAAGAATTCATACGAGCCGTAGAAAAAGTAGACATGACAAAGCACCTTCCAATTAGCCCTGAACGCCTAAGAGAACTTCAAGAAAAAACTCGAGATGACGTGACATTACAAGACCTAAAGAAGAACATACAAATCGGATGGCCAGATGAGAAGAACAGAGTTTCTCCGGGAACGAGAGCATACTATAACTTTCGTGATGAGCTAGTGGTACAAAATGGAATAATTTTCAAAGGAGAAAGAGTCGTAGTACCAACAGCCATGAGAAGTCAAATGTTAAAAAAGATACATTCTAGCCATGTTGGTACCGAGGGGTGTCTAAGGCGAGCAAGAGAAGCTTTATACTGGCCAGGTATGAATGCAGCAATCAAAGAATATGTCTCAGCCTGCGAGATATGCAACGCCTATAGAGCAGAACAACCTAAAGAGCCATTAATCTCACAACCAGTACCAGACAGACCTTGGTCAAGAGTAGCAGTCGACCTGTTCACATTAGGTAGAAAAGACTACATCATTATGGTTGATGACTATTCCAACTTCTTTGAATTTAACATACTCCCTCAAACCACAACTTCGGCAATAGTCACCAGCATGAAATCACAATTCGCTAGACACGGAATCCCCGACGAAGTCAGAAGCGACAATGGCCCACAATTTGCTTCCACAAACTTTCAGAATTTTGCCAAGGAATGGGAATTTAAACATATCACGTCGTCACCACATTTCCCACAGGCAAATGGGAAAGTTGAAAACGCTGTTAAAACGGCCAAAAGGCTCCTCAAAAAGGCACAAGCAGACAATCGAGATCCGTATTTAGCGTTATTAGATTGGAGAAACACACCAACCGAAAGCCTTAATTCATCCCCAGTTCAAAGACTGATGGGAAGGAGAACCAGAACTACGCTTCCAATAACAGCAAAACTCTTGAAGCCAAAGCCTGCAGACAATGTTCAAGAACTGCTGACCCACAAAAGAGCTAAACAAGCCCGCTACTACAATCGAGGGGCCAAGCAACTACCAGAACTCAAACAAGGAGACGTTATCAGAATGAGACCAGAATCCAACAACCGACAGAAATCATGGAAAAAAGTAGTGTGCAGCAAAAAAGTTGGACCACGATCCTACGAAGTGGTATGCCAAGGCCACTTGTACAGACGAAATCGAAAACACTTAGCCACATCATCAGAAAAAGCAGACGAAGAAAATAAGATTGCGAACGAGCCACCAAAAGTACCCGCAAATCTTGATTGTCACCAAGACTCGCCATTGGATGAAAAGGAGCTAATGACTGATGACACATTGGAGGAATTGCCTTCAACTTCATACCAGCAAAGTAATGAACCTTCAGCGAACTTATCAAATTCTAACAACGTTTCAGAAAGAAGATCATCCAGGGGCCGATTGATAAAATCTCCAGATTACTATTACTAGTGACACTTACAAAAAAAAAAACAAAAAAAAAACCTGTTGATATTAACAATTTAAATGTTGAATGGCGGACATGACCTATTATGAAGAAGTACCGAACTCAACATTGAGAGAGGGATGTGACGATATACACCCTACCCGGGTTTCGATACCTGGACATCCGGTACCCTAATGACGTAAAAGATTTTTAGGCGCCATTCTTGTACATCTCGCTATGTGTAAATGAACTTAGTATGTTGTGGTTTGTTTGACTTTTATGAACTATTAAAGAAGTAAATTGTTACACTCATTGAGGGGCCGGGGGGAAGCCGTACCTCCCCTAGCTATGGTCATTCCAAGTCCACTGGTACATCATTTGGGAAATAACAAAGGGATATTCTTCCTTCTTTATTGTCCAGTCACAAACATTTTAATACGAAATTTCCTCTAACTTCTTAAAGAGATTCTGATGATTCCTACTTGACTTTTTCTCGTTACTTCCTACTTTGCTCCAACAACAAGAATTATTAAAGTTGTTATTTTGAACTTATCTTAATATTACCTCGCCGTGGTTGGAATGTTTTTGTATGAACTGTAGACTTAGGACTTTGAAAAAAAAGAAGAGAAAAGAAAATGGTACACGAATGCAATCCGTGCAACAAGTCCACGTCACCACTGTGTCCATTAAGTTAATAGACACCACAGTAACGCAGACTACAAGAGCATGTGTCAAATAGCTTGTCGGTACATCTTCGATTATGTGTCCCCCAACACCGCTGAACTGTTTACTCCACTGTCTGGCGTTAGCCAGAGTAAAATTAAAAAGTCGGATACGGACCGGAAAAGGTTAAATGTATCTACGTGGAGAATAGTTTTTTATGGGCCTACTGTTTACGAATTTTTTTAAGTGACGTGTTTAGTACTTGGTGCGTAGATTGATTACAACTCAGATTCGGCTTTGTCTCGACGGTTTTTTCAACGCACTTTTCGGTTTTGTATGAGGCAATTTTTTAAAATGATATCTGTAGTTGTTCAGTTAACCCACCCTAGGGTAAACATTCACGTATAACAGTGGAAAAACACTTCTAGAATGTGATGAAAAAGGCAGAGCAATTTTTATTTACTGGGATGGTTGTATTATCATCAACTGAGAAAATGACAGTTACCAAAAAACTTTAACTTAGGTTTATGTTCTCGTCAATTATTTACCTAGAAAACACTTACAGTTAGCTGATGACCAATATGACTAAAGGCAACATCGGATGACATATAACTTTGTGAAGGAGTAGGCGTAACTATCACAATTCTTGGATGATTGTGGTCCATTTGTCTAGCTCAAACCTTCGGAAACGATTTCTGAGCCCCAGATGAGGATCAAACCCGCAACCTTCTGATGACTGGTAAGATGCTCCAACCATTGAGATATCGAGATTCAGATGGCGAGCTAACGTACAAATTAGAGTTATGTGGAGCCTACGCGGCTGCCACGGTAAGCTAATAATGTTTTGAATGTGGGTACTTAGAGATATTCAAAGACCGTCGTTGGACGTTCGGCAAGCCCAAACGTCAGAAGATGTTTTCTGAGTCCCGGACGGCTATCTGGAGGTTGCGGGTTCGATCCCAACCTGGAGCTCAGAAATCGTTTTTTTTTCTCCCGAGGTTAGAGCTTGACGAACGTCCAACGATCATCCATGAAATTCTTCTAGCGTCCACATTCAAAACACTAGTTTGTATTATATTAAGTCTGGTTCACACGAGTAGTTCAAATGCAATCATGCACAAGCTAAAGGCAAAAGAATGTTTTTTCTCTCTCTTTTATCTTGTTCTTCTGTTGGCGTTCATTTTGTGTTCTTGTATTTGTGGTTGCGTCGACCCTCGAGGATACCTTCTTTCATCTGTTCTTTCGTTCTTGTGCTTGCACTCGCTTCATATACTTGAACAAGCCTTAAGCGGGTAAAATGTAAAAGTTCAGATAGTAAAAATGTTAAAGATATTAAAACTGAACGTTTTCGGTTCACAAGATCATCATCAGTTTTAAAATCTTTACCATTTTTACTATCTAAATGTTTGCAGAGCCTTAACTCTTTCGTGTATGTTTTTTTTTTTTTCCCGTTTACTCTTTGGTTTTTTGTTTGCAATTTGTTTTTGTAATTTGTCGTTGTATGACAATGGTATGCATGAAAAGGTTAACCCTGATTTTCTTTACAGAAATTGAAAACATCTTCCGTACTTCCAGCTAGTTATCGAAACACGAGTAAAAGTCTGGGAGAAGGAGAAATGGCCGTGGGGGCATGAGCCCGAAGCACAAGTGATCAAGTATTGATTGAATTATTTTTGCATTTAATTTCTTAGGTCCAACCACCTTTTGAGAATCACGTGCAATGACGTGAAAATTGCAACTATCGATCCTCTAGGGTAAAGACTTTAAGGGCTGTTTACACGTGCCATTTTGAACGTTGCAATTGCCTCCCTGGTTTACACTGTAATAGACTCATGATACTTTATGAAGCAAGATATCCACTTATCATTCGCCACAGTCTGTCCTCGACGCTCTCTTCAGTCAAACACATACTCCAAGATGTCAATCGAAGGCACAAAATCGCACGTGTAAACAGCCCTTTATGAATAAATTAAAAATTACTGACCATGAAAGGCAATAGTGAATCGTAATTATCGTGTATGTAAGTAAAAATTCAATACAGTATATCCTAGTCCGACCGTAGTCAATCGAAGGATACCCTAGAATTCCGGAAGTAGCGAACCCGTGTCTTTCGGGTTTAGTGCCCAATAGGGGCACTAATTTCAAGTAACCGTTACTTTCAAGGGGAAAAAATCAGAAAACAGTTAACGGCTGTCATCTGGATATCTGTTATCGTTTCCCAATTGTGCTTTTAAAGAACGCTCTTATTTTGAAGATACTTTATAATAGTCTGCAATGAAAGCGATAGCGATTTGGGCACCGACTGCCCAGGCGTTATTACGGAAGACAATATCTTTTGTAGATGTTCATTCATTCAAAGTATTTACTTTAACACGATAGAATTACAGCGGAGCTGAAATAAAACACGACAGCATTGCGACACAGTAGCGTTACGGCGTAGCCTTCCCATTATCGCAATGAACAAAATTAGTTTCATACACTTGAATGTGGTAAGCAGTAACTTCGTAAACCATAGAACACGACTAAAAGCGGGTCGTGGGAAACCGCTCTCGGTTTTATTGAAAAGTTTGTTTGAATTTCGTTGCAGATTTACTTACCAGTGTTGTTAATTTTTGTTGTCCTTAATTCTTATAGGAAAGAAACTGGTGGACCTTCACGATTTGCCGTAAATATGACCACACAATTCAAAGATCACGATAAGGTTGCATATTCTCAAAACAAAGTTCCTATGTGGTTGCTCTTTTCTTAATTTGCTGTTTGGTTTGTTGGTCAACCGAGGTGGTCTGTCTGCTTTCGTCGGTTGGTCAGTTTATGTATTTTCATCAGTTGTTGTGTCTGTTCTGGTCGGTTTGTCTGTTGTGGCTGGTTGATACCTATTTTATGTTTAACTCATTTTAACGTATTTTGTTTGTTGTTTTCCGACCTCTACTAAGGTATGGAGAGTTCAGTGGAACGTAACAGGGACAATACTAGCTTCTTCCGGGGACGATGGAAGTGTGAGGTTATGGAAAGGTATGGCCGTAATGGTATTACAACATTATTTCCAAACACTTTTTGTGGTAAACTCTCCGTCACACTTAATGAAAAGATTTGATCGATGTAAATGACTTACATTTTGTTTGACTTTAAAGACGAAGGACCAGCTCATTAACATTATATCTTCACAGTTCTTAAAATTCAAGCTCGTCGGGAAAAGTGGCCGTGACAATAGTGAGTCCACAGTAGCGGTTTTGGATCCCTGCTAAAGTACGGTTTTTCACAACTGTTATCTAGAGATTTCCAGACTAGCCGTGCATTCTCACAGGAGTGCGTGGCGCGAACAAGGCTGTCTAGCCAAGATGTCAAAATTAATGTTTAAGAATGTACCCAATGTAGTGACGTTTCTAAAATTTGTATTGTACAGGGTTCGTACGCCACCTGGAAATCCTTGAATTTTGGGAATTTTTAGTCATGGCCTGGGATTCCTTGAAAAACGGGGGATTTTCGTTTTGGGTCCTTGAAAAATCCTTGAATTTTCAGTTTGCAGATTTGGCAGGATAACTTGGTCTCGGTTGGCGGCAAATAAATTATTTGGCTGCTGTTTTTTTTGTTATCCCTGGAGCAGTTTTGTTGCTGCATTGCACTACCCCCGCGTACAGAGACCTTGAAAAAGCCCAATAGATCTTGAAAAAACCTGGAAAAGTCCTTGAATTTTACCATGATTTAGGAGAAAGAACCCTGTTTGTAACTTAATTCCGCGCGACAGAACACAGTTAACGAGTCTTAGGTAATTAAGCGAATGGACAGTTATTCTACAAACACCTGGACTAGTCCCAGTTTTAACCTGGTCACAAGTCCTTACAAATACTTTTTGTAATAGAAAAACCTAAAATTACTTAGAAAGACCTCTTATAAGTAATAAATTAGATCAATATAATCTTAGGTTTAATATATAAATAGGTTTGATTTTTGTCTTTTCTGGTTTTACTGTTCTCAGTATCTTTCATAATGCTGTTGTTTCTTCCTACTTAATACTGAGCTACTCACATAGTTTTATTGGCTTAGATGTTGGATGGTCCATAAATCGTTTCACGAGCATAAATGATATCAATGGAAATGTTCTTGACCTCAGATTCTTCATAAGATCTTTAGGGTCTAGGTTAAGTATATTGCCGAATTCCAAAACAGTTCTTGATTTAGCTTATTCGTAAGCATACATGCTCGGTACTCGATTTTCACTCGGCGACCATGTGTTTTTGGGGTTTTTTTCGAATCTTTTTCATTTAGTCTTCAAGGGGTAGATTGTGACTCAGCAATAATAGTTGCTGTTTTTGAGTTTTCTGCTCTTTTATTCTAAGAAATGGTAAACAATGTGATGTAAACGGAGTGTGATATGATGAAGCTATGTCAAGGTTTCCCAGTAGGTCGTCATGGGAAAGGTTTCGCTCTGATTAATAGTGAGGTGGCTGTATGAATTATGCATTCCGATAAACTAGACATCAATATAAGCGAGAGATTGTAGTGCCAAAAGCATTTGAAGATAACTATAAGGAATAACTGCCTTTCCTCTTGAACATGTGTGTTCTCCTTTGTGGTTTTGTACCAAGAATAGAAATCTCCAGCTGTTGTGTATGCAAATGCCAGCTCCGGCAAAACTCTGGCGCGGACCTTTAGCTAGAAGAAGCGACGAAGACCACTTTTGAGTGTTGGATGTTAGAATCGTCTTACTTGTTGTGTAATGTAACTTACATTTGTTCAATTATTGATCTTGTTTACAGCAAACTATCTTGAAAACTGGAAATGTATTTCAGTGCTAAAGGGGATGGAAAGCCAGCGGATTTCCTCGGCTCGAGCGTACCGAATGGTTTTACTGGTACTTGAGGATCGAGACCTGCCTCATTGGTCAACCTTCTTATCCTGGGTGTATCGACTCAAGTGAAAATGGGGACGAGTTATGTGGCTGTCTTCACTCGAACTGCAGAAAACAAACCTACCTGCTGCAGAATAGTCCACTGATATTCCATAAAGAATACGGTTTCTATATTTCTATAAACACCGTCGGGAAATTTTGATAAAATTGTTTCTCTGGATTATGATATGAAATTGAACTGACGTAAACGCGATGAATGAATAATATGTATGATGATGTTCAGTCGTTTGTCTCGAATTTTAGCGGACCATTGCGAAGAATGTTATACGATAGTGATGGTTTGCAATCAATTGATTGACATTCAAAAGACAGTTTTTACGGCGGCCATGTTGGTGCCCCATACAACAGAAGTTAATGCATTCCATTATTACAGTTCCACAAACATGGCGACCGTGACTTCTCGTGCAAACTTCCAGCTGATTGGTCGTTGATCATAATCCAAGCCAGCAGTTTCGGTGAACGGTCGTATAAAACTAGAGGAGGCGTGACGGCGAAAATTATAGTGAAACTGAACTGCGCCATTTTGATGAATTGGGGAGCAAATTGTTCTTCACGAGGCCTTTTTCCATCTGTTAGAGACCCTCGAGGTCAACCAACTGGGTATTTATGGCCAAACCAAAAGGAAAATACACGTTGTCTTCGATTTTTCTCAACATATTTTATATGTAATACACCCTCAAACATTTTACGGGATGTTTGTCTTCACAGTTGTGATTTCTTCCAATTCCTTTTTGGTACAGAACACAGTGTATCATTTTGGCGAGACTGCAGTTTAGCGATCAACCTTGCCGCTGGCCTTTGTTGCGGGCTCAGTGGCTTAGTGGGCAAGCGAGGCAGCCGTTTGCCAAGAAAATCATGCGTACCAACACATTCATTTGATTATTTGGAACTACAGACAAGGAGTGCCGTGAAGACACAAAAGTTATTTAGTTTCTTATTATCTACATTTAGTAAGGGTTAGAGCATGGATTTGGTCTTGAAATAATGCTAGACGCCGTTGATGAAGAAACAGTGATATTGGTGGGATTTTAACCAGTAGGTGAAGCAGTAAGCCTTTTTCAAGTAGCAAAATCCTGGCAAAGTATTATCTTTTTTTAAGTTTGTAGATATCTGCATTACCCAACGACATTTTAGGTTCCGTCATGAGAGCACTGAGCTATGCTGTTTAAATTTCCAGTTAAAAAGCTCGTTTCCTAGTTAGCTGAGCCGACGGCAAGACAAGCGGCAATGTGGGTCAGCTAACTCGACGGGAGCCTGTAAATTTGCTAACGTACTGTACTTAATCTTGCTCCAGTTTCTTTTATCGTTTTACTTTAGCTACAGACCTGAACCACATTACAATGAGAACAAATGAAATAAATGGCAACACCATAAACATTCGACTTGGGCGTTCAGTTTTTGGGCCTCGAGATAGGTCTGGTGCTTATTTAAAACGGGAAGCATTATCGAAGGTTAGCGCTGGTATAATTTTCGTCATTTTTAAAGATAACATTTTCTTTTTAATGAATAAAGAAGCAGTAGATAAAAAGTTTGTTCCAATTTACCAGAGAACAAAAAGTAAGTTTCAAGAGTTAAGGCAAAATTCGTGGACTGTTAAAAATACTTTCCGTAACAGCCGCTCAAAGTTAGTATTTAAGCAAGATGAGTCTGAAGATGATATCCGTCTCACTACGACTGTTGGCAGGCTACATCTGGCTGAAAAAATTACCAAATGCATTTAGGGAGTGGGTAATTATTCGAAAGTGAGCGCTTATTTCAAAATCACCCCATCATGGGAAGGGCGCTTATTCGAATGAGCCTCTGGAGTTCGTCTTACCTGGGCCGTTTCATACGTTGCACAGTTGTCGCATTTCATTCATATTGGCTTCGTCAATTAGTCGACGTAAATGGGTCTTCGTTTCATATGACAAATTGAATTTAGACGCATTTAATCATTTTCCGAATCTTCATACGAACAATGCTCATTACAAAGAACAAAACATTTGATCATGGGCTAAAAAGAATATATTATAATTTACGTATTTAATACGATGCGACATTACGACGTCTTCTGAAACCAACACGCATTTTAGACATATCCGTCTGATAATGTCGGATAAAACGTCTCTGACGAATTTTTTTCGTTTCATACGCCGCATAACCGTCGCATTAAATCGACTGAATTAAATTCGTCTGAAATAAATGCGACGATTGTGCAACGAATGAAACGGCCCTAAGGAACTTCATTCACAAACCACAACAAAACGAAATCAAACTGGTGCAAATAAGAATATTAATTCCTGTAGCGAAGCTAAGCATAGCAGTTGGTCATGCTATGCAAATATAAAATTTTGTACGATATTTAGATATCAACCAAAGCATATCAATTAACATGTTGCAATTTCTAATCATGGTTACCATAACCACTACATTGACGACTAATTGCTGCAATTTTATACGGCAACCATTGGGTGAGTGGATGTATATGGCTTGATACCTGAATATCGTAGATCATTTTAAGTTTGCATAGCATGATTTTTTTGCTGTGCTCAGGTAATTTTAAATTTGGACAGCATGTTCAAATACTATGGTTAGTTTTGCTATTGCTTTTATCTCGATTCAAATCAAAGTCATGATTATATCGCTACTGACTTTACATTATTATATGGCTGAGCTCCCTATCCGGTCTCTACGCAAAATCACGCACGCTGATGGGCTGTCTAGCCGTGCAATAAGTTTTTCGTACAGACCGACTAGTTTTGGCGGGGAAATTTTCAAGCTGATTTGAAGAAAAACAAGCCAGATTCCAGTAAGTTTTAAAAAAGATTTATAAAAACAAACTACGAAAACAGTAGTTAAATGTTCTCAACGATAATTTCAAGCAGAAAACTAGATTAATAGATGCAAAAAACCACGATGAAATAGGTAAAAACAAGCAATTAAACCTAAGCCGCTAACTCACGAACACAAAACTTCTCTAAAAACGATGAAAAAATGAACCAAAAGCCATATAATAAATTCCTTATTAACCTCGTTTGTTCTGTCTGTACTGGAAAGTATTTGCCCTCGGGTTTTTTTCGCACAGACCTCGCTCCTTCGTCGCTCTGTTTGTACGAAAACCTCGGGCAAATACTTTCCCGTGCAGACCTCACACTCGGTTAATAAGTAATCAGTATTTTAACAATGACTTTGGTGAGACGACACGTTAAATACATTTAACATCTGCTTGATTTCATTTTGTTACAGTATCGGATCCAAGTTGCTGATAAGATGAACTTATTCGAATTTCTCCTTGTTTCGTTTGTACGTGACCTACTTGGCAAACCATGTCTTTTCTGACAAGGTTGATGTGCCGCTCAAATATTTCGTGACATAGTGATGTCCACAAAATTATAAAAGTCGTCGATGTTTTTAGCTGATGTATCTTTACTAGCTGAAGTGCAGACAAGTTCACTTCTGTCCTTCCCATCTAACATTGTGTCCAAGATGTCGTTACACATTTTTACGCTGTCATCTCCATTGATCTTCAAGCCCATAACAGCGCCTAAAAAGAGGAATTTTAAATTGAATCATGACCAAGAACCCACTTTTCCATGAAGGTCTAAGGGGTTAATTACACAAGACCCGTATGAATTCAGACAGTTACCAAAGTGAAAATTGTCTGAAGTGTCTATATCTGAGAGCGGAATGAAACTAAAGTCATATTCTGGCAAATATTTAAGACCGCATTCGGAGTTTTCGTTCCCAGTAACAATGCTTTTCTTACTCTTTGCCACATTAGTGATTGGTCTGGAGAGATTTCGCGTTTTCAAGATTTCGTAATGAGTTCAAATCGGTCAGAACTCATTTGTGTTGGTCCACCACCCCAAATGAGTGAGACCGGTCCGAGCTAATTTTTCGAACCGGTCTGATGTAAACTAAAACGTGGATTGAAAAAAAGCGATAGTGTTTAATATTTGAATGACGCGTAAGCCACTGTATTCATGGAAACGTAATGAGACCGACAGTTGGCAACGAAATAACGAGAGAAGAGGAGCTAGGTTTGGGCTACAGAATTGCTGGAAGTTGGTCAAATATATGTTTTTATGCTTATAGTTTTGTTAGTTATTTTTCCTTGATTATGACGCAAATGATTGATGAAAACGGCTACAGCCATAGCATTATTAGACATGGATGGCGTGCACGGTCATGCGACAGGGGCAAATTGAACTCTTTTGCACTAATAAACCGTTGTATTGGATTGACCTGTGGTGATTGACTACTTCACGATGCAGTTTGAAAATTAGGCTCAACTGTTATAATTGTTTTCCTTTGAAGTAAAAAAAATAGCCCTTTCAGTTTCACAAATGTATTTTCTTCGATACGTTGTAGTACCACCCAAAAGAGAAAGAAATTATCAACATTATCTAATAGAACAGTTTGTTTTTCTGTGGAAATAGTCCTAGAGGAAAGTTTCTTTCGCACAAAATGGCGGATTTATAGGGGCAAACAACGACCCCTATGTGGGGTTGTTCCATTTGGATCTCTGGCAACACATTGGAGCCCGCATTCTATGGGTAATAATTCTTTGGCCATAGCCCCAACAAATTGATGAAGGGGGCTGAGGAAATGAGCTTGTTCAGTTGGTACCTTGGTGACAGGCTTCTTTCTCAAACTGATCACCGAATACACGTTTGGCATCCTCAACTGTCATCTGAACTTGTTTCGTTTGAACAATTCGACATGATCTAAAAAAAAATACAACAGATTATCTAGTTGATTATTCTCGGTTTTAACTTTTTACCTGCTTGAGATAAACACAAACTGTTCTGAACGTAATTTTATTTCTTTGACTGTTAAACAAAATCGACTACAGAATGTTAGAACAATGGAAGAGGACAAGCACTGCAGAATTGCCAACTCTATGGATACATTATCTATTCCCAGATTTAAACTGGAAGACATGTGGCAATAGAATAACGACTGTTGAAATGCTTGCTTCTCCCATTTGTTTGCAAATCTGTGGTCAATTTTTCTTTCATATGTATGCCGGTCAAAGTGACAGAGTTCCACTGACCAATGCACAGCTGGAAACTGCTTGTAGTGTTTTATTTGTCGGTTTTCCCTTTTTGCCTCTACATGGTTTTTCCCAAGAGAAGTGATGAAGAAAGCCTGTTTGGTGTTGCCTGAAACAAGTTTTAGGTTAGATTTCTTGAGAAAATCGCAAGTGAATTCGAGCATGTTCGATAAAAACCGCAATAAAATCTTTGAGCAATGGCCAGGAAATCGACGATGGTTTACACAAATGGAGTCTATATTAAGTGAAAGCAAATCTTCAAGTCTATAAACATGCAGCCTAGAGATTATTGTTACTGTTGGCACCTAAGATGACGAAAATAACTCAACGCAACGTCTAGCACAATATTCCTTTCTTTTAAGAAAACCATACTATCACTAAGTTTATTCTTTAGTGCTGCTCTTCGAGCCAGTGATTCTTATTTCACAATTATTTCTATTCATAATTTTCATACATATATACATAATACCGTAGTTGTCATGTTTTATTCTTTATTATTCATACCGTGTTTACTCGAAAAAATTCACATGATGAATCCATGAATATTACTCCGGAAGAAAATAAATGCATCAAAAGAAAACAAAAGAACGATTCGTACAGTGCCAGTCATGGTTCAGACTTAAAGACCAGACATAATTGCTTTGATCTGTGTGGAAAAGTTGCCGTTATCAACTATGCTGAACAACACTCCAACCTCGGAGCCAGAAAGATTGCTGAACATTTCAAAACAGGAAGGACGCAGATCCAAACCATATTGAAAAACAAGGCATCAATTCTTGCTTTGCACGAAAGAAGTGATGAAAGAAGTCAGCAAAAGCGACGACTCACAGCCAATTACATACATACCGATGTAAAGGA
The DNA here is from genome assembly GCA_030142905.1 of Heliopora coerulea. Classification (NCBI taxonomy): domain Eukaryota; kingdom Metazoa; phylum Cnidaria; class Anthozoa; order Scleralcyonacea; family Helioporidae; genus Heliopora; species Heliopora coerulea. Next base: position 152,049 of record JASJOG010000406.1, read on the forward strand.
AGCAGTGTGGGAATGGTACCAATGTGTAGAAAGTCTAACATACCAATATCAGGAACAGTGCTTCAAGAAGAGGCCCCAATAATCACAGAAAGATTGCAAATCAAAGGTTTTACCGCATCAAATGGCTGGCTGGAAAAATTCAAGAAACAGCATAACGTATGCAGTAGGATAGTTACAGGAGAAAACAATGTTAGACCAGAGGCAGTTGAAAGCTGGAGTGAGAAGGCGCGAGAATTCACCAGAAGATGGAAGAAAAAAGACATTTGGAACATGGACGAAACTGGATGCTTTTGGCGCGGTCTTCCTGAAAAGAGGCTCGGTGAAAGAGGGAAAAGATGTAGTGGTGGCAAAAAAGCTAAGCAGCATAATACCTGGCCATTTTTTGTTAACGCCGCTGGGGGAAAGGAAGGCCCTATTGTAATTGGAAAATCTTAAAAGCCGCGGTGATTGAAGAATTTGAAGGACAAAAAACGTCAGTGTAAGTGCAGTTACTTTTCAAACAACAAAGCCTGGATGAATGCTGACATCATGAAGGAAGTTTTGTCAAAACTCAATCAATGATTAAAACGAAGTAACACGCGCATTTTGTTGTTCATCGATAATACCCCTTGTCACGCGGAATACTTGAATGACAACTTTTCGAATATAGAAATAGTATTTTTGCCAAAAAATACGACTTTCAAGATTCAACCACTTGATGGTGGTATCATTTCTAATTGGAAGATGAAAAACAAAAAAAGGATTACTTCGATATGTGTGTGTGGTCAAATCGACGGATCGAACAGTACAAGTAATATTTTAAAGTCTGTCAATTTGCTGATGTCAATCGAATGGGGAAGAAAAACGTGGGACGAAATATCCTCTGATACAATCCAGAAATGCGTCAAAAAGGCTGGATTGTGTCCAGACAAATTAACTGTAGAAGATGACGCATTTGAAGGGGAAGAATTGCAAGATCTGCAGTAATTGGTGAGTGGAATCCACGAATCATGTAGTACAGAAGATTGGATGTCAGTCAAAAATGATCTTGAAATTTGTGCTCGATACATTGATAGTTCTGACCCGAACTGGAGGGAAATAGTTCGCAATGGATTATTGGAAGAAAACTTTGAAGATTCACCCACTTCACCCATGGCGCTTTCAGTAAGCGATGATGAATATGACCAGGATTTTAAAGAATCCAAAATCAAGTCTTTGAAGGAGGATATTGGACATGCTGAGGAACTGCTCATATTTGCGTGGTATCACGGGCACGAGGAACTTGCGTCGTCCATTTCAAGGACGAACGACATGCTTTGCACTTAAAAACTCAATGCACCGCGACGACAAATGCACATTGGAGACTATTTTAAGCCAGTCTAGCTGACGATATAATTACGCATGAATCGAACGTTGATTTTTGTTTCATGTGGTTTCTCAACTTACAAATGATTTGTTGTTAGTTGTTTTTTTTTATTAAAAGCTACCGTCTGTACTGGTTAATGACTGGTAAATTGATTAAAATTACCGACTTCCGACACACCCATGTTCGACTCTTGGCATCCCTCTATTAAGCGGCCACATTATCATTCCCCGAGGGTGGCCGCTTAATGGAGATTCGACTGTATATAGTTATATGTTACATATAGAGTTATATATACATATAGAGTTATACACATAGTGATAGTTTCATACGTAAATAATGATAGTTTTACGAACAAATTTCATTTTCAAAACCATCCCAGAGCGTAACGTCTGTGCATCAGTGTGTTCGAGCAATGGAATGATAAAAATTGATTGGTCGGTTGTTTTCGACATGAACAAAAACAAACATATCGAAACAGTTGATAGACCAGACGGGAACCGTAATCGAGTGTGCAGCAACTACTTTTCAAAAGTGCCATAGTGAATGAAACATGTGCAGAAAATTTGCAAAGAAATATTTAATTTACTGACCTTTCCTTGTGTAGCTTATTTAACAATTATTCACCGAAAGCGAAAGGAATGTTGTTGAATGATCACCGAGACGAAGTCGAAGGAATTATTCAATAATATTTACTGAGCCACAGGCGAATAATTGTTTTAGTATAATTACTCAGGTGATTGTTTCAAAGAAAGTCTCCTCAGTAATATTTCCAAAGCTACCCGCTCTCTTGTTCCTGAGTCTTTACTGTTATATTCACCTATAGGTGATCATTGAGATTTATGACGTATATTTCTAGTGAATTATAACGCGGGATTTTAGATAATCACCTGTGTCATTATAATAAAACATCTCCAGAGTGTGATTAGGATTAATATTTTAAAGTATCTCGACTTAAGTGCGTAGGTTATTTACAAAAACATATGTGACTATAAAGTAGTGACGCTACTAGGCAAGTGGGGATCCTTGGGAAAGATTACTTGGTGGTCCCTGCCCTGTCCAGGTCGATACCAACGATACGGAAGACATATGGGTGGCAATTTGAAGGTATTAGGTAAAGTCGTGTTTAAGATCCAGTAAAGCACTTCTGGTGTTTTTTTCAAAAATTACAAAAGTGCAGGGGCGGACTGGGCTCGAAACTTTTACGGGGAAATGTTGTGTGAGCGTCCCATCAATATTTTGGGGAAGGAGAAGTACGTTCAAAAGGGTCTGGGGGAGTGCTCCACCCCGAAAAATTTTGAAATTTAGAGTCTCAGAAATGCTATATCCTGCATTCTGAGGGGAGATTTTTCAGAAAAATGAAGGTTATAAAATGTTATGAAAATGGCCCAGCGATCCTCAGATCGATAGCCCAAACGGGAATACTCCATATGTGCTCCATATGGCCAGTCCGCTACTGCAAAAGCGATTGATATTCACTCTTATTCTTAAAATGACGGGTGAATTGCCTAATATTATTCAGTTCAAAATGTTATGTTAGCACTGACTACTTATTTGCGGAATACGTAAGCCGCTCATTGCAGCATTAGAACACAAGAAATCGAATTAATGTACAGAATTTTATCGGTAATGTTCAGGGGACTTCCAGTGAAAATTCTCGCGTGGTTTCATTCTCATTCTTTGGTAGATCTCTCATCCAAACTTAGATTAATTACTGAAGAGACGGCGGGACAAACTTTTGCCTTAATGTGACAGTTCGATCTTGCTTCAAACTGTAAAAACTTTGAAACTTTATTCGAACAAATTCATGCGTTCATGACATAATGATGTTAATGACGTCACAAAATACTAAGGGGGACCAGGGACTTCACCCATCCTTTCCAACCTGTTGTTGCGCCATTGACTGCACAAAAAATAAAATAGGCCATGGGGTTTTCATAGTAACTTAAATACTATTTGTTCCAGCAATATTTTCTTCGGCCGCCCGGAAGATCATTGCCATAACAAGCCACTTCACTTTCAACTAGTAGGGTATATTTATTTTGACAAAAAGTTAAATACAACTTAAAAGACCAACGTCAATTTTAAGTAACTCGTTTTCGTTGACAAGTTTAACTTACTCTTGTGTACGACACAAATTAGCAAGTTTTCCTTGACAAGTCACCTTTTTCAGAAGCTGGTATGAGCATTTTTTTGAGCAAGGTCGCTTGTCCAGGACAACCTGGACGTGTGTACAGGGATTTAGTGTTCAACATAGTTCGAGTAGGTAATCTCCAAAATCATACACTATTAATTATTTTCACATATAGAAATGTTACACGTAATCGTCAGTTCAAATTTTAGCCAGTTCATTCCAGTTATGGTAAAATTCTCTCACCCTTGCCGCCAGTTGTTGGGTGTGGTCGTTTCCTACAAAAGAAAACATCGGAACTTAAACAAACAATATGAAGTGCCTTTGTGTCTCCTTTCGATTCCTTCCGACAGGACCTGCCATATTTTTGATAAAGCATAAAAAATATACACACATTCAGTTCTTATATAGCACTTCTTATCGCGTGCGAAGTTGTGCAGTCTGCAGAAGTTTTATTAGACAGGTATGAACTTTCTCCGTTTTTTAATTTGACCAGAGTTCTTTATTATTTGGAACTTACTTTCAAAAGAAGAATAATATTAGTTGAATTGAAAGAGTTTATTCGGTTTATTTTCGATAGATTGAGCGTGGATGTTAACTTCCGGGGTATTTTATGCTTGATTGATACGTATCTGTCGACTGAGGGTAGCATATTTAAGAATGCTGGTAAATAAGGCCTTTGATATGGTGAATTTAAAGCCCTGCATTGTCAAACGCATTCAACATTTCATTTTACATTGTTCAACATTGTTGCATATAACATCTTAAGCTTGTATGGACACCCAAGTTCAATCATGTTGAACGTCTTCGAAGGATATGGTATGACGTTGAAAGAAATTTTCACGTGTTCAAAGTTTTGCTCAACATGTATTCAACGCGCGTAACATTGCTATTGATATTGCCAATGGTTGAATATAATAATGTTGCTTACTTCTGGTCACCCATGGCTAATTTCAATATCTTTCAACATAGTTCAACAATGTTTAAAGGCGTTGAACGAAATGTTAAAAGCGTTTGAAAGGGGCTTAATGTGTACGCTTCCGTACACATTAAGCAAATACAACTCGTTTGGGAACTTGGTCAAGATATACCATTTACCTCAATCAGATGATTCCAGTTGTGAATGAAAACTTAGTTGTGTTAAGGGGAATTTACCGATTAGCAATGAATCAGTAAAACGTGGAAAGCATGTTGGACGTCATAACATGGGCATCACAAAACATTCGACATCTGGATTTCCTGAAATTTTATATTTAGCGAGTTTTATTCAAAAAGCTTTGCTGATCTTGGAATCCATCCGACAATCATTAGCTGATCACTTGTTTCATTTTGACAATATTCTGGTTCACTGGTGCTGGATATGATGAAGAGGATTGCCAGTTTCAGTGTTTCCTGTAGTCGCAATCCCTTTCCGAGATATTAAATACGAAGAACCTGAGCTCACAAGGTATACATATATACATACATACATACATACATACATTTATACATACATATATATATATATATATATATATATATATATATATATATATGTATATATATATATATATATATATATATATACAAACACGGTTTTCAAATACGTTGATACCATGGTGATTTGTAATTTAAGATAAAGTAAGAGAAAATGGAGATAAAATATTCGCACTAAAGAGGGATACACAGTTACCAAAGACTGTTGGACCGTTTAGTTCTTAAAAGAACTGTATGAAACTTAAAGAGGTAAAATACTACGTAAATAGTAGGCCTGAAGAATTAATAAAAGAGCACGATGGATTTCGGCATACCACTTATCAAGTGCTATACGTCTGCTGACTAAAGAAACAAACCACCTGCTTATACTGTCTCAAGAAAGCTGATGACATCGAGCCAACGGTATGAGGGAGGGTCAAAATAGGGCTAGTTGGAAAACAAATTCCTTTTGCCGGCACAGATCCGGATCATTAAGTTTTATGTAAATGGCTTACATCACTTTCATTTGAAAGGTGGAACGGCATTTGTAAAGAATTCTAAAATTATCGTCTGAGTAGGTTTCGGCGCAAGACTTGTTAGACAGAAGGTGTTTGCCAACAGCTGCATCACAACTGATGGATTGACTGGAACGGCATTGTCGTTCTGCTTGTTGACGTGACGGCTGAGTTTTATTTCTAATGACACTAGGAAGGATTTCTTAGGAGAGTGTCTTAAAATACCAAAAGGGTGGAATTTTGTCATGCCAAGACTTTTCTTTATTTTGACCTTGCTGCAACTGTCTCGTTCTTTATCAGTGTAGCCAAGACAACTCGTAAAAAGTACGCATTTTCGCCTCAAGTCAAATGTGCACATGTAAATTAGTTTGATAAGGTACTTAACCTCCAATCACATTAGGAACTGCAGTCTTGATCCCATTACCAACTCTGAAATTATAAAACTCTAAGCAATTCTAAAGGTTAACCTAAAGTGAATGAATGTTAAATATTTTTGGGGTGTAAGCGTATTTAGTCTAACGTAACACGACCGTTAGCAGGATAAAATTTCAGATAAAGCACGAGGAACTCTCACGTAGTAAGACTTTCGAATTTGTCACGGTACTCAACTTGGATTAAAATGGGCTGAGATAAAAACCAAGATTCGAAAAAAAAAATGCAAAAATAAGTTCGATTCTGCACGTCTCACCCAAGCAAAAAATTGTGACAATTAAGCTTTAATTGTCTGGCGAGATTATAAACTTTGGTTGATGTAAATTAAACCTTCAAATGAATACATGGTTATACATGCCAATCATATTACTATCGCTTGATCCTAATCTTTATCTGAATGAACCAGCCGTATTCCATGAACGGCATAATGGTTTCGTTTGTCCGCGAACCGCGTTAAAGTTGACTTGGATTTGGACGCGGGTCTCGTAGTCAAATCAGTGATGTCGAAGTGCGCTCTAGTAGGGCGCCAAAAGTCTGTAAAACACGTGGAGGAAAGGATCAGTTAACGCGTGTCTTGTTGAATGTTGACACCCTTAATTGAGTGCACTTTGACAAAATTATCCCTCATCTAATTCTTTCACTTTTGCGCTTACATTGGAATTAAAATAAAACAATCTTATCTCCCAGATTTCTTCCCAGTTATATATCCAGACATTCTTAAAGAAGAACAAAAGCGTTCAGTTGTAATAAGAAAAGCTAAATTTGACTGTGTTACTTCAATCAAGTCATTACACCCACGTCAACATTGCGAGGTCGTGACCTTTTTATGTTTCTACTAACCACAACTCCTGTCACCTGCACCTGGCCGTCCCTTCTAATTAACAAATAGAAAATAGCTTGAGGGTCGCTGTGCTGTGCATTGAATCCTAGATGGGTGCTGCAATAGAATACCCGTGTTTGGGTCAAAGCATCCGTTCTCGGAAAATTTTCCTTAAAGGTGTACCGAAGTTTGTGTGGCACGTTAAGTCTGTCTTATTGAAAGAAATAAAAAATAGGAAAAAAAGGTAAAAAAGTACTTAATGGTTTATCTGTGCACGGATACTGTGACCCAAACACTTGGTACGTTGCTTGACTTTCACATAGCCAAAAACACTCACTTGTTTTTTCAGCCAAGGAAAGATAATAGACTCCTTTCTTCATGTCAAATCTAAAAGTAAACCGCTCCTCGTCAGTTGATGTGATTGTTCTTGGGAAAATTAATATGATCTTTCCGATCTTCAAATAAGAAAATTACACAAGGGGCTTGGTTCTGCTCCCCTGGTTTAGCCCCTGCGTCAGGGAATTCATTGCAACCCCCTGATTTTTGACCGGTGATTCGATCTTCTAAAGTTTTTATCTGACTGGTGGTTGGCTTTCATGTGAATTACTCACTTCATTAATGTTTTCATAAAGTTAACTGCTTTTAGCCTGCCGATTTTTTATAAAAGAAATACCAAGTGAATTTCCGTGTTTGTATACTTTGATCCAAACACTTGGGATGTTGCTGGATTTTCGAAAAGCTAAAAATTTTCGCCTAGCGACTCATGGTTTTTTTACGCCTTTTACAAGTCTCGCAACATCCCGCGTGTTTGAGTCACAGTATTCAAACACGAAAATTTAGTATTCCTTAAATGATGTAATCAGACTGTCGAACATAAGGACCTCGCGAAATCGGGATTTTACGAGGGGGGGGGGGGGTTCTGGGAGCATGCTCCCCCGTTCTTGATGTCTTTAAACACGATTTCTAACTATCCCAGATGAAAACTTCTGCCAAAAATGTTCCTTTAATTGATCGTAGTTTCCCCCGTTTTTTATAAAAATTGTTACTGTTATTATGAAGTATGATAGCTACAAATCGTTATTGATAAATAGCCTAATATCAGGGACATAAAATTTTTCTGTCCCATTACAACAATTCTTTTAACACAATAAACACATAAGTAGGACAGAAGATACTCAGGTTTGATTGTTTGGTAGTATTGGTCGATAGCAGGTAATTCAAACTGGGCTAATCCCACTATAATCCACCCTACAGACAAACATGTTAGTTTTCTACATATTGAACTAAGCTTGAAAGTATCTTTCTCATGATCGTTTCGCTATCGATCAGTACCGTCTTTTGCATCGTTCCTACAATTTGTTTCGCCAATTCGTCATTTTCGAATATTCTTCGCACTTCCTTGATTGATTTTTTGATACCTCCTCCAAGACACCCTATCACAATTGGAATCGCGATCACTTTGAATCCGACACGTCTTTCTCTCATTTCGAAAGCTAACTGCTGGTACTTTGTTCGTTTCTCATTCGTCTTGGTTTCGATATTATCTTCTTGTGGGCATGTCATATCGCAAATCCAAATTATTTTCTTTTGTTTGTCCCCTAACGTCAAGTCTGGTCGTCTGGATGTTGTCGTCTTTCTTAAATGGAATTCAAAGTCCCACATCAACTTTGCAGTACTGCTCTCCAAAACGTGTCCTCTTTCCCACCTTTCTGCATACCACTTGGTTTGGCCATCAATTAGCTTATATTCTTTTGCCCATTGAACTGCAAGTATCATTAATGCTCGGTTATGCATTCTGATGTATTCGCTTGGCGCTATTATTATTATTATTATTATTATTTAAAGTTATTTTAAAACGGTAGCCCTTCTGCGTAGATAATGCTGATTTTCAAGGGACCGTTTCACTCTATACAAAGATATCTATTACTAACTATTTACACATTTCTATTATACTTAAAAAAATAAAATACTACTGCTGTTCGAATTTAATATTAATAACATACAAATTTGAAGTATAGATAGATTATATTAAGTTAACTTAATGATAGATTTGTTTCTAAATTAACATAATGATTTTTGAGTGTATTTTTGGATGAGTATACTGAGAATTGTTCATACCTGTCAAGGATTACGGATGGTAGCTCATTCCAAAATATAGCTACATGATATGAGAAACTTTTTCTTGAGTAGTTCGTTTTTGGTTTTTTTAAATAAAGTTTTCTATTGTTACTTCTCTATTGATGTGAATCATTATGACAAGTGGTAAAGAGATATGATAAGTAACTGGGAGTTATTCCTCTCAGCGCCTTGAATGTAATAATATTCTCCCGTTACTTAAGAATATCTCTTATAGGTTCCCATTGTAGTTCATCAAAAATTTCTGTTGATCTTATTTCGTAATTAGAACCCATTATCACTCGAGCGGTTTGCTTTTGTAATTTACATAGTTTATCAATGTGAGCGCACTTCCCATCATTCCATACAATCGAACAATAGGTGAAGTGGGGCAGTACAAGTGAATTGATCATATTTAAGAGTGCTTTGTGAGCTACAAACTGTTTTGCTCTCCTTAACAGCGCAATAGCTTTAGAAATGTTTTTGCATTGAGCATCATTATGTTCATTCCACTTTAGATTTTCATCAATAATAACTCCTAAAACTTTCTTATTTGGCGCCTGTTGTATTGTATGGTTGCCAAGAATTATATTAGGATTACCGGAAAATTGGCTTACTCTGTCTGGATCCGATCAGCATAAATTCCGTTTTCTCTTCGTTCAGTGTTAACTTATTGGCAGTTAGCCATTTATGTACGTTATCTAGATCAATGTTAATTTTGCTTTCAATGTCTGCGGACGACTTTCCATGACAAGATAAATTGGTGTCGTCCGCAAACATTGATACTAGAGTTTTATCAAGATAATTTGGAAGATCATTAATGTATAAGAGGAAGAGTAACGGAATGTAATGTAACACCGCATGTAATTTCTTTAGGTTCCGACAATGCATTCTGATGTATACATACTTGTTTCCTTCCATGAAGATAGGATTGAAATAGCTTTAAAGCAGTTCCTCTGACTCCGTAGCGCTCTAGTTTGGATAAAAGAATTTTGTGGTCTACAGTGTCGAAAGCTTTTTTGAGATCTACAGGGTGTATCAAAAAAACTGCAAACACTATAATTTGCATAAGCAGAAACTGCAAATAGCATTTCAATGCCTGTGCAACTAATTATGCTTCTGGGATTTGAAAATACGTTTTAATTTTCCTTGTTATTAGAATAACCACACAGTACGAATTTCGACATCCCCAAGCATGAATTGTGTTTACGTACCCTTGGGATCAATTAGTGCTAAATTTTGCAACTTTCATAAATATCTGATTTCAAAAGAGTTTGCGGTTTTTTTGATACACCCTGTAGAAATAAAATGCCATTTACTAGACCATTGTCCATATTTATAAGGCATTGGTTTGCAAATTGTAGTAATGTTTCAGTTGAGTGAAAGGGACGAAATCCTGACTGCTGATTTGAAATAACTTTATTGTCAAAAAGAAAGTGAAATACTTGATCATAAGCAAGTTTCTCAAGAATTTTTGCTACTGCAGATATCACCGAAATAGGTCTATATAATTTCCGCAGTCAGTTTTTTCTCCCGATTCATTAACAGGAGTCATTTTAGCAAGTTTCATCTCATCTGGAAAAATGCCCGTATTCAAAATAAGGTTAAAAACGACAAGTAGGGATTCATGAATAGAATTCCCTGCTGGCCGAAGTAATTTGCTGGAGATCTTATCTGGACGTGATGCTTTACCTGCATTCATCTCGTTTGAAGCATACATCAAATCTGCATTAGTAATATTTTTGGATTTGAAGACGGTAGTTCCAGGAGTCACATAATATAGGGGGTCACGGTCAGTTTGGGGAATATCTTCGGCAAGTTCTGGTCCTATTTTACAAAAGAAGTTATTAAACTCATTGGCAATATTTTCATCCCCAGCCACTGTATTGTGATTAATTATCTCATTTATTGAAGTGGTCTTTGACTTCTTATTAAGTAACTCATTTATGATCTTCCAGCTATCCTTGGTGTTTGTGCTGTTTTGAAGTTTAATTCTAAAGTATTTTGTTTTGACGTCTTTAATGAGACGGTTAACTTGATTTCTGCATTTCTTATATGCTTGATGATATGTGGGTGAATTGAAACTCACAGCTTTCTTTTTCAGATAATCCCTTCGGTAACTCAAGTTCTTTATTTCATTAGTAAGCCACGGTTTATGTTAACTTTTTACTTTTCTTACTCGCAGAGGTGCATGGTGGTCAGCGATATGGAGAAAATCTCTTTCCACTTATGCCACGCTATATTGGGATCAGTGTGATGACCGAAATTGCTAAAAGCTTCTCTAAGATTATTTTGAAATTCAATAGTGTTAAAATGCTTGAATTGTCTTGTCTCAATTAGTTTAGGGTTTCCTTTAGGGATTCCTATCTTCCTACATATGTAAATGAGATTATGATCACTAATCCTCGAGTCCATGACTCCTGAATCTATTGTTTATAATCATCAATTCTATTAAGTATAAGATCTATTAAGGTTTTAGTTGAAGTGGTTATCCTAGTAGGATTATCAATGTGTTGTTGTAGTTGGTAGATGTCTATTACATCTTTTAATTCTTTAATGTTAGGGTTATTGTTATCGTTACATAGCATATCACAGTTGAAGTCCCCGGTTATGATCATTTCTTTGTTTTCATTATCGATTTCCTGTAGGAATTTTTCAAAACGGTCAAATACAGGGTGTCCCAAAAAACCCGAAAACTATTGAAATCACTTATTGGTAAAATTTGAATGCCCTACGAAAAAGCTGAACGTAATGATGGGTAAAATATTGACAAGGTGCATATATTAAAATTTAGGTAAGAAAATCGCCTTGTACAGTGCGCGATTTTTTGCCCGTGGGAATTTAAAGCAAATTATAAAATTCTAACAGAGTGTATAAAATTACTTATATCAATCATTTATGCACTCGTGGGGACCAACAGAGTGCTAAAGCATTCAAATTCTAACAATTAAATTGTTATTGGTGATTTCAATAGTTTTCGGTTTTTTTGGGACACCCTATACATCACCTTTGGAATTAGGTGGGCAATACCATGTAGAAATCAATACAGGTTTGCTTTTCGGTTTGTTGATTTCGAGACATACCGCTTCCACATTTACGGGCGTTAAATCGCCTCGTTCAACATATAGAATATTGTTGCGTAGGTATATTGCAACGCCACCTCCATTTTGATTTCTATCTTTTCTTACTATTTCATAACCGTCAATTTCAACCTCTGTGTCGTATATAGAATTGTCAAGTCTCGTCTCATTAATACATAGAATTTCAAAGGAGTTCTCATGGATAAAGATTCTGAGTTCATCGATATGTTTAGTTAAGCTGGTGATATTTAGATGGCCAATTTTAAATCCTTTTAATTTCGGATAAATAACTTTGCTCTGGTGTGATAACGGGTATTTTGAGGTCATATCGTTGTCTAGGGAGCTATATTCTGGTTCTATTAGTCAATTTCTAACTAAATAATTTTTAATATTTTTAGCAAGAGCTCCAGAACCTTTCTTCCTCAAATGAGTACCGTAATTGTTAAGGTGAAATCGGTCAATGTTTTTGTTATCTATAAAGTCCCGATTATGTTTTGCACACAATTTGTTGAGTAATTCATTAGAACAGGTTACCTTATCAGCAATTCTTGCTTCATCATTCCTTACTATAATTGAGGAGAAAGTCAATTTGATATCGTTGTTTCCACGTCGGATGGCTTCACCTAGGCCAGCAACAGATTGAGCCAAAACGCTTGGGGATTTGCTTTTAAGATCGTTTGTACCAATGTGTAGAATTATTCGTTCCGGACGCGTTTTCAGTATTGGTTGAACGTAGTGTATCATATCATCTGTTGTTGCACCAGGGAACATTTTGATCGTTATTCTGTGGTTGAGACCATTTTGTAGCTTTCTCGGGTTTAGGTGCTTCAACATCGAGTCTCCTAAAATAGCAATTCTTGATCTCAAACGCTCAGTTGGTCTAGTTGACTGCTTGTTGTCGTCCTCAATAGACCCAGAATGGGAAGGTTTGGCCTCGTCCGGTTTGCCAGATTGCACGTCCCGGGATTTATTTGGCTTGGAATGGGAAGGTTCTACTTCATCCGGTTTGCCAGTTTGCTCGTCCCGGAATTTATTAATTAATTTACCACTAATTTTGGACATAAGATGAATAGTACAGTTGTCAACCTTACTTGAGACATCCACCTCCCTATCAAGACCGCATTCCTTATCGCTGTCGCTAAGTACTAATTCCTTGTCGTTTTTAGTTGTCTGGCCATCTTCAATATTTAAAACTTCGTACTTGTTTTGGTGTTGAAATGTGATGTCCGTGTTAGCCTTAGCTCTTCTTACAATGGACCAGGAATAACTGTTGACTTTATCCAGTTGCTCTTTACACTTTTTTTCATAGTCTCTTTGGAGCAATGTCATCGCTGTTATAAGGCTCAACTTTTCATTGTCAAGGTCTTTTATTTTCGTATTTAAATCCGACATTACGTAGGCCAGGTTGTTATTGCGCTCTTGGAGTACATGAATCTCCTCTTTTAACTTTTGGTTTTCTGCTTTCAATATTCCGATCATTTATCGGTTACAGCAGCTACAATTTCTCGTTCTCTCCATGCTACTGACCTTAGAGAAGAGGTTGTTGAATTTAATGCAAATTTCAGATTCAAGAGACTTTAAGGTGGTCAGAACTTTGTCTTGATGAGTTTGGGATTCAGGTGTAGAGTCATTTCCCAGAGGAATGTTTTCATTTGATTCTTTATGCAAATTATCGTTGTCTTCATCTCTGATGTCTACATGAACTTCGTATTCTTGTATATTGTAATTTTGTTTTCTTCCTTCCAATTGAATTAAGGAAAGAAGCTTGTACTGAACTTCATTTGCTTTCTCTCCTTTAAGCATAACAGAGCCATTTCCTTGGTACCATCTTACAGTTAATCTTTGTCCCTCTCCCATCTTACAGCTTCCTCCAGCGGCCGACCATTTAATCAAGACATCTACGACTTCCTCAATTAATCTATTGAAATCGTCAAAATTACCATTACATTTTAATCTACCCTGTGCATTGATAGATAAGCTTTTACTTGCCCCTTCTTCAATTCCATCTCTACTGGGAAAAGTTGTAGAATCTACCTCCTCACTGGTTGCAGCCATAATCGCCGACAATTAAACGTCGACCTTCAAATCACGCTCTACTGTAATATTGTGAGCTTTATGAAATCAAACAACTGTTCTTAACCAACCACTATATATCTGCAGTCCTCTTTAATTCTCTAAATAACCAAACGACGCTTCCAACTCAAATGTAAGTTCAATCTTTCCTGTACAACTGCACGGAGCTGATTCTTGCACAGCTGACGTTCATTCGTGCACACTGTACTGAAATGATATTGTAATGAGAGACATATTCATTGAGAAGAAGTTTGAGAAATCGGATATTCCTGACTTATTTAAAGGCCACCTGTCTAATTTATGTCCTGTTCATTTCATCCGTCTGTTTACCACTGGCGCCATTGTTTTGATTGGGTCTTCGAAAGATATCTATACTATTAGAATTTGACGAAAACATCTTTCTAGGATTCTTGTAACTTGAAGCAAACGTCAAAATCGGGATTTTTCCTATCCCGACGGAATATTGGTCGGGATTCGAGATTTTCAAGCAAAATCGGGATAATCCCGACGAAATAAGAATGGTTGGACAGTCTGCGTAATTTCAAATAAGTTTTCGTGACGTCATCCAGGTCTCTGTGCTCAAACACAAAACGAAAATGACGTCACCTTGTCTCTACACGGATGACATCATCTGTAAAATAATTTCCAGCACAGACTCCCGACATTAAATTACTTGACAGATGATGCTATGCATGTAACATATTTAAGACCGTATATTATTTGGTGTCTCTGTACTCTCAGAGAAAATGAGGCTATTCCAATCAGAGCTTGTCCAACATGAGTACTGTTTTATAAAACACTGAGTTAATCTTCAATGTTTTCGCAGTCTAAATAACCTAAAACTTAGTCTCTAGTTTCATATCGAACACGCTTTTGATATTACACCATAGCGCAACCGGAGATCGCTTAGTATAAAAAAGGCCACCCAAAGAGGGAATTCACTACCATTATAAATGGAGTTGCGACAGGCTAAATTAATGGGGATCACACGTGGCTTACTTCCTCGTTAATTTATGGCTAAAAATTTGTAAGAAACTGGCTTCTGAGACATAATTGACGACGCCAAAAGCAAAACAAGCCCTCCTTAAAACTCAACTAGCCAGGGTACCCGGGCTTTGCCCGGGATCATTCCAGGATGGTTATTCTTCAGGAAATGATTATGGTTGCAACATATATATGTTAGGTATGATATTTAAGTCATTTTTTTCTGAGGTATTGATAGCTAATGTTACTCATCTGGTCATGGTGAGTTCCAATGTGTAATTGAATCTTCTGTAAGTCTTGTGGTTCTGGAATTTTAAGGTAGCAGACAAACACCGTGATGCTCCAAGTTTATAGGTACAGAAGAAGATAACGAAAGAAGATTGAATGTGAAATATGCCATTGATTAGACGTACGTCATGTAATAAAAACACCATTAGTGCCGAAGTCAAGCTGTTCACGAAGTTCACTCGAATTCATGTTGTCTTCGATATACACATCCACAACTTTGAAAATTGTGGATGTGTATATCGGAGACAACGTTTCTTCATCTGGTAACGATAAAGGTAAGGGGTTTTTTGCTGAAACCGGTTGATTTGTAAACTACAGACTAAGGGCGTTGTATATAAACTGCGGGCATATATCGGGCTGTAGCACGACTCGTCATGAAAGTTTTTGCCACGGCCTAAAAGATCATTTGATTTAGCTTTTAACTCTTCTTACAGTCAAACTCAGCCATCTCTTGTTTTTCTGCTTTTCATTTGATTTTGAAGTGACGAACTAGAGGTACATCTGAAAAAAAGAAAACAAAAAAAAAACCCAAAAAAAACCCAAAACCCCAGAACATCCACATTTCATTACAACGTCAGTGACGTGCAGTTTTGGTAGAATGATATGGGACATGGGGATTTGTCTCCCCACAGTTCAAGAGAAAGGGGACAATATATCAATTGTTCCCCCCCCCCCCAACATTTTAGTTGGCTGTCAAATGAAAAATCGTATTCTGTAATGAAATGGATAAAATATTGCGGTTTGTCTTATCATTGCCTTGATGTTGCCATACAGTGCATTGTCCTTGCATGTCCGAATGGCGAATCCGTAACTGAGTCACATTTGGTACTTCAATTGTCTAGTGATAGCAAAATTTGTAGACTTTTTGTTCATGAATTTTAAGATAGTACAAGCTATCGTGAAATCGCAACATTTACAGCTTCGTTTCTGCAGAAATTTTAAGCGCAGAATTTGCTAAAACAAAGTTCTAATTCACGAATGCATTTCAAAGACTTAATATTTTAAAACTTTTGCTCCAAATCTCGTTTAGAAGGTTTGCACTTCTCCTCTGGCGGAGCTCACAGTGGCCTGACCGTACCTGTCTCTCCGCACTTCTGCATGTGAATCGACGCCCATAAAACGTGGGCTAATTTTTTTAATGCCGTTGACACCCCCAATCTGCTAAAACCCCCAATGAATCCGTGCAAAATGTTTTATGCTTTTAACAACGAATACAAACAAAGAACTTGTGTAACCTGGTCCAAATGGAAATCATGAAGAATGCGCTCCAGGGATTTGTACCTGCGTGTTACGAGATGCGTTCAAAACAGATGTGTATAATTCAGTTATTTTGGTAACCTATTAATTAATTTTGTCAGCGTGACCAATAAATTCATTTTTTTACAGTGTCTTCTGTGGCCGTGTATTGGTTAAGATGATTGTAACCTTCAGCATATTTGGCGTGTTGCAACTACTGGTTTTATATCCAGTTCATCTAGAAGGTAAAGATCTTCACTTTCTTTAAAAATGTTCAGTTAGGTGTGGGAGATTGCACGTCGCCGCGCGAGTAACTTTTACATAAATCTTGATACCTGATTAGTGTGCAACCCTGTACATCACTAGAGAACATATCATTACAAAATTCGTCATATTTCTAAATTTAGATTTGATAACCAAACAATTCCTTTCCAAAGTAACGGGACAAATGGTACTTCCCACTTAATTACAGACTAATAAGTGGTGAAATTTAGAGGTATTTTTTACTCAGTTGGAGTCAGTAGTCCTGATTTTAGCACATGCCCATCGGCTCGTGCCCCCACAGCCATTTTTCCTTTCTCCTTAATCTCCACTCGAGTTTATAAGTAACAACTAGACAACTTTACTTTTCCTTGAACGGATGGTCATCGAGGGTGAAGCCCGAGTCGGCTGTCGCTCATGAAAAATGAAGACGGATTATGCAATTTATCAGAAATTCGGTCAATTTGATTGGTCAATTTGTGATAGAAGATAATCTTGAGGGTTAATCAAGTTGCCTTTTTTAGTCCATGAAATTCACGTTGGATAATCTATGAAGTTCGCGGAACTGTCATATAAAATGGTTTGTTTATATTAAAATTTGAAAGAAATACGGCAAGTGCTTACTGTATCCTAAAAATTACGTTGCGACAAACAGTGGCGTAGCCGGGGGAGTTCGGGGGGTTGAACCCTTCATGGCTGGAACGGCCTTGAGTTTCCCGCTCCATAATGAGTCATAAGACAGTATCACAATCTGACCAGTATCAAACCATTCGTCTGGCGTCCCGATAAATTGTCGAAACGTATTTTCTGAAGTGCTGAAGTGAGGATGTGAATGTTTAGTCAGTTGTCAGCAGGATATTGAACTAATGTTAATCGCTGACAAATGTCGATTATCGGACAAAAGCGTTTGCTGGCTGTTGAGTATAGTTAGCACCAAAACCAGTAGATTGTGATTCGTTTACGCTCTATATTACTTAAAATTTATGGAGCATTATTACTGACATTTTTAAGGAAAAACGTTACCAAAATTACCATTCTCTTTCCGTAGCGAAACATTCTCTGTTGTGGTGTTTGATGGTGTTACTGTCGATTGCATTTTCCCGCCAACGTCCCCAGGAGAGTCATGAGCCTAATTCTGTTTTAATAGTCCTAGACTGGGTACTTTTCAACTACACGAACATTTTATATCTCATTCTGGTGTTTTTTGTCCATTAACATACCGAATACGAAATAAGGAAATTAATCCCGATCGTTCAAGTCTAATTCAGGGAAATTCAAATTAGACCCTGCTTTTAGAAATGCGATCAAATACCTGGAGGCTGGAACCCTCAAAATCGAGCTTAGTTGAACAAATAGCTGGAGTGAAGCGAAAAATTGAAAGTCATCATCTATTCGAGTCTTATTGTAAATAAAAAAAAAAATTGTAAATAGAAGTAAAATACATAAACAAAAAGCTTTAAAAGACACGGTCGTTAGCCTAACTCTCCATTACCATGACGCTCAGGTAACTGTCTTATGTGATAAACTAGCATAGAAGAAGGCAGTACATCTTTGGGAGTGTTGAAAATTCCCAACGTCAAAAGTTGCTCGACATTGAAACCACCCTCTCTCGCCAAGAAAAATTTCTGGCTACGTGCCTGGCTACAATTATTGCATATAGCCAGTCGGAAAGTATACTTTGCATCACATAGGTAAAGGACGAGATTATCTTGACCTCCGTCCTCCTTTTAGGTGGAAAATCTGCTGAGATGACAAATTTCTGTTGTTTTCCTTGTTTATATTTTTGTTTGTTTGTTTTTTTCTTCTCTTAGCACAGATCTGGTTTCCTTATGGTAATTCTACATATTGGCCTCCCGGTTCAACGGTCAAACTGCCATGGGAAATTAAATTTCCATCGTCTGATATTGGTCATGTTCAATGGCGGTTTACCAGGTCAGGGTCAAATCAAACTAACACGTTGGCTGTTCAAAGTTTTGGGGCCTCAGCTCCATTTATTCTTGATCCAACGTTCAGTATCATAGACGGAGCAACACTTGTATTTCAAAATGCTAGTGTTGATTATAATGGAACGTACACTCTTGGAGTAACCTTGTTGAAATCTGCTGGTGGTCACGGAGGCACGTCTAGCGTTCTGGTCATCATATTAGGTAAGAAACTGGTTAATTTTACTAGGGACATGCCTGGTCCTGAGTCATAGAAACGTCGGTCCAAGTTATTTCGTCCTCCCTGGGGCGAAATCGCCGGTGATTTCTCCTCACTAGACCGATATCCGTAGAAATATAGCTCTCCTTGCTCACTCCTTCCAAGAAAATCGCGTTGATATTGTTCTACTATCCGTGAAATGTACTTGCATTTGTTATCCAACTTTTATAGGATTATAAAACCACAAGTTTAAAAAGTTATAGGTCAACAATAAGTAAGAATTAATGCAAGAGAACGGAGGCTTTACGCCAGATACATCCTGAGGGCCGTATCAGGCGTAAAGCCGACGTTGGGAAAACATGTTTTTGACATGTGAATACATAAGCATTGGACGGAAATAAAATGGTTGATTGACAGTTCACAAAAGGTTAATGTATTAAAGTAGTGATTTTTAATACCAATCCATTTGCTTTACTGGGGTGCGTTTTACAAATGATCTGAGTTACTTGCATTTGGTCGAATCGCAAATAAGGAGAGCTATCAAGTAAAAAGTTCATCACGTCGTGTTTTCGGAGTAAAATATTCGCTCTGAATTTCATTCAAATGAAAGACGTTTCTGCTGAATTGCAAACGACGACTCATTAATTAATGAAAGGAAAAGATGCCAATTCGTCAATAAGTAATTTGAAGGATGGGAGACACATTTCATTTGTGACCGACGAAGATACTAAGAAATGGAAGGTGTCGAGGATTACTGCAAATACTAAAATCAAGTTTGCTTGGGATGTTTGTTGTTGGACTGCATTGGCAGGCGTATGGACTGTGTAATCTTAATCCGTTAAAATAAAAAAGATCTACCGATCGATATAGGAAGAAGTAATTTCAGTGAGATTAAGAAACCTTAGCAAACTTATAGAATTAAGGGAATATTCCCTTTATTAGGAAGTGTACATTTTTCGTTTCGAAGGATTTTCACATGTCTTCAGGAAGGAAAATGTTGAAACTGTTAGAGATACTGTGTGTAACCTTAAAATCATAAATTGTGTGCGGGGAAATTATAGATTTAGTCGAAGTGAGTTCAGTAAAGTTAATAAGGTTTTGAATTATAAATTCAAGGGATGTATATTATTTCCTAGAGATGTATACATTCATATCCTCGGGAAGCTCACCATATTTCCCTCTAATTTATAATACGGCATTATACTTAATGCATCGGCTCCTCTCTTCCCCTCTGAATATCAAATTCACTCCCTGGGCTATCAGTCACTCGATTGTTTAATAAGTATGTAAATTAAATAAAGGATTATGAATATCAAAGAAAATGCCGTCAATCATGAAATAAGCTTTTTTAATTGAATGATTGAAATACAATTTCTGAACAATTTTACCATGTCGCGCATTGTTATAAAAATTTCTTTTTCTACGAGAAAGGAAGTCATCAACCTCGCTTCCCAGGAATTCTGTAAAGTGCATATGCAGGAAATTTTATTTTTTCCCTCTAAAAGTAGGTATACTACTTTCGTAGGACGTATAAATTATTCCAGGTCGATATATTAATTGATAAGGTGGTCCTCCACTTGGTGGTCCTACGAAATGGTCCTGCAATTGATAAGGTGGTCCTTTATTGGTGCTTGCGACTGGTTTCACTTTTTGCAGGACATCTTAGTCAGAGGCGGATTCAGACAGGTTTATCCGGTTTGTACGAATCTGTTGTGTTTTTCCAAATATAATAGTTAAATCATACAAAATTATGTCTTCATATAAAACTTTATTTACATTTAATAATTACAACTTTTTTCTGGATGAAATGTCAATTTTATCGGACAAAACTTCAAAATTTTTCCTGGTCGGCCCATTCTCTTGCTAGAAATGAAAGGTACACAGCCGCGTTGAAGGATATTCGCACGCAAACCACACGCAATCTCGCAAACCTTGTAACAGAGGCCTGCGAGAGGTAACGAACCGGTCAGTGTTCACCGTGTGAGCTTACAAACAGGTAAAGATGCAATGCCATTGGCTGAAAATTCCTGCAAACCGGTCGTAAACCACTTGACAGAGCACTCCTTCGGAAGTTTGGTGAAGAATTGATTCCTGTTGCTAAGCGTTGCAGAACAGTGGCCGTTGTTTCCGTTTCAGATCAGTACTCTTTTGTTTTCCGTCAGAATTATGTTAATTAGGTTTTATTTTCTTCTCCTTGTTGCCCAAGTGAGCTGGAACAATTGCGAATACATGTATATACCGCTTTATTCACAATGTTCTTATGTCAGATACCGGATCAAATATTTTAGCAGAATATGTTGATATTATTCCAATACGACATCTAGTTACTGTCCGTCCGCTTTAAATGTTGACATCTCTGGTGACGTCGAGAAGAATCCTGGCCCTCGTGAATCTGGAGGTGAAGAACTGCCAACATCTTCAAACTGGAGCGGTCGTGAAAGGTCTAATACGACGTCAATAGCTACTCATTTAGCCAGCAGACGAGGTATTCCGGCTACCGAATGTAGCCCTTTTGATGTTGGTTTATACGCCTTTCCAAATGCTCGACGCTGGGCTAACGACCAGGGTGAATTCCATGTATACAATACGCCGAAGTTGCGCCAAGGCAAAACTTTTGTACGCCAAGCACTTCATTAAACAATAGATTACCTTGAATATGCCGCCAAGGACCTAGTATGAATAGAAGGACCTAATGTGTATACTTGTACAGTAATCCCACTACTTTGAATTTTTGTTGTCAAATATGAACTATTGAAATATTTATATAATCGTGAAGAAACATCGTTAACTTAGTAGTTATTACTAAGGTTTAACTATAGAGAAGCTTTCTCTTAATTGCAATTAACAATTTAACGATTTTGATAAAAAGAACCATACTGGAAAAAATCACTTAAACCAGTCAATATGCTACTACTCCTCATGTAGTGCCACAAACATCAAAGTTTGGAAAAAAACTGTGATTTGCAATATTAACAATTTTGTCTCCTTCTAAAGCAACAAGTTCGTAAGGTAAGTACAGTCTCACAACTATTATTCTAGTGTTTTTATTTGTTGGCTAAGAAAGGGCAGCGTCCACAATCAGCGTGAATTCGGTCAACAACTTTGGACACAAAGTATTCCTTTGCCCTGCCAGAAAAGAAAGTGTTCTTCATATGAGGTCCTATTACGTTATCACCACAAAGATAAAGTGCAACTCCTTCCTTTATTATTTCGTCGCAATGCTTTAACGATGGCAAACACCAGTTGACCTTTGTTCTTCGTGCAAGGGTTTCGTTCAACTGCCCGCCGGATTGCTGTTGGTTTCGCATTGAATTGTAGAAGCTTTCTGCGATGGCTTCTGGACCTCCTTTTGCCAAAACGATGTCAAGGAGTGCACATGAAGGAGGCTTTGTGATATCATAAATCTTCTTGTTGGAATAAAATGACTGGCATACGCGTTGCTCTTGAAGTCGTACTTGCTGGACTTTACCGTCAGAAAAAACCATGGTGAAGTAGAAATCCAATCCAGTCGATTCTTTGGAACGAAGTTCAACCAGATCGGCACCGTCCTTGTTTAAAACCTCCTTGTCACTGACAACTTCAAACCATTCTGGGCATATGCCCTCCCATATTCCTTGCATTATAGCCTTCTTGATCAGCGCCATATAGGTGTGTGCCATACGAGAATCAAAGTTTACTCCTGCTGATTGAATGTGAGGCATTTTGGAAGCGACCATCAAGATGCGCTTGCACCCTTCTACACCATATTCTTCTATTTCACCATCTGGCAGGAAAAACTTCACAGAACCTTCGGTAGCTTTACCACAATGAAGCCTTACAAGACTTGCCACATCAAATACTTCTAGTTGTGATATCACTGCGTCATTAACAACTGAATTAACACGTCGATCGAGGGCATCAGCTAGATCTCTGGCTAATCTCTCACGATCTTCCTTGATATCACATTCCTCTCGCATTTTCTATTCGAAACGACTTTCTCCAGCATCGGTTCCATCATCCTTTACGACAAGCCAGCCTTCTAACAACGTGACAGCCTTGAATGATCCCCCTGGCTTGAGGGTAGACTTTGCTTTATGTAGCCTTGGGAAAGCTTCCGATTCTCCACGTCCAGCCTTCATAAGCTTCGCTTTCACTTTGGGCCACCACAGCTTTAGCTTCCTAATTGGCGTATCCAGCGCTTGTGCTCGAAGCATCAGGTCGATAACTGGATCCATGATGTCAAGAATTCCGAGAAGGTCTGCAACGAAATCGGATCCTGCAATCATGTATTGCCATTCCTCCTCTTGAGAACGGCTGGGATGTAACAACTCGAATGCTTTCTACAACGATTCATAGCTCTTTTCTATCTTCACCCACTGTTCATACGATGAACTTGCAAAGCGTTGGGTTGCATAAGAAACTGGTCTTCTCGCAGTTTTATCGACCATCTGCAGGAATGCAAATCCTTTTCCATTTGACAAGATATGGTTGAAAACATTGCATTTCTTGACAAACAGTCGGAAATGGCTTCCACTTTCGGATTTGGCATCTCGGACGTCTGTGACAGCCAAATTTAGAACATGCGCAGTATCCCAAGTGACAGGCATAGCGAGCTCTTTATCATAATTTTTGATACCAAGACTTTCTCTAAGCTATGCTGCAAAACCGGTGGCTTGGTAAGGGCCATCAGCTGCAACGCCACAAAGACGTGAAAGAACTTCTGTGGAGAAGTGTTAGGAAACTGCTTTCAGAAGCTGCTTTGCAAGGTCGTCGTACGTTGCTTCCGTAAAATCTGAGTACACTGGGGGCGCGGCTACGGGAATAGGACTTGGTACACCACTCTTTTCTCTGGCTACAATCACGACTGCTTGATTAGTTGTACGCGATGGTGTTGCCTTATCGACAGTCGCCCAAAAATGAGGAGGAAGAAGCGTAGATGGAAGGGGCGTATTCAACCATGCATTTATTCTGTTGTCCACTGTTTTTTCCAGACAGTAGAGGATGTGGTTAAAGTTGTTGCGAGAATGTCCAATGGACCCCACATCGACTGCACAACACGCTAAAAAGGAGATTAGAGTTTCAAATTGCATTCCAGCCGCTCCAAGTTTGAGATCGACTATAGCTGCTCGAAAGATATTTCCAGCTGTCGTTGTTATCCTTTCGTTTTCTTGTAATTTCTTTTTATATTCCACCATTGCCTCCTTGTGTGTTAGTGATCCACCACCAATCAGACACATGTGGTCGATGCAAAGACTCTTTTGGCGTTACCACGTTTGGTTGTGCCCTTTGATTTAAAATCTGGTACTTTCCTTCTTTACGAAACTGCCAGACAAAAGGGTTCCACTGCTTTTTGGGTTTAACAGGCGCTGAACTTTTAATGGTGTAAGCTGAGCAAGAGTGGGCTTGGCTGCTAGTTGAAGTTGAAAACAAGGCAAACATCGTAGGACAGCACATTCAGTGGCTTCGTCATAAAACCATTCAAGCAACTGGGAAGATTCTGTTAGTTCCAGGATGTTTTCTGCCTTACGCATTGCTGATACTGATTTTCGAACATCGTTGTCTTCAAAGGCTAATTGCAGAAAGGTTGTAAGCTGCTTTCCAATGCTGTCAACTTTCAAACTCGTCCTTGAGCCGCACGAGGACAATAGGGATGAGTCATCCAACCCACGCAAACCATGACGTCAACGAACAGAGGAAAAGGAGACAATGAATCGACGCTGTTTCAGTTGCCTGAAGATCGCATCCGCGTGAAACTTGCAGTAGCAACCATATACTCTTAAGCGAAATCTCGCTATAATTATATATATATATATAAACATGTATATATATATATATATATATATATATATCGATTACCTCAAAAAGTCACTACAGCCTGTTTCATCAGGAGAAAGAATCTTCAGGTGACTGTCACCTGAAGATTCTTTCTCAAGATGAAACAGGCTGTAGTGACTTTTTGAGGTAAGCGATATAATTCTATTTGCTCTTTCTGTGCGTTATTGAGCCCTCTTTGTATTTCGTAAACCTAAACGTTCACGTATATATATACAAACATGTTTACTTCATATAAGTTTTAATCACGACAAATTTGCTTCGTATGGTAAGCAAAGCTTAACACACTCATCAGGTGATTTTCGCGTCTGATGATAATGCTCAGGAAACTTGATATTATATACACGGATGACGTCATGTGGCAATATAGTGAGTAGAATGAGATTATGAATGGTCAATGGCTGCATAGCAAGTATTCTTTTCTGTGTCTACAAGTTGAAACGAGCTCGTTTCTAGAGTTCAATGAACGTAGATTAGGATGGTATATTATGATGAATTTTTCGTGCAAGCATTAAAAAAATGTATATACGTACACATAAATACATGCACATATATACATACACATATATACATACACATATATTTATCGAATAAATATAATGCGAAGTCGCTTGTGATTGCGTGCTCAGTGCGCTTTATTTCTCGATGAATAACAGAGAAAAAAGAACAGGAAAACCTTCAGAAACAAGTCCTTGTCATTGACAGTTTTAACGAGGCTATAGGTGAGGGCACGACAATGAAACTTTTACAGTCACGTTACCTGTTCTAGGTTCAATCATTTTAAATGTAGTGCTAGTCGCATTGCTTTCCTTCGGGTGCGTCGGAGCTACCACGTCCACAATAGAAGTATTTATCAAACAAAGAAAAAAAGATGCCCTTTTGTTTAAAGTGGAATATTATGCAAGCAACCTTAAAGGACTCGTAAAAAGCCTAAAGATTGTGGAAATGCCGAAACTTAAAACACAAAACTCAAACCATTCGAGAAAAGGGTCTATGCCAGTGTGACATGGGACAGTAAAATTAAAACTAACTGAGGCTTTTATAATTGAACAGGTTTTGTCTCTAAGCGATAATCGATTAAATCCATAATCAAGGACAAAGTATTTGCTGAGATGCAAACGATGGCAGGTCATTTGATACTGTACTCATCGATCACTAAACAGAAACGACTAGAGCCTCCACAAGACCTAAGGGAATGGTAATTCGAAGGAATTAATACAAACAACGATGAGCACAATCTAACGTTTTCATTTCGGTCACATTGAACAAAAGTACGAAATTGCAATATTAAATGAAAGAAAAACGTTACATGTATAAAAATATGTATATACGTACACATAAATACATGCACATATATACATACACATATATTTATCGAATAAACATAATGCGAAGTCGCTTGTGATTGCGTGCTCAGTACGCTTTATTTCTCGATGAATAACAGAGAAAAAAGAACAGGAAAACCTTCAGAAATAAGGCTATAGGTGAGGGCACGAATATGAAACTTTTACAGTCACGTTACCTGTTCTAGGTTCAGTCATTTTGGAAGTAGTGCTAGTCGCATTGCTTTCCTTCGGGTGCGTCGGAGCTACCACGTCCACAATAGAAGTATTTATCAAACAAAGAAAAAAAGATGCCCTTTTGTTTAAAATGGAATATTATGCAAGCAACCTTAAAGGACTCGTAAAAAGCCTAAAGATTGTGGAAATGCCGAAACTTAAAACACAAAACTCAAACCATTCGAGAAAAGGGTCTATGTCAGTGTGACATGGGACAGTAAAATTATAACTAGTTGAGGCTTTCATAATTGAACAGGTTTTTTCTCTAAGACGATAATCGATTAAATGCATAATCAAGGACAAAGTATTTGCTGAGATGCAAACGATGGAAGGTCATTTCATACTGTACTCATCGATCACTAAACAGAAACGACTAGAGCTTCCACAAGACCCAAGGGAATGGTAATTCGAAGGAATTAATACAAACAACGATGAGCACAATCTAACGTTTTCATTTCGGTCACATTGAACAAAAGTACGAAATTGCAATATTAAATGAAAGAAAAACGTTACATATATAAAAATATGTATATACGTACACATAAATACATGCACATATATACATACACATATATTTATCGAATAAATATAATGCGAAGTCGCTTGTGATTGCGTGCTCAGTGCAATTTATTTCTCGATGAATAAAAGAGAAAAAAGAACAGGAAAACCTTCAGAAACAAGGCTATAGGTGAGGGCACGACAATGAAACTTTTACAGTCACGTTACCTGTTCTAGGTTCAGTCATTTTGGAAGTAGTGCTAGTCCCATTACTTTCCTTCGGGTGCTTCGGAGCTACCACGTCCACAATAGAAGAATTTATGAAACAAAGAAAAAAAGATGCCCTTTTGTTTAAAGTGGAATATTATGCAAGAAACCTTAGAGGACTCTTAAAAATCTAAAGATTGTGGAAATGCCGAAACTTAAAACACAAAACCCAAACATTTGAGAAAAGGGTCTATATCAGAGTGACATGGGACAGTAAAATTAAAACTAGTTGAGGCTTTCATAATTGAACAGGTTTTGTCTCTAAGACGATAATCGATTAAATGCATAATCAAGGACAAAGTATTTGCTGAGATGCAAACGATGGCAGGTCATTTGATACTGTAATCATTGATCACTAAACAGACACGACTAGAGCCTCCATAAGACACAAGGGAATGGTAATTCGAAGGAATTAATACAAACAACGATGAGCACAATCTAACGTTTTCATTCCGGTCACATTGAACAAAAGTACGAAATTGCAATATTAAATGAAAGAAAAACGTTACATATTTAAAAATATGTATATACGTACACATAAATACATGCACATATATACATACACATATATTTATCGAATAAATATAATGCGAAGTCGATTGTGATTCCGTGCTCAGTGCGCTTTATTTCTCGATGAATAACAGAGGAAAAAGAAGAGGAAAACCTTCAGAAACAAGTCCTTTTCATTGGCAGTTTTAACAAGCTATAGGTGAGGGCACGAAAATGAAACTTTTACAATCACGTTACCTGTTCTAGGTTCAGTCATTTTGGAAGTAGTGCTACTCGCATTGCTTTCCTTCGGGTGCGTTGGAGCTTCCAATAAAGTTTTTAGATCAATGCTTTCATGCAGTCCAGTACTGTCGAGTACTGTAAGCTTTGATCCGAAAATATGTATGTTTTGTCTAAAATGTAAACGTTGATGTGTATTAGCAAAGTGCTGTGAACTACAGTTGGTTAATTGCTTGAAATTATACTTGTCAGGAAAAATGTGCTATGATGAGAAAATTTGATAATATCATTTAAGTGAAGGCGCAGACGAAACCACGTTTGAAACTGAAAGATAAGGGAATAAAACTATCAAAATTGATAAACAAACCGGTGAACGTGGGCTTCCGATAAACAAAGGTTGAAAGCCGTGTGTGCGATCAATTAAGACGTTCAACAAAGATAGAATAGAACTATTCTTTATCCCACTACAAAACATACTTCAATGTTGCGAGTTAAGATAGTTTTGAAAGGACTTAGCCGAACACATACAACGTGATCGGCTGAGCAAAAAATAGCAAAACAGTCATGGACATATTGGCGAAATAAAAGAGGTTCGAACGGTCAAACCGAATTCAGTTTATGTAAGAATTATAACAGTTTTATTTACTTATATTTTATACGTGTCCGAATTCGATAAAACCTTAACTCGACCCTCCAACAGACCGAAGAAATATCTTGCGCAGTTGAAATTTTATTTTCCCGAATGTATACTAAAATGGTGTTAATGGTCGTGTTTTGGGGCTATAGAATGCCCTTTGATGCACATGGTTGCGTATCTACGATAATGAAAGTCACCTTCTATGCAAAAATGTTAATAGACCGTGACAAAAGCAATAATGAGTGTCGATTCATTAAAATGAACGCATTTTCGCGTTAGTGAGTTTGAGGTTGACGTTAATGATAACATATTTTCTGGTAATGAACGGCAAAAGGTGTAATTATTGTATGATGAATACGTGATAATCCAACCTGCCATAAGGAGAGAACGTCTGTCGTTAAGTTAACGGAAATGCCGAATTTAATCCTGTTTTATATAGAAAATATCAATTTCGGAACCGTGTCGAGAATGTTGCCTCCGCAAACTGTAGTTTCCGACAAGTCCCTGTCATATCCGGGATTCTTGACGGTCAACAACTCAGACATGTCGACTTTCGCGACTTTAACATTGATTTTGAAGCTTCCATTTAACGAGCTAACTTCGGTATCGTACAGTTCTACACGCGTAGTTTTCGAAGCCATTAACATATCAATTCGCTGTGTTTTAATTACACTCGGTTGTTTATCAATCATGTTTATCAGTTTTGTCGACGCGTAAGAGCTTCCGGCTCCCGAATAGATCAATGCACGACATTGTACACCGTTTACTTTAAGAACG
Organism: Heliopora coerulea; assembly: GCA_030142905.1. Taxonomy (NCBI): domain Eukaryota; kingdom Metazoa; phylum Cnidaria; class Anthozoa; order Scleralcyonacea; family Helioporidae; genus Heliopora; species Heliopora coerulea. The sequence goes on from JASJOG010000406.1 coordinate 181,201, forward strand.
ACCACTGGAAAAACTCCGTCATCAGATGCACCACTGTCTGTCATCAATTTCCGTTCGTTTCCTGGATTATCTGACCGCTTCACGCAAATTGACGAGTGATGACGCTTCGAGCAATGCTGACAGGATGTTTTGCTCGGACATTCCAACACGCGATGTGTCCTCGTGGCGCAATTAAAACATAACCCCTTCGTCACTAGAATTTTCTTGCGCTCGCTTGCCCCGACAACCTTGTCACACTGCGTCGCTTTATGCTCAACGTCCCCACAATACACACAACCCCGTTTAATTTCCTCACCCCTCGCGTTGAGAAGTTTCCTTCGATTGTTCTCGTCACGCTCTCTGATATTCGAGACAACTGGGTTTCGTTTCACCCACTGGCGCAAAGCTGTTGTTAATTTCGCAAAATCCCACGATTCCCACTCTGGGTCTGTGCGCACTAGATCTCCTCTAATCCCAACCAAATTCTCAAGTGTCATCGCAACATTTCCCTTTACGGAGTCTAGTTTGTTCATAGTCTCAAGAGCTTTAACAGAATACGATAGCTTCTCACTGAATTCCGCGATTTTACGGGGATTTTCACTCGTTATATAAGGCAATTCTAAAATTACTTTCACATAGCTGTTTACTATTTCAGATTCCTTTCCGTACTTGTCATGCAGAATTGCTTTAGCCCGATTATAGCCCTCTGATGTGAATGGCAGGGTTTCAACGCAACGCTTAACTTTAGGAGTGAGCAATTCTAACAAGTACGTGAATTTGCTTGATGGGTGCGATTGTGCTCTTTTCTATCGCTTCTTTAAACTGCCCCCAAAATCTGGGCCAATCCATGATAGAGCCGTCGAACTTAGGATTTTGTTGTAGACAAATTCCTCAGTTTCCGGTTTAGGTTTCGAAAGTTCAAACTCGCGCTGCATTTTCAACTTCTTTTCATGCATTTTCAATTCTAAATTAAACCGTTCCTCCTGCGATACGATATCGTCTGAGCGTTCTCTCTCTGAAATCCAGTGTTGAAGTCTCTCAACCACGGCGTCAGCCTCTTCTAGCTTAGACTCCACTTCGTCATTCCACTCGTTAATTTCGTCAACATTCTCAGTTTTGGTGATTTTCACTGCTTCAGCAGCTCGTTTCGAATTGTTCGTTCCACGGACGGTTTCTCGTAGCGCATCGAGGTGCCGTCAAATTGTTTGCTTCTTAGGCGATTCCAGAACGTGCTTCGTACGATTAACAGCAATCTCCTATTGTTTGAGTTTCGTCACTAATTGGTTTTCGTCGGATTCCATTTCGCAACTTATGCGCTCAAAAACATACGGCTCCGTTTAAATTACTGGCGTTTCAGTATCCCGTCGGAGGTGCCAGGTGTCGAGAATGTTGCCTCCGCAAACTGTAGCTCCCGACAAAACTTTAATATAGTCTCTCTTTCTCGCATGCACGTCCCAGCGAACCTCTGACGCAGTAACGCCGGTCAACTCTCCTTATTCATTAACAACAATAGCTTTATATCTCTAAACTGAAATGTCATCATCTTCGATAAAGTTCCTAATTTAATCTTATAATCACTAATTACGTGCAGGTTCCCTCAGTCTCCAACAACCGTCTTCCATCACTCCAAAAACGGGAGCTCTAACTACACAAATACAACTTTTACTGAATCTTAGCTATCGAATTCTTAAAACGAATGATTTATACTGAAAATATCACTCAATCGTCCTAAATACAATCTTATTCACAGCAGAAACAGATTTTACACAAGAAAAGCCCGGTTCTATATTTTTAAAATACACGAAAGAAGAGCAACACTTCCTTGAAAAGTAGTTAATTTACCGCAACATTACTTCCACCTTCACAAACACGAAAAAAAAGTCATACGCAAACTACAAATGACACACACCTTTAAATTTATGAGGTACAAATATGATCCTCTAAACACGATAAACGTCTGCCGTAAACTTCTGCTTTTTCCTTAGTTCGTATTTAAAGAATGCTGTTGCCTGTTTCCTTTGAGAGGGAGGAGACTAGTTTCGACATTCTTGTTTACTTCGTTGTCCTTGAATTACAAGGACATCACTAGATCTCATCTATCTAAATGAAGTCACCAACACCTGTAATTTGACTTTTTTCGCTTTGTTTTAAGTTTTAGGGTTAATTTTTTGTTAGATTAGGATAAGATTAAATTTAGAGTTTTTGGTAAAGTTATTTTTGCGTTTATCAACGGGTAATTTTTGTCTGACCTGCTTTGGGTCCATCTGTTCCAGTGTCTTCCGGGTTGCAAGTTTCGATTTCCATTTCCGATCGCCCAGTTTCTTCCAGTGATGAACAAGGGCAGATAATCTTTTAAGCCAATCAGGGCGTTTGTTTACTTCCGTGCGACAAGACAATCAAGTTGCATTATTAACTTAATGGCTGCCGAAAATCACTGGGATGTGCATCTAATCATTTAAAGCCTTACGTGAACGTAGATTTTCCATTTTTATGTTCCAAACCTGTATTTCCCAGTAAAACACAATTTTTTCTTGGATTTCCTCGGACGGATTCGCGATTTATCGCCTATTACCCACGCAATCGGCGTTCGAATTGCGGCTCACGCAATGCTCGCAACTGAGAGGGCACATAGAGTCAGTCAACCTTCAATCGCCCTTGTTGTCGGATTGCCGTGGTATCAGAAACCTTCCGAACGTTTCGTTTGCTGATTGTTTTCTCGCTATTACAAGGTTTAATGAACGTCTGGCAGTTATCAACCTTTGAACATTTTTATCTCGTGTCATATATATACACTTAATAAACCTTGATTAATTTACCAATAACCATATATTTTCTTCTTCAATTTGTTTATAACAAGACAAATCAATTCTCTTGCTTGTAAGTTATCTTCTTTACCAGACGCGCGCATTCTGCCTTGAAGTATAGAAGAGAATGAAGCCTATGAAACTTGATTATGTTAAATTAAAATATTACAAAGTAAACTTTTAAAAAGCAACATTTTATGGATTATCTTGAATGATTTGGTTGGCCTCTGGCATTGTTTTTCGCCAAGCTCGTTGGTTTTCGGCCACAAACGGCGGGAAAAATAACATCACTAATTGTATTCTTGTTTTTTGTTTGACCTTTTCGTTATTTTCGAGTTAAAGATGCCTAAATATAAGAAAATCTGCAATAATCCACTTCATGATGGTTGGTCAAAAGGTCAAGATGATCAGCGAAACGTCAACCTCAAAGCACATGGTTTATCAGAAATAGCTAACGCATTTTGCAGTCTCATGAAGCAGGAATTTGGCGCAAAATCACCAAGTGTAAACCATGTTTGTAGAGCTTGTCTTCAGCAATGCCTAAAAATTCGAATTTTCAGAAAGTATCTTCCAAGAAACTGCGAAGCGATCAAACGCAAGGTAGAGAAACAGGTATGAATCAATGCAACAAAAAACAGTATAGAAATATGAAATTTTAATATTATGTCCCAAAATCCCCAATCAATGGCTAAAGTTTCATAAAGCATGATTTGCTGATATTTGACAACAACCTTTGATTTGCAATAAAAATGTAAGGCATATTAATTCTAGACAGTAACCCCTCTGTTTCTAATCAGATAACTGGTGGCAATCCTTCGAGCTATACTGTAGGTTCTTGAAATTTGCATTGCTTAGCATGATACCTTTCCTCTCATTTAGCTTGAAGTTTTTGCTGCGTAGTTCAGAGGATGTTTCCCATGATCCTAATAGCACAAGTACCATAAGTTCAGCAGATATCAATGAACCCGACATGGTTGGTCAAACTAGCAGTCAAGTTAGTAATGAGTCAACAGTTACCTTGAATTCACCCAGCCAGAAAATGTTAGAAGATTCTGAAGACGATATATGTCAAGTAAAAAACCATGAGGACAAGGAATGCTCAAAGGTTGATAACTGCCAGACGTTCATTAAACCTTGTAATAGCGAGAAAACAATCAGCAAACGAAACGTTCGGAAGGTTTCTGATACCACGGCAATCCGACAACAAGGGCGATTGAAGGTTGACTGACTCTACGTGCCCTCTCAGTTGCGAGCATTGCGTGAGCCGCAATTCGAACGCCGATTGCGTGGGTAATAGGCGATAAATCGCGAATCCGTCCGAGGAAATCCAAGAAGAAATTGTATTTTACTGGGAAATACAGGTTTGGAACATAAAAATGGAAAATCTACGTTCACGTAAGGCTTTAAATGATTAGATGCACATCCCAGTGATTTTCGGCAGCCATTAAGTGAATAATGCAACCTGATTGTCTTGTCGCACGGAAGTAAACTGATTGTCGCACGGAAGTAAACAAACGCCTTGTTGGCTTAAAAGATTATCTGCCCTTGTTCCAGTGATCTGAAAAATAGGACTGGATAGAGCAACTATTGTTCAAAAAGTGAAACCGGAAGTCAGCCATGGCGGCCATATTGGAGTGACCACTTTTCAAGGTACGCCGTATATCTTGTGTAGGTTACATCGAAGAAATTGGAGGAGAACTTTCAACGTGTGTAAGTTCTTGGCGTATAATTGTCAAATTTTAAGTGAAAACATGCCGAGGAGAGACGACAGCCTTTAAAATTGTCCAATTTTATTTAAAATTACTGATTTTCCCGTAATAAATAATCGACTATTGAGCAACGAGTGATCGTGTTAGTGGCGTGTACTGCACTTCGAGATCTACTGCATAGTCTACGTACTGTGGAGGCCAGAGATTTTTTCTTTTACAGTGCCCGGTTTTATGGATGGAAAAGGCCGTGGTTGTTTGGCGTTCCCAAGCCACAAAATTTTGATAGATTCAAGGTTTCATGGGCCACATCTAGACAGCAAACTGCCAATTGAAGAATCCTGGGCTGTACTATGACATGTAATTTGTTAAATTGGTCTCCAGTATGCTAAAGTAATTTATTAACAGTTTTACCACAATTCACAGGTGGCTGTTTCAGTTATGCTTGTTTCATTGATATTTGGATTTTTAAACTTTGATGAACTTTTAAATGAACTGCTCTACACAGTCATTTGAAAGAGGAAAATGTTTCTCAGGATAAGAATTACATTTGGTAAAAAATCTTTGTACTTTACACATATTTGCAATATAACGTTTTAATGCCATTGTTTTAGCAATTTTTAAAGATATATACCATTAAAATAGATATTGACGGTATTTGAGGCAAATTTTGCTTTGATAACACTTGCCAATTAAAGGTGTCTAAAGGTTTAGTTATATGAAGTAATCTTAATTTTTCAACGCAGTTGTGTTTAGAATTGTGCTGAAACTGTTTTGCTGTTGATCTACCAAACGAATTGTACAAGTTCAATTCAAATATACACAATAAAAGCAACCAACCACCTTGTTCTGACTGATGTTGCATTTTGGTTTGTGAGAAAAGTAGCTCATTCAGAGGGGTGCCATGAATTTGAAATTTAACTAAGGGTGAAGATATTTTTTAGCCAGTTGGTAAAGTTTAAATTTGTCTTCAGTTAATGTTGATTCTTGAAGTGCCATAGTTCTTTCCTCAAACTGTGTAAGTTGTTCACTTGTTAAAGCAGTTTGGTGGAATGTCTACTGAACTGTGATCAAGTAGGACAGGTCCATCCCAGTCAATACCATACTTGTCAATTACTTCAGTAGGATTGGTACCTTATTCAGATGTCATTAATGAACCTTGGACCTAAAGCTGAAGGGGTGTGTAGTTGTTTGCTGTGGACATGGGATGTCTCAACTAGGCAGCAGACCATTCATCCAAACAATGGTTTATGTGATGAAGGAATGCATAATGTAAGCACTATAAGTCATTCTCTGCTTAATAGTCCAAGATATTCAGATCCTCCATTAATGAAAACAAAGTGTGGCAATTGATTAAAACATCCTTAAATACATCCCATCAGAGATACTCAATTTGTTGATTGTGCATTCTCTTACCCACAAGAGCTGACCCCTTACCTGGACCACAAGTGTTTAACTTATTCTTGACAACATCCACATTTTCAGTTCCCTAACAACATCACACCTGGTTCTGGAGGGCAATCCCCAGTTTTATACTGCTTTTATGAAATTTTAGAATACTGTGGCAGTTTCATTGTTAGCATTGCATTGTTACCATCCACACCTATGTATAATAAAACACCATTTGACAAGTTTATGATTGCCATCAAAATGCCAGAGTCCAAGTGGCCTTATTTCCTTGTTCCATTTTGGATTTGTTCTTTTAGTTGCTCTCACTATGTCATCTGATTATCTTGTATTTCTGTGTAAAGGGAATGCACTGAAAGACCGTATTCTTGCATTTGTCATTTTACAGTCCATGAACTCACATGAAGTAGCTCTGAAATTGAATGAATACTAAACCTGGCTTTTACAAGTATTGCAAGCTGTTCCTTGCTAACTGCATACTTTGGTCTACCTGGTTATCCAGTGAAAACAGCATTTTCTCTGATGTTCATCCCTGAGCACTCTAAAATTGACCATGCACTGCTGAACAAATTGAATATTTCTTCTGGTATTCTTGTCAAGGAGTCTAAGACAATGACAAGCTTCTGAATTTCTTAAAGCTCTTCTGCTATGTTGCAATTATCACCACTATGAACATTAGAAACAATCTCCCTTAATTTGGATGTTATTACGTCTTTTAACTCGGCACTGAAATCTGTCAGCATGTTTGTTTGTCTTTCTGCCCTGCTCAACTTACCAGCTACTCACACGCACATGAAATTTTGCTAGGTGATAATAATAGTACAACTGCATAATAATACCACAGTGCATGATAATATTGAAACATTACAAAATAATACTGAAACAGTGCTTAATAATAACAAATCAGTACAAATAATGAAACATTGCACAATAATAACGAAACACTGTGTACCAATACAAACCAATGCTTTATAGTAAAGAAACAGCGCATAATAATAACAAATCAACAGTGCATAATACTAACAAAGCAGTGTATAATAACAAAGAAATGCAAATTAATAACTAGAGATTGCATGATCATGATGAACTTGGGAACAATAATAACGAAAAACTGTATAAAAATGAACCTGTAGATAATAACGAAACATAATAGTTTTGACGGTAACGACACCCCATACTTACCAGTGAAATGTCCGTGAAAATTTTCTTTTTAACCTGGATTCTTCATTGTCAGATGCCTCACTACCACTTTGGGATGTGTTGTCGTTTCCTTTCACATTTTTTCTTCGTTTACTACAGCCCTACGTACGAGTTTCCTCATTTTCATAATAGTCTTACAACAACATTACCCAGTAAGTGGTCACTCCAATATGGCGCACATTGAATTTTGCGGGCTTCATTTTCTCCCGCACTCCAACCCTGGGTTGCTCGATCCAGTCCTATTTTTCAGATCAGTGGTTAGGACCTGGTGATCTGTTGTTGCCGTCGCAAAGGCAAGTGATTTGAAAGTTAATTCAAAGATCTTAAACCAAAGGTAAGAGTTTCTTCGAGCAGAAATAATAGCGCAGAAAAACCAGTAGTTAAATTTTGGTTTCTATAACTTACCAAGTAGCGAATTACGTTTGATGAACACAAAATCTAGTACGTGGTTGCAGACATATTGTAGTTGAACGAATTTGGAGAAATTTTACAACCGGAGTCGCTGTTTTCTTAAACGTTGTTGCTAATATATTCTGACTTGACTATTCTGTTCAAATTGACATTGGATCAATAATTGTTCTGCTTCTAACAGGCAAAATGACTGTCCGCATAGACAAACATTGCAATTTAGATGATGGCAAATTATTTAAAGGCTTCCACGGCGTACTTACACAAGTTGACGAAGAAAAAAACACGGATAAGTTCTACTTAATTCAACTGTTAACAAACGATGATGGCTATTACGTCTGGACAAGATGGGGAAGGAACGTAAGGATGTTGTAGAATTGCAACACATTTGACATACTTAGTGTAACTCGGTGCATGTAAATTAACATCGCTGGTGATTTACCCAGGGAACAAGAGGCCAGAGTAAACTGGAAGGCCCAATTCAGAAGTTAGCTGCGATAGAAAACTTCAAAAAAGAGTTTCAGGATAAGACTGAAAATAAATGGGAGAACAGAAGCAATTTTATACCAGCAAAAGGAAAATACAGGATGCTTTCTCATGGAGTACAACAATCATCTGCCGATAAAGTAAGTATATGTGGTTGATAGTCAGTCCATTTATTTTTTTATTTTAAAATCCCCTTGACAAGTAAAATGTTCAAGTGTGCCTTTGTGCCTGCATCTTTGGTGTTAAAATTTACTCCAAGCTCATGGTGAAATGCCTACCGTCGATCATGTGGGTTGTGATACTTGATCTTAAAACTTACCAACTAATACAAATAACAATCATTTTTTGGGGTTTTTTTTTATTGTTAATGTAGAAACCTATTCTTCCAGGCACAGTTATATCTGGGAAAGCATTAAATGTGGATGTGCTTCATCAGATCATGTTTTTCCTATCAACAAAAGATGTCTTGAGATGCATGCAAGTTTGCAAATTTTGGAAGGTATTCTATGATAAATTTTCAGTATACAGTGTATACTGTTTTACACCTGACATCCAAAGAACTCTTTAAAAACTGAAATACTTGTTTTGTAGGTGATACTTTCTCAAAAATATTTCTGGAAAGAACTGATCCATTACAAGTTTGACTTAGCATTAACATCTGATTATAAGAAGGATGATACAACATTTTATGAATGGAATGACCCTGAGGAATGGTATAATAAACCTTCATGGTGTCTTGCTAAAAAGTAGTTATAGATTAAGCTCTTCAACAGCATACTACAAGTAACTAGAAATACATGCATGCAACAACCCCTCACCCACCCTCCAAAAAAATCTCTGGAGAATCCAAGTAACAATGATAAGTTTTCAAAATTCTCAAAAAGACAAATCCTCCTGACTATAACTGGAAGAGGACATGCAATAAAATAAAAAATCCACACAGAATTTGGCCGCAAATAAACAACAATCCAAACAGACTTTCGGTCTTAAAAGTGGAGCATTCTCAAAGATTATCGAACGGATACCGGCATTACGGACAGCTCATGATTGAATATTTTTCTGACATTTTTTTGACATAAAAAATTGATAAATTAAAGTTGGTTACAAATGTCTTTAAGATCTGCTATGATAAGGGTTTATGCTAAGTATCCATCCGGAAGTACAAGACTTTGGTGACGAAGATGAAACGAATTACGAAATCGACAAAGTAAACAAAGAAAACATGAACGAATTCTGCAGTTTTATCGCTGACCAAATATCAGAAAATACAAAACATAAAACAAAATACGACAAGCAAACCTTGTGCAAGTTTTGTCGAAAGAAGAACGAGAAGAGGGAAGTAAAAGATGTACTTTTTCCAACGCAAAACATCAATAAAAGTGAAAAATGGTGTATAAACCTGCAACTCTTGCGTGTTTTCAACTAAGCATTCAGTGGCACCTCAACACAAAGGGTTCAACGGTAAATTTACACACAGACGGCTTTAAACTTTTTTGAGAAGTTTTAAAATCCTGATGAAAGCATTACCGATCGGATACGGTAAAGGTCATCATGCACAAATCAGTCTTGAAGTGAGAAAGACTGAAGCGGACAACTGTTTTGCCGAAGGATAATTTGGTGACCAAAAACAAGTAGCTTTGCATCGAGTTACCTGGTGGCTGTTTACCTTGTATTTTTGTTTCGAGCCAAAAATACATCTTAAGCCCACGATACATCAGAGCTTGTTTCGGAAACTTTGTTTCGGAAACTGTGTTTCCAAAACTTTTCCGCTAGTGTATCGCAAAAACTTTCCGAAAGTTTATTTCGGAAACAAATTTCTTCGGATAGAGCGTGTTCTATCTTCAGAAACCGGTTTCCGAAACCAAACGCTATCTAGCCAATCAATAAACGTTGGGTTGTCACATGGCCTCTAAATCGAAATGGCGAAGGAAAGTGTGTGGACGAGAGAGAAAATAGAGGCTCTTGCAGTGTTTTGGCAGGAAAAGCCGATTTTATTTAACACAAAACTACATGAATACCATGATCGAAACAAACGGAAAGCAGCGATTTCCGAAATAGCGTCCAATTTGGACATGGATTGTAAGTATGTGCCACGACATACTATTCAGCAAATTCTATTTGAAGCTGACACCCCACAAGTGCTGCCACATGCATTTGATAGCAGATCAACACTACAACATGGCTGTGAAGGATTCAACTACGGATCATCAACAACTCCGTCTCCAACAGCAAGTCATGTTTCTGATTCCTCTGGAGCAAGTGCAACTACTTACTATACTCTATGAAAGACAGTACACACTGATTTTTTGTAGTTGTACCATTCCAGATGTTTTGTTGAGTTTGAAAAGCTGAAATCCCCACTGTACCTTCAAGTAGCTTTTGAGAACTTCTGAAATAGCTAGGCATGTCTCTGGAACTATTTGCCCTATTGTTTCCCTTGCAATCCTGTAAAGGTACGACAAACTCGTATATGATTCACCTATATATCAAGCAGAAAATAACAAAAAATTAAGTTATTCTACAACATGTCTTGGCAACTGAACTGCAAAAAGCCAAGGTGCAGTCGAGTAGAAGTACTATTTTGCGTTTTACCTGTTGCTAGGAAGCGCAAAGTTAAGGCTAATCTTTCTCCAGCAGGTATTGGGCTTCGAAAACGGGTTGCAGTACGTGTAATAAAAGGCTCTGCCAAGTTTAACAAATTGTTGAATGTGTCGACATCCATCCGGATAAAATTCCTGTAGCCATCAACATCCGTCAGTCGGAGCTCTTGCATAAGGTTATGGTATGCACCGCATGTTCTCCTCGTTTTCAACCAAGGTTTGACCCATACCTTTCGATTTTTCCGTCTTTTTTCCCTCCTATTTAAAATTAAACTGATTATAATTGCTCCACACACAGCTGCCTGCTTACGCACCATTTTTGTAATTTTGTATCTTTGTTTCGGCAACCTAATTTGAAGTGTGTCGTGCGAAGTTTCCCGAAATATTGTTTCTGGAACAATGTTTCCGAAGTAATATTTCGGAAACATTTAGATGTATCGTGGGCTTTAATGTCTTCAATGGGGTGACATTTCATAGCAAAAAGAATCCTGATTGAGGCAATGAAATCTTTGTGTGGAAAGCGGAGAAAGCATCCAAAGACTGTAATGGCCTTGACAACTCTTCTGGACGAGGAGTGTTCTATCCCACTTCTCAAACAATTGACCATGAACGCTGTCCGCTTAAATACTGCAAAATGTTCAAAAATGATCGTCGTACAGAAATGAATTAACCAGAATCTTCATTCTACTTTACCAATAAACACCAGCAAAATCCAGGTGGTAATATTTGGTACAAGAAGTCTCCCTTGGGGAAGAATGAAGTCGGGAAGCTACTTTTGAAAGCTGCTCAAAACAATTCCCTTCGCAAAACTTGTACTTCAAAGCTACTCGATTCAGACGTACCTGTGATTGTGCAGCTCAGGCAAGTGGTTACCAGAACGTAAAAAGTGCCAAGATTTATACTAATCGACATCTATTCAACTTCAGCGAAGAATGTCGTTTTAATACAGTTAGTCGCTTAGCAAATGTCCTGACAGCAAGCGAGTTCCCTTACGTCTTTTGTTCTTATAAATCAGAAAGAACCAAGACAAAGCGTTGCTGCAAAAAGTTAACAGTTGGCAAATGCATATTCCAACGAGCTAGCTTTGAGAACTGCTCTGTCAAGTCAAATTGTCCAGTTACTGAGGTGGCGAAACCAGCCGCAGGCACCAATAAAGCCATTTCCTTTGCCGGTCTTAAATCATTTACTGGCTTCAGTGTTCAAATAATGTAAACAACTTGCGAGAGATCCATACAAGGGAAAAAATAACGAGACCAAATCGATTTGCTTTAATACGGTACCTAAGTACGGTTTGTTCAACAACATACCAGTCCCCGAGCTTGCACACGGCATTTTTGAGTGACAAGACACCATGGATATATATATATATATATATATATATATATATATATATATATATATAAAGAAAGATACATACACAAAGCAAAAATTTTTCTCCTTAGTAATCACCACGCGTGTAAAAGGACTCCAGGCACGTCAAGATTAGTACCCTCGCCCGCTCGGGCCTTCGGCCATCGCACCGCGTTTTGCGCGGTGGGCGAGGGGACAAATATGTTGTGATGATCAATGTGGTTTAAAATGTAAAACATTTTAATTGCATTAATTATCAATTCTAATAATAATTATATTGCACATATTGAAAATTGCAGTTACACAATGAATTCATCATTTAAATCAACAAGTTAAACCTTCACAAAATCCATCCCAGCTCAACCCAGCATGGAAAAATCGACATCCTAGTGTATCCAAAATAGCATTTCGTCAATTTTTTAAACGTCAAAAAATTTTTAAATATGGTTTAGGTGATGCTGTAAAATTTAATAGTAAAACAATCAGTCAGACCCAATTTGTATGGTCATAGAAATAAGTAACACAAAACAACTGCAGATCTCTATTTTCGTCATAGATTAAGAGTAGCTTTAAAAGAATTCCATGGAAATCCTCCAAATGTATTTTACATAATTGTTGCTGACAATACTTTCATCAATCTGAATTGTTCCAGAGTATAAACTGTTTTGCAGCAGGATCAGTCATGTATTACTTTACACTTAGTGACTGGCTAATGCCAGGTTATTTTATCCTTGTTAATCCTGAATGATTTTACTGCTTGAAAGAGTTAAGCCGCTTTTTCTCTTGGCACAAAATCTGACTAGTAGCGACTTGAATTGATTGAGTTGCAAGGTGTTTGTTGCTTTTAATTAGATACAATGGGTTAGTTACAGGGTTTAAGTTTGCAAGTCAAATTACAATATAAATACTAACAGACCATTTTCACATTTAAGAGCTTTCTCTTGTTTTCAGGAAGAATTTCATAATCTTCTGTTTGCATTATGTAGAGAACTGTACACTCAGCTGTAGTTTCCAGCAGAAGTATCTATAAGCAGTGAACAACTTTCAATTACCGTTCTTTTAATTTGCATTTTAATGATTTGATGATTTGCAGGTTTTGCCATTATGAAAACAAAGAGGATGCATATGTAATCCGACCATTCCCTTCCATGTGGAAATGTCGTGTGATACATCCATATGGCTTGGAACCAATGTCAGGAGATGTAAAGAGTTTGCAAGGCTTTTGTCGATCACTGGAGATACTTACATGCATGAAGAAAGGAGTCAAGAAGTTTGAAATTTATGATGGTAATTGATACTTTCTGTTGAAAAAGAGTTTCTGGTTTACATTATAATACTCATTAATAATTATTCATCAAGAAAAAACAAAAACCTATTTTATATGTTTAACTACTCGTAGTTGTATCATACTGATTTTCATGAACTTTTCATGCTATTTTCTCATTTAAAATCATGATTGCAATCTTCACCGTTTTTGAAGAAGACAAAAGTTTGCATGACTGTATAGTTACATATCATACAACACCGACACTCATATAATGTAAATAGTACATGTTAATAAAATTTCTTGCATCAAAATGTTCATAGAAACAATATGATTCTTTGCAGATCCTTTCTTAATTCCTACTTTGTAAGTTTGCTGAAATAAAGGCATGCCTTTTTATTTCTTTGTTAAGGCGGAGAATGCTCATTAAGTGAAATAGGACATACTGTTGGAGTAGTTTTGTTTCCTTGGCACGAAGATGAACTTCCTGGTGCAACTACAATCCTCACTCAGATCTTTCACTTTCACCCAGAAATATGTGAATATTTTTTGAATCACCCTAATGACCAAGGTATAAGGCGAGATCAAAAATTGCATTACCATCTGCCAATTAAAGGATGGGATAACAACCAACTAGGTGCGTTTGAGGGATGGCATGACCTTGACAAAAAACCATGTTTAAATTCAATCTTTGGCTTTGGAACAATTTCCGGTGAATGTGGTCATGTTCAAGAAAAAATCAAGCTTCCCGAAGCTGAAGAATTTTATGCATGGTTGCAAAAGATTATGGTTCCTACAATAACTGTTAGACCGGGGGGGTGGTAAGTTAAATCCAGTTGTTATTTTTTTCATTACAAAGCTTGCTCCTGGACGGATAGGTGGTGCATTGACAGGATTTACTCACGCATGAAGCTTAGTGTTATTGATAGTGAATATTTGGTGCATTGACAGGAGTTACTTAGACATGAACCTTATTGTAATTGATAGTTAATATTTTTTTGTGTTTTTTTTTATTATTTTGCTTGCACGTACAGGTGCGCTCATAAGTTATTGGACACCCTGTTTTTTACAGATATATTCCATTATGCAAGCTCTAGGAAGAGCAAACAAGGTTTTTTCATCTTAGGATTTGAACTTGATGCCGTAAACTTCATTTCGATAATGTTTTACTGTCATACTTTATGGCTGCATACCATAGCTTTCCAATTGCGAGACAGTTCAAATAATGCACGTCTGTCCCACTGTTTTTTTTCGTTGACATCGCACAATAAAGCGGTCGCATGTTTGATTTAAATATTTCAAAAAATCGGACGAAAATTATCAAGCCATGGAACGCAAGAAAGATGTGAAGAAGACTACAGCTGGGAAACGTTTAACAGAGAAGACCAAGTGGCGGGTTATTTTCTTGATGAAAGAAGGTCAGTTGAGCAACAGACAAATTGCTTCACGATGCAAGGTCAGTCCTTCAACTGTATCGAATCTATTGGCGAGGTACAGGGAGACGGGAAGTATGGCAGAACGGAACGACAGACGAACGGGACGACCAAGGAAAACCACACCAAGGCAAGACCGAGCCTTAATGCGATCAAGTGAACGAGATAGATTTGAAACTGCTCCTCAGCTCAAACGGTATCTTATACAAGAAGGAACAGAGTTGTCTTTGTCTACCATCAAGAGGCGTTTGGGTAATGCTAATCTTAATGGACAGGTAGCACGTAAAAAGCCATTGATAAGCGAGACTAATGCAGAAGCACGTTTGTCGTAAGCTTTGTCAAAGAAGGACTGGACAACTGAGGAGTGGAACAAAGTCATGTGGTCAGAGAAAAGCAGTTTTACAATCTTTCCAAACTGTGGTAAACTGTATGTGCGACGACGACCTGGTGAAGAGTTTAGAAAGGAGTGTCTGAAACCCATTGTCAAACATGGAGGTGGAAAAATAATGGTATGGGGATGTGTAAGCGGTGCTGGTGGGATAGGAAAACTCAAAAGGATAGAAAGAAAGGTCGAAGCAGAGGTTTATTACCGCATTCTACGGCACCAAATGGCACCCACCATGACACGCTAGGGTGGGAGAAAATCTTTTATTTTTATGCAAGACAATGTGCCTGTCCACACCGCTAAAAAAAATCGTGATTTTTTAGAGTGAAATGGTTTCGATGTGCTGGACCATCCTGCCCAATTCCCCGATTTGAATCCTCTAGAGGACATCTGGTGGGCAATCGAAAAGGCACTGTTAGACAAGCCGCTTCCTTCTAACGCTGATGACTTGTTTGACAAAATTAAAGAAGTATGGGACAACTATCCCACTGATGATCTTCTTAAGTACATTACTTCAATGCCAAGACGCATAGAGGCTGTAATTCAGGCCTGAGGCGGGCACACGAAATACTGATTGAAGTGTACCTTATGTTGTGTGCATGTGCATAATCAAAAGTGTATGCTATTATATGTAGCCATTGATATCAAAACTAACAATAAAAGATAATATTTTTTTCCAAATAAAATTCAAATTCTGTTACTTGAAAAGTCAATGTCCTCCTCCGGGAGCATCCATTACGTACTATATCTGTAAAAAACAGGGTGTCCAATAAACTTATGAGCGCACCTATATATGAATGTCTAAATTTCTAATTGAAAGTCATAATTAAAGGTATATCCTACCAGAATTATATCATGTCGTGAGTTTAAAAGTTAACTACAACTTTTAATTTTCTATTTTTCTATTGGTTCGTTGTTGTGCTGTTACTTTGGCAGAATGAATACAGTGTGGCAATTGAAGTAAAATCTTACTTCTATTCTTGAATGATCAACCAAGTTCACTGGCCGCTTCCCATTGTTTATATCACAAGACTCATAAAATCATAAAGCGAAAATATAAAGATTAAAATCATTGAAATCAAAACAAATTTAGACTCGATGAGACGAGTTTAATGATATATAGTATGTTTCTTTAGGATGTAAATTTCTCTTACAAATTGGGAAAATGTACGAAAATATTGCCTTTCCGTTATGGGTCTAAATACAACCGTTTTCAGATGCATAGATACATAGTTCCTGCTTACAATGCATCACGACTGGTTGGATCAGAAGTTTGATCAGAACTCCAGTTGGTTTTTCAGTGATATCATGTCACTAATATCACCCTGAACAGGGGCCCATAACGAGTGCTATGAACAGGAGCTAGTTGATGTACGGTCTCGCGTACGCAGGGTCGTCAATCCCTGAAGTTGTAAACTTGCAATTAAAACTTATTACTTACCTGGCGTTATATCATTTGATGCTAACCGGGCTATCACCCCCGGCTTCCAAAAGCTCGTTTTCTCCGAATCCCGTGCCGGAAAAAAAAGACCATTTCGTCACGATAGATGAACGATGGTCAAGCCCTATCGTATCCGTAATCGCAAGATCGGAACTATCAAGAGAGGAAACACCTGACCCTGAACGAGTTAGTCTAGGGAATTACCATCCTTTGTGATAAAGCATGGCTTCCCCTGCTCATAAAGCCTGGCACACAAGGGAAGATGGTGGACTCGCTGGTGTGAAGTGGCCGGAATTTTTCGAGGTATGTGGTGGCAAGTGGACAGGTTGTCCTTTTTTATAGGGTTAGGGTTTGCACCTTTGTGGAGAGTGATACCTGTGCTATTAGAATAAAAAGCAACACCAGTGTAATGATATATAGTATGTATCAGTAGGGTGTATATTTCTCTTAAAAAGTCGGGTCAGGTATGAAAATATTGCCTTTCTGTTATGGGTCAAAATACAACAGTTTTCAGAATATTTTAAGAGAAATATGTATTGTACAGAGACATATTATACACCAAAACATTTGTCTGCGTGAGTCGAGTCTAGTGATATATCGTATG
>JASJOG010000407.1:0-72500 GCA_030142905.1 Heliopora coerulea
GAGATTCAAAAAACGGGCTAAAATCACGTCGCATTTTGCTGTCCAATGATCACAATAAGAACCAAAAGTCCTCAAAAAAATTACTTCGAAATTGTCAGTTCAAAAATTCTGTTCAAAAGACGGTTAAAATTTTTGGTGGTTTCTAAAAGAACTTGATTATAGCAGAAGTTCGAACATGAGGTTGGTGAAAAACCAAAACGTCTCAGGTGACTCAAAAGACGCTTTTCTTGGTCCTGTACTAGAATAAGGGTTCTCTCTCAAGAGGAGTTCGAAACCAGTCAACGAAGAGAGAGGCTTCTCATTAGTAAAATTAAACTTTCACTTAATGCGTCCCTTACTTCTACCCGCTCTCCTTGTTTGAATAAATTAACATAGGGTTATTTGGAATTTTCAATCCTCTGTAAATTTAAACGGTAATTTTAATTAAGTCATTTGTAATTTTATCGTCCTAATTTGCATGTACTGTAACTCAAGTGTCACTGAACTCTGTTACACTCTGATGATGGAGTTAAGATAAATGAACGATCGTCAAAGCTCTATCCTCACAAAAACTATTTCTGAGCCCCCAGACGGGGGATCGAACCCGCAACCTTCTGATGACTGATGAGACACTCTAACCATTGAGCTACCGAGACTCAGATGGAGAGCAAATGTTTGAGAAACGTGAGAGCTTGGATATATTAAGGCAGTTTGAGAAAACGTGAGAGCTTTGAGAAACGTGAAAGCTATCACGTTTTCTCAAACATTAATGATGAGTTAGTTGGTCCACCCTAGTTGGGATTCAAGTCAGGATTCAAGCCAGGATTCGAGACAGGACTTGTAACAACAAAGTAACACATTTGTCATCTAAAAATGTATGTGACCGTGATGGGAATTGTGTGAACACTTGTTATTGTTATGTTGCGAAAGCGTTTAGAATTAATCCCTTTAACAATTTAGAGATGAGCTTTGAGTGATTGATGAGAGCGGGAGTAATTAGATAAGAGAAGAAAAAGAGGTGTGAGAGCTACTATGACTAGAGCAAGAGACAACATTTGTAACTGTGAATAAATGTTATACCTACTATCTTGTGATTTGTGTGTGAGGAAGCCGCAGTACTTTACGGCATTCGCAACAATCGCTTCGTACTGCAGGGGCGGATTTAGAGGGTAGCAAAGGTAGCATATGCTACCGTAAGATTTTCCCATAAAAAACCAATACTGAATCAAAATTTCAGTCATCAGTAGAATTCCCAGTAAATTTTTGCTTCTCGGGATTTCTGGTCTTAGTTCGTACTCTATCTAGTGAGGTATATTTATCATGCAGGGCAACGACATCACAATCCACTTAGAATCATCGGTGTGAAATACCCGGAGCTTTGTATTCGCCTGCCAAGATCTCCTTGGTTGACAAGTCCTGCGTTGTCTAACCCTGAGGAGTTCATTAAGGAATTAAGCTGCATGAAGGATCAAATGATAAAAATGAACAATCTTCTCGACAAATTATTAGCTAAACAGAGAACCGATGATCCAAATGCTGAGTCTGATGATATCATAAACAAACTGCAAGAAGACAATTTCATAATGGCGGACAAGATCAAAACCCTCCAAACGGTCGTGGAAGAAACCATCAAGGAAAACGCACAGATAAAGTCCATCTTAGGCATTAAACAAAACGAGTGGTTAAAAATAGAGAACAATAAGAGATTGACATCAGAAAGCACTGTGCGAGATGGATCTATCCGACTTGAAACCTCAAATCGATATGCTTCTCTTGAAGTTGAAGAGATCGAACTATCAAGCCAAACACAAATGTCCCATGAACCAGATACAAGCAACAACCTAATACCCGGAAACCAAAATGGTGAGTCAAATGAATGCTTCTCCACCCAACTAAACAATTATCGAGAATCTCAGAGAAAAAATTTCAATGCACTAAATCAAAAAGGAAACATCAGCGAAGACCACAAATTGAAAGGCAACTCCTTGCCCAAAGTGCTTGTTTTGGGTGACTCAGTGATAAAGAACATTGGTCAAAACAAAATTTCAAGAGCTGCTCAAGCCAAAGCTTTGTGCCGATCATATCGAGGAGCAAGAATCGAGCAAATAAATCAACAATTTAAAGAGGAATTTAGTGGAAGATGTGAGAAAATGCACAGCATTATTTTACATGCTGGAACAAACAATCTTGTGGATGAAGAAGTTAAAAAATCAGTGGACAAAATGGAAACACTTGTTATGGAATCAAAGGAAAAAGCAAAGAATGTTGCTGTTTCAAGTGTTGTTATGAGGTATGACAAAAAGGTTCCTTCTGACAAAATTATTAAATTTGATAATGCTTTAATTGATTTATGCAAGAAGCATAAAGCAACATTTATTAACAATTATACTATAAATAGAAATATGCTTAACCGGTCAAATCTACACCTCAGTCAAAGTGGTGATCGATCTCTTGGTAAAGCGTTTTGTCATTACCTTAGATCAATCAGGCCAAGCAACATTAGTGTAAATTATAGAAGCAATGATTTTTTTTCGAACTGTCCAACACTGGCAGAATTGCCCAAGAGACTGGATAAACCATCTGAAGAATGTTTACCACATTACCAGGAAATAGGCAGTGAAGTATTAGAAACAAACATAAGTAACAATTTTTCCAATGATATGAAATCCTTTTATGATAATATGAATAATGTGAGCAGCAACCTTTCCTATTGCAATGACCTATTAAGCAACCTTAAATCTTTTTCAAAACAACGGGGATTTAAAATGGCGTTTCTGAATATTGTGAGTTTACCCAAAAAACTCAATGAAATTATTTACATAATGTCACAAAATTACCTAGATTTATTTGCTCTCAATGAAACCAGGCTTGGTCCAGCTATAACTAATAATATGATTAATATACCTGGCTATGATATTGTCCGAAATGATAGAAGTAGAAATGGAGGTGGTGTATGTATCTACCTGCGTAGCTCTTTAAACTACCAGATAAGGCATGACATTGTACCAACAGATTTTGAAGCAGTTTGTATAGAAATAACCAAACCTCACAGTCGGCCCTTCATAGTTGTCGCTGTTTACCAAACACCAAATGCTTCCCCTGAATTTTTTACCCATTTTGAAAATTTGATACAAACTATTGATAATGAAAATAAAGAAATTTGTATCCTTGGAGATCTGAATTGTGATTTGATCAAAACAAATTTAGATCAACCAACTAAGACACTAATATCATTATTAGAAACCTACCAATTAACTCAACTAATAAATGAAGCCACATGAGTGACTATGACCTCCTCTACCCTCATTGATCATTTCATAACAAACATGCCAGAGAAAATTTGCAAGTCTGGTGTAATCCACACAGGAATAAGTGACCATAGCCTTATTTTTGCTATAAGGAAAATCAACATCACTCAGAGTGAAAAACAAAATATCACTGATATTAGAAACATGAAAAACTTTAACAAAAATCTGTTTCTACAAGACTTATCACATCAGACATGGGATTATGTATATTTCTTTGCAGATAGCCCAGATAGTATGTGGGATGTTTGGAGAGAATTATTTTTAGAAATTCTTAACAAGCATGCTCCCATCCAGAAGAAGAAAATCAAATCAAAATCAGTTCCCTGGATAACAAAAGATATTAAAAAACTGATTAACATAAGGGATAGGTTAAAAAGAGTAGCCATGATCTCCAAACTTGAAAAAGACTGGGTTGCTTATAGGAAAGTGAGAAATGAGATAACCACTCGACTTAGGCAGGCCAAAGTTGATTATTTTTCCAGTAAAATTTCAGCAAATAAGAAAAATCCAAAAGCTGCTTGGAAGGTAATAAATAGTCAACTAGGTAAATATAATAAGAAAACAATAGTAAATGAATTGAATATAGATAAACAGAAGTTGACAAACTAATGTGATATTGCAGAGGCTTTTAATGATTACTTTTCAAATATTGGACCAAATCTTGCTGAAGAGATTGGTACAACCAATTACCATTATAAACAATTCATTAAGACAACTAAATCTGAGTTTATTTCATTCAAACCAGTTACTGTAAATAACGTGTGTCAGTTACTATCTCAATTATCGGGTAATAAGTCTACTGGAATTGATAAAATATCCAGTAAAATTATGAAAATTGCAGCACCCATGATTTCAGATTCGCTAACATACATTTTCAATCAAAGTATTACTTTATGCACCTTCCCCAATGACTGGAAAATGGCAAAAGTAATTCCACTTTTTAAAAATGGTAATCGAAACCTACCAGGTAATTATCGGCCTATTTCAATTCTACCTGCCATAAGCAAAGTCATGGAACGAATTATCTACAGCCAATTACATGATTATTTACAAACAAATAATCTGTTTTCTGAACATCAGTTTGGCTTCCGTGAGCTCCATTCAACTGCTACAGCCTTACTAGATTGTACTAATGACTGGTACATAAACATGGATAGAAAATTGTTTAATCTTATTGTATTCATAGACCTAAAAAAGGCCTTTGATACTGTTAACCACCAAATTTTACTGGATAAGTTATCACTATATGGAATCAAAGGTAATGCCTACTCCCTTCTTAAGTCCTACTTAACTAATCGTAAACAGAAATGTGAAGTGAATGGATCTATCTCATCTGAATGTAATATTAAATGTGGAGTACCACAAGGCTCTATTTTGGGTCCCCTGTTCTTTTTGCTTTACATAAATGATCTGCCATCATGTCTTGCTCAAACTAAACCCCGGTTATTTGCAGATGATACAAATATTACAGCAGCTGGTAACTCACTGAATGAGGTTGAGGATGCAGTGAATTCAGATTTAGAAAGACTTCGGAAATGGCTTATATCAAACAAACTCAGCCTGAATGTTGCAAAAACTAAATTTATGTTAATTGGGACTAAACCAATACTAAATAAAATTTCTGATAAACAACCTATAATCAATATCGAGGATAAACAAATTGAACAAGTTTCTGAAAGCAAAATTCTAGGCGTAATTCTTGACCAGCATTTGTCTTGGAAAAGCAATACTGACAACATATGCAAGAAAGTATCATCTGGAATATATGCCCTTAAACGTTTGCGAGATTTTGTTGATCAAAACACAATTTGGTCAGTATATAATGCTATTATTCAACCCCACTTTAACTACTGCTCTGAAGTTTGGAATGTATTTGGAGAGACACAATCCACACGCCTTCAGAGACTTCACAACAGAGCTGCTCGAATTATAGCAAATGTACCTAATGAGGTAAACCAAGAAACTGTTCTGAGCATGCTGGGGTGGGAACCTCTAAAAGAACAACGAATTAAAACTAAAGCCAAAACAATGTTTAAAATATTAAATAACTTGGGACCACACTGCCTCAGTGAACTCTTTACATTCAAAAATGAATTGATAAAATACAATCTTCGGAACAACTCAGGCACACTTTGTTTGCCTAAACCTTGTACAAACAATATGAAAAAGAGCTTTATGTTTAATGGGGGTTCGATATGGAATTCATTACCAGAAGAGCTTAGAGCGACAAAATCATTTACTTGTTTTAAAAGAAAACTTGCTGCTCATACTATTCTCTAGCCTAAATTCAGACGATACAACTGTAAATAGAACAATCATAAACTTATAATTATATTACTTTCAATCTTTGAACTCTTTCTCTCATGAACTTTTTCTAGTGTAATAGTAATCCCTAATGATTTTATCTTCTGTATTATAATAATTTCTAAAACTTTTGTAAGCTACTTTTGTAGTAGCTTATAATGTTCATGTGCACGCCCATCGTGGAAATCAGTTTCATACTGACGATGTTAGCGTGGGTAAATAAAGTTCTATCTATCTATCTAAATATCATCGCGCAGAAGTGCGCTTGTTGTGATTGGTTTGCTACTCTCGTTCTAAATATAGACCGTTTTTGCTGCCTTGGAGGGTAACAAACCAATTGAGATGTTGGATTTCGATCACATTGGCTGCCCTTTCCTATTGATTTCATTGGTATGCTACCTTCCAGGGTAGCAAGCCAATCGAAACGCCAGATTTTGACTACCTTTGGTATTGAGATTTCGCAATAATAAAATCTGCAATGATGCAATATGGTCGGTTTACAAGGGCCTCTTTAGGCTCTCTTACAACATGTTACAACCACTGCTTGAATGCTTCGGGTGCAGTATTAGGTGCATAAGTTAGTTGCACTTAAACGCGACTGTGAAACAATAACTTCAAGGAACTTTTACTTTGTAATCGACCAGAAGAATGGCTTGGCGCACGGGAATTTATGCATCTTGTCGAAAGTGAAATGCAGTACCCTGCGAGGTGAGCTAACAGCTAATAATTTAAATTTATTGAAATCGTATGCTAATGAGCGAGTCTGACTCCAGCCTGCGGTGCAGCCACTTTTGCAGTTCCTGCTAACAGGAACTGCACAAGCGTCTGTACCTCAGGCTAGTCTGGCTCCAGCTTATCATAATAGAATTCAGCACTTGTTGTTTATTCGTGCACTGTTTTGTAGCATACACTCGGCTTTGTGAAGTGGTTACGAGTTTTTGTATGGCTCCGTGTTTCCAAGGAATCGCTTATTTCGGTTAAATTTGCTCTGTAACGACTGTCTGTTGTTGAAATAACACAAGTCAAGCTTACGTGGTTGGCTGCATCTGTAGAAGCAATTTTGGGATTGCAAAAGATGGTACCTGTAATTGCCTTTTTTTATGCATCCCTGCTCAGCTGCACTGAGTATGGATGAGGCGATATTTTGCTGGTGTACAGCTACACATTGCTTAGCACCATAATAAAATTGCATTTAGAGATACTGAACAGCAAACAATTGTCACATAATAACAATGCACTGACAGTGACAGTAACAATGAAAACTAATAATGGCAAAAATAATTTACTAACATCAAATATATATATAAGAACAATTAAAGTAACTGCTAAAACTGAAGATTTTTATAAATATTCTTCTTTGGCCACCCTCATGATAATTTCCTCAACACACTTGCTAAGAGGGTAGGGCTTGCATAGTTTTCAACACAATTTGTTAAAAAGAATTTGAAGCTAAATCTCTGAGTGTTCTTTTAATATGAGGGGCTGTTACATTGACTGAATTGCCAAATTGCACAGTGTTGTTGAAGTGCTGGCTTTCCTGCTAACTACCATGTTGCTGTGGTGATATGGCAATTATTAACTGACGAATCCTTCATAACTATTGTTTTCCTGATGTACCCAGATGGTCTTGAACTCCTTTCCTTCATTGACTACTGTTTTGTTATTGTTTGAACTGAATATCCTTACAGACTACTACTGTATCACTTCCTGCTTGAGCACTGTTTGGCACCTGCTATGATTATTATCCTATTGATGTGCCAAAATAATTTTGAACCAATGTACCTTTCTTGTAGTGGCATGATAATTTTGATTAAACCAGATTAATCGCTCTTAGTATACATATACAGTAACTACCATGTTTGTGCTGTTTTAAAATGAATTTGAAATGATTTTCCTCCAAGACTATATTATTTTGCTGGTGTACCATGATGCTTTTTAACTGATTTGCTATTAAACCTTCCTACTGTAACTATGGTTTTGTTCAAGTCCAAATGTAATTTTAAATTGTGATCCCTTCAAAAAACCATATAACTGCTGTGTTTGGATGATTTTTAACTGAATAATCCACCCTAGCTGTTATTGTTTGATTTATATCTGATATTATTAGATCAATGAAACTGATTATCATTCCAAATACTAATATTTTGCTTCTGCATCATGGTGATTTTGAACTAGATAAATCTTCCTGACTACAATTCTGCTGGTCAACTAAGATGCTTTTAAACAGATAATTCTTCATTCCTCCTATTAAATTATTATTGTGTTTAGCTGATGTGCCAAGATGATTTTAATATTATAATCTACTGAACTAATAATCGAAACTACTACTATAAACAGTAAACATGATGTACTTGGACCTGTAATTCAGGTACCCTTTACACAAGAATTACGTGCAGCTGTCATAATGTGTTCAATTGCATATGCCCCCAATGTATTGTGGCCTCATTTCCCTAGCTGGTGTGCCAATTTCTTTGGTATCAATAAATAGGTCCACTGGAGTGTACATATAAACCAACCAAAACCCATCTTGCATGAGAGTCATAAAAACAGCATTTCTATCCATGGAACTTTTAAAAATGTGGTAAAATTTAATTAAAAAAAAGGAGTTAAACTTGTGTTATTGTATTGCAACCTTCTACCTAAAAGTGCTTGAAACTGCATTTCAGAGGCTTTAGAAGTTCAAAATTTGCCGGGGGAGCATGCCTCCAGACCCCCTACAAGAAATGTATGTTTAGTGCTATTTGCTACCGTCAGATTTTAAGCTGGGTCCGCTCCTGCCGTAGTTCGTACCTGCGTTTGGAGCTAGCCCTTCCCTAATCCTAACCTATCCTAACCCTGATCCTAATCCTAATGTTCGTTACTCACATCTACGAGACATTTGAACAATACACGAAAATTTCTGCGCTGCATCCAAGTTAAGGCCTGGTTATCACTTGAGACATAAGCAGAACAACGTACGTAAGGGTAGTCAGCACTTCATGGTCAACTGAACTCTTTGAATTACACCAGTACAAAGGGATTAACCAATCATTAAGTACCTACTGCGCTTGCGTGTGTTGTTATGCGTATGTCGCTAGTGAAAACCAAGCTTAAACGGTGATGGTTTTGAAGAACTTAGCCTCCTTAACTGTTTTACATCATAAAAAGTCTGTCGATCAATAACCTTTCTTCATGATCTTTCTAAGTATCTGGGATTGTTTGAATTTTTAAGTACTGCTGATTGAGATCAGTTTTGCAGAGTTTGGTTAAAGTATAACTAGAAATCTGTTTGCTCACGGGACACTCTTGGCACTTTGTCGGCATGATTTTGCGTATTATTCAGTTTATGACAGGATTAATATTTCTTTTTACAAATAAAACCAAGGCAAATAATACTAAGCTTTGGTTTTAATTTTTGTCGTTAATCTTAAAGGGATTGTTTCATGCTGTGTTATAGTTTCTCTTTCAAACAACCTGACGGCTAGGAGAATTTGTTGGGGTTATAAAATAACCAAAGGAACCGCGCGTTTCATGGTTTTGTACGAGAATAGATCGAAAGGTACTGCTGCAACAAACATGGTTAGTTCACATACATCACAAATAGTCAAACTTTCCCACCCATTTTTCGGTATTTCATTGGTCAGTCTCTGTCCACTAATGTTTGTATTGGTGTGACAGGTGCAAGCTAGGCCAAGACGGAGTCAGTGATTAGTTCAAGATATCTCCCAGTTTGATCTTAAGCGATCTAGAACCTTTTACCTTTCTTCTCAGCCATGTGATAGATTAAAATTTAAGTGAGTTTGCCATATTCGAAACCATTATGGAACATAAATGAAAACTTCGAAATTGAAGTCTTTTATTCTTGGACACTCGAAGTAAAAAAACAGAAGAAAGGAAAAACTAGAGGATTAGGAATTTTAATACATCGTGGACGAATCAAGCTGTTATTATAAATCTTTTCCAAACGTTGAGACGAAATGAATTGTATATTAATAGATTCTTTATGAGGAATACAGCACGTATTAATGAAACGAGACCCTGCATAACACGAACTTTTCTAGCCTTAACTTTAATGAAAAAGCATATTGACTGATATTCACAGAAGTCTTTCTTTCGTATCTATACTTGCTGTTCGTACCGACTCCCAGTTTGAATTTATTCCAAAATTTTACTTATTCTCTACAGTTAAGGAATTCGATATAAAGTTAAAATTCAATACAGTAACTCGTGAAAACGTTCGGCCCTTCAAAGCGACGGTATTCAAACGTTTATTGTTCAAAGTAAGTATCTTAGCTAATGATAAATTTATCAACAAATGTTTTTGACGAATGGTGGTGAAGGTAAGCCGCCACTGTAAATTGGACATTCTTTAAAGATACAGGGATAGTCACTCCATGAATACCTAACTGCTTTAACAGGACATTCTACGGAAGGCGTGATAGTCACTGACGTGCGTGTGTACTTCGTGATCTTCGCCGCCATCCATATGCTACAATCTTGACAAAGAACCTAACAAAACAACACGAAAGTCAAATAAGCTAAAATAGGGAATAGAGAATATCGCGACAATGTTTACGTTGAACCACAAGTGGAAGACTTTTGAACTCTTTCGAGGTGGGAGCTCTCCCTTTGACGAATAAAATCGTCTGGCGTTAGCCAGAGTAAAATAATAGAAGTTTTAGGCCACCGGGAAAGAGTTAACATTTTGACGTCGCGATAACAATTAAACCAGCTGAAAACATACAAATGCTGGTCGAGCGAGGCACTGCAGCAAGGTCAACTACCTCGGAACGTTCACAACATTTTAGCGAAGAGCAGGCGTAAGAGGAGAAATCAAGTAGCAATAATAATCAGTGACAATGCTAACCTTAGCAACAGGTCATGCTATGCTAACTTCATGTGATTTGAGCTTAGCTACAGGTCAGGCTAATCACATCAAAAATTACCTAAGATGATCAGACATCAAGCAAAACATATCAACCAACAGATATTTTAGTAGCAAGTACTTAGTTATGCTTAGCATAACTTACCTCTTGACCACAAATATTTTTAGGTTGTTGCATTTTTGAAATCTTGGATCATTATGTCGGTTGATATGTTTTTGCTTCAAATCTGAGTATCGTTGATAGTTTTAAATTTGCATGGCATGACCGGTGTGCTGTATAATTGTAAATTTACATAGCGTGACATGTTGCTGTGCTTTTATTCGCTATTGGTAATAATGGAAAATTAGCCTGAAATAAGATACTGTCAAACTGAGCTCAAACTCTAACCTCGAATCCAATGGCCGGGTATTTCTTTCTGCGCCTGACTTCGATCCGTACTCTAACCGAATTTGGTTTATATACGATTTCCAAGGTTTTTCCCGTTTTTACTCTAATCTCTGACACCAACGGGCCAGTATAATATCCCTGTTTTCCATACGCAATTACCAGACCAGCTTGGGCCAAACGTATAGCAACGTCTTTCTTATCAGTTGGGTATGAACTGCGATACGGGGAGTAAGGATTACCAAGATCCATCGCCACTGCCATGAAGACTTTTTTTTGACGTTTATTTGGGACGTAACCGTACCCAGCCGTCTGATCCCATCGCAACTGGGCGAAGTTGCGTTCTTCACTTGTGATAGAAACTCCAACTGATGAAAGCTAAAGAAATACCAACAGATTGAATCACGAGACGACAACCTGTACCTAAAGTTTGGTCGAATAAGATGGTCCCTGTACTGAGCTTAGTTGCAGATTAACTGGCCGTACAGAAAGCTAACGCAGGCTTCGTAAAATTAAACACAGCAAAGTGATTTGGCGTATACGTTGTTTCGTAGATCAGTGTTTACAGTAAATGCGCTTATACCACCGTCACCGCAGACATGTAGGAGCAATGGGTCACAATATGAGCTTTAAAATAAGAAATCATCATACCAAGGTTAAGACTTAGGTCTATTTAACGTTATAAAATTTTTCGAAAGCTTAATAAATTGATTAGTAATTGTTCTCTGCTTTGGTCAAGTAGTCTAATGACCAAGCTAAAAGCAACAATTTATTGTTTTAACAACCTGACTAATAAAATTCAAATGATACTACTTTGGGAACTGTATACTTTAGGTAACAAAAAATCGTTAACGGAAACTAAGTTTTCGGTAAAGCGGCAGTAATATACCTTTTGTTAATGCAAATTTGGACAGCCTGTAATGATCATGTGAGATGTTATTGTTTAGCTGGCGGGTAAAACTGCAGTTTTGAACGGTTGAAACCAACAGTCAATGACAATGACGATGACAATGATGATAACGATAATGATAAATTGATAACGATAAATTGATAACGATAAGTTGATAACGATAAATTGATAACGATAATTTGATAACGATAAATTGATAACGATAAATTGATAACGATAAATTGATAACGATAAACTGATAACGATAAATTGATAACGATAAATTGATAACGATAAATTGATAGTGATAGTGATAGTGACAGTGATAGTGATAATGATAATGATAATGATGATCATAATCGTAGCTAAATCACTCCAAACCAAATGAAAATATAATGATTATCCTACGCTACAAAAATCACCTGACTCACGTGGCTAGACAGCAATTTTCCCTAGATCTGTCCCTGTGATGAACTTAGAAATAAGTCGATAGGTAGTGTTTCATCAATACGAACCTGAACAAAGCCAAACGGGAAGACTTTATCCGTGGATTTTCCAGTGGCTTGGTACCATTTGTCTCTCCAGTCGTCGATCATGGCCGGGAACATACATTTATAAGGATTAGAATAATGTTTGGCGTTCGTTTCACCCTGGTACCATATCGCTCCATAAATAGTCATTCTTAGAAAAGGATGTACCATCGCATTCCACAAATAACTTCTCTTGAAATTAGGTCTGGAAAATCAATTACAACACTCGTTAATGACCCAAGAAGATAAAACAGAAGGAAAAAAAGAAAGTTGATTACTCATTACGCGAGTGCTCTGAGATTTGTGAACGGACGAAGGCATTTGGAAACCTTGCCACGTTTGCTCAATACCAGCGTGTCTGTTTATTAAATGAACAACGCATAACCAACCTTGTTACGAAGACATTTAGCATCTTGGGCGAGAAGTCACCAAAAATGATACATGATTCGAGCGGTCGCCTGGTCACCTTTTAACTTTTTACCTATATTCGAAATTTCTGGTTCGTTGTCAACGTTTGTTCATAGTTGATGGTTGTGGCAGTAATTCGACGTTTCCTAAATTTCCCTCGCTCGAAAATGTAACTTATGTCATATTTTTACTTACGGATTCTCGTCTTTGGCCAAAGTACCGTTTTTAACTTCGCACTTAGTAAGAGCTTCAGGGGACGACCACGCTTCAATAGATCCATTCCAGTTCGACTCAACCAATCCAATCGGGTATTTTAGTTGGTCATAAAGCTGAACACCATAGTTCCAACAAAGTGCTGAGAAATAATATTCGTTAACGTCTTTTTCAAACATTGCATCCTTCCTTCCTCCAACAGAATCTGTTCACCAAAGAGAAGGTGAATAAGAATAAGAAATTCGCTTTCGAAAAGCAAAAAACGCTTGCCTACTCGCTCGTGTTTTTTTGCTCTTTTCTCAAGTCTCGCAACATCCCGCACGTTTGGAACACAGTATCCAAACACGAAATCCATTTGGTATTTCTTAAATCACATCTGTGTCAGTTAATCAACAACTGTGTCAGGGCTCGCTTAAACGTTTTTCAATATTCCTGCTATCAGTTTTCATACAGAGGGCGCGTTTTAGCGTGTATGGAAACAATATTTTAGGAAATAACATCACTCAAAATTTCTAAAGAACTACATGTGTAGTATACTAACTTGGTGACGCGCGGGTCCAATTCTCTCTTATATTCTGTAGTTCACGAAGAGGCGTTTTGGAAAAAAATTCACCAGCAGCGAACAATCGGATGTTGCTGTAGTATGTCGCGTTCATAATGGTATTCTCTGCATCACTGGCCTGTAAAGTATAAGTAGAAATTTAGGTTACCTATTTGCCAAGTATGAAGTCTATATGAGAAAGTATTTGCCCAAAGATTTCATACAGACCGAAGCACCAGAAAATAAACCCCTCATTTCCGACTTTGCAGTGATCGGTGGAGTCCTGACTCCAAAGCCTTTTAAGATGATTGGAATTGAACGTACTTGAGAACAGACGCAAGCTTTATACTTGGTGTATTACCGATTACTTATTAATCAAGCATGAGTTGTGTAGGGAAAAGCATTTACCTGAGGCTTTCCTACTGAATGAGCGACGAAGGAGCGAGCTCTTAGTGGTAATAAACCGAAGGCAAATACTTTCCCGTACAGACCGAACAAACGAGGTTAATAAGGAATTTATTACATTGCTTTCGCTTCCTTCCATCATCGCTTTAAACTAAGCTTTGTGTCCTTGAGTTAGCGGTTTAAGTTTACTTCTTCGTTTTTACCTACCACTTCACCTAGTTTTCAGCTTAAAATTGTTGTTGAGAACATTTAACTTTTTTCATGGTTTATTGTTATAAATCTTCTGTAAAATGTGCCTCAATCTGGTTTGCTTGTCTCCAAATATATTCGGGAATTTTCCACCCAAAACATGCCGGTTTGTACGAAAAACTTATTGCACGACTAGGCAGCCAATCAGCGTTCGTCATTTTGGGTACAGACTGGATAGCTGGCTCAACTATGTGATACATACATCTATCTAGAGGGAAAGAGCTGAACAATAGGCTGGTCCCCGAAATATATGTTTTTAAATTAATTTGTTTTTCGAAGTTTGTATAATTTTTTTGAACTTTAATGCTGACCGGACTCTTGAAGATTATACTGTATATATCATAGCACGAATATCACTGAAATCGCTCCATGTAGACCGAAAATGTTGATATAGCACGTCAACGTTTTAAATTTCAGTTTCCGAATCATTGGATTTTAAAGTATATAATAAAAATTTAAATAAAATAAATATAAACTTCATGGCAAAAAAAATCACTCAAATTGTTGAATGACGACGTCAGCTTGTTAGAATACACCACAGTAAAATATGCAAACATAAATGCTAAACTACTTGGCACTTGTAAAATTACCGAACATCGGTATTATTGTGACAATATTTCAATTCATTAGCTCCCATACCGTTTATTCTGGGCTTCATCACAGCAGGTTTGTTGAATTTTCTAATTCAGTAAACTCTCTTAGACGCTAACTGGTTTGTAGGATTTAAAAGATCCAAAAGCCTGATTCTAACTCGCTAAATTTTATTTCGACTTGATGTAGATATCAAATTTCGACCAGAGTTAAAAAATATTTTCAGAACTTGTTCGTCTTGCATTCTGAGGAACTTACGAAGTTCAGTTGTAGGCAGCGGTTATCTCGCCGACAATCAAAAGGTCACGAATTTGATTCCTATCTGGGTTCAGAAAAACTTTTCTGAGTTATATGAGCTCGATAGCATTCGTAATAACTAATAACAATGACAACAATAATAACGGCTATAACAGTCAGAACAAAACAACAATAACAACAACTATAGGAAAGTAATAAAAAGAACAACACTAATAACAATAACAACTACAATAAAAATAATGATTACAATAAAAATAACAAGAGTGACAGGTAATCATAGTTAACAAAGATAATAACAATAACTCACCAGGCATTCTAAAATTATCATTGCATTTTATTAGCTACATTTTACGTCATAACAAATGAAAAGCAAAATTAGCTTTTCTGTTCTGCGCATGTTTTCTGAGGTCTATTTCTATTGTTTACTCACCCAACGAACTGGCATTTCCATATTGTGTTCACCACTGCAAAACCAAACATCACCAAATAAGACATCTGTCAATGTAATCCTCTTTCTACGGCTCTGTACGACAGAGGTAGCTACAATGGTTCGAGGACCATCGGATTTTTGTGGATTTAGCTTGACTGACCATGTTCCCATGTTGCCGGGTCCTAGGAAAAAAAATAACAAGTTTACGAACATTTAATCAAAAAGAGTCCGTTAGGTTTTGGCAGCTTAAACACGTCGATTGGTATTTGACACTCCAGAAGTGTAGGGAAAAACAAACAATACTGGAATAAAAATTCACGATAAACATGATTAAACGTGCTGTTATACTCTATAACTTGTCATACAGCTTGTGTTGCAACGGCCAAATCTGTAGGGCAGGGGGTGGCGCCAGAGGGAGGGCTGAGCGGGCTACAGCTCTCCCGTTGGAAAACGTTAGCCCCCCTGTCGGGGAAAAATGAACAATTCGTCGGAGAATTTTCACTGATGATAAAACATTTATATATTGTACAAACAGTTTGCACTGGTTGTTGATTTAGCACATTTTAAGGATCACGTCAAATCTACAAGCAAACTGTTTCTTGTCGGTTGTTGCGATTATTCTTGCAAAAAATAACATGATGTCTTCGATCCTTCAAATAAGGAAATTATAAGGAGGGGGCGTCGTCCTGACCCCTCTGGTTTAGCCCCCCTGTCTGGAACGTTAGCCTCCGCGTCGGGAAATTCCTGGCGCCACCACTGCTGTAGGGTCGCAATTACCCGATAAAGGAGTGTTACACTAGGCAAAACTCTGTGCAACTTGTCGTGGAATGGTTACCTGATTTCACTGTAGTACGATAAGTTTTATCAAGACGTAATGTAACTTGTCGTCCACTTTCCCCAAAGCCCCAAATCGTAGCTTGCTTTGGGGCTCTTTGCAGAACCATGTGACTTCCATAGATGTTGGCAAAACGAAATACGTCCTTACTTTCAGAGCCACCAATGAAAAATGCCAGGAATGATGCCACGAAACACGAAACGTACTTCATTTTTCCCGCTATATAATGTGCAAAGAACCATGAATTAATATACTGATAAGTAAGTAAGGGTTAGTCATTGGTCATGAGTATGATAAAGGATTTGATATCGTGAGTGAAGCTTAGTGAAGTGAAGTGAAGTGAAGTGAAGGTTGTTCTAAGCTTCTAAAGCGATGTTAAATTCTTTATCGCACGGGTGAACATTGATAAACCACTTTATCTTATGACTCACAAAAATGAAATAGATTTGTTAAAGGTCGAAGAAGCGTTGGTGGCTAGAAATTAAGATATTCACTCATTAGTATGCGATAAGCTGTTTGTCACACTTTTTTTTAAAGGAGAGCAGTGTGATAAGTGGTTATCACTCTTTTGTAAGATTATCACACTCCTGGATACTAATGAAGGGAATAAAGGATTTAATGCTTCTGTTGAACCAGTAAATTGTTTATTTGTCATAAGATAATTAAACATACACTAATGTTTTAGAGTTAGGGTAATCCGTCGTGAGGGAATATAAGCGTAGGGTGGTTTGATAAACTGGTCTATTCAGAAACTATGTTAATGAAAATATCCAAAAGATGATTACAACGTATTTGTAATCTGCTTGTAAAATATGAAAGAAGTAAAAATACACGGAACGTTGTATAACTGCAATGCAACGCTTTTTCGTAGGCATTTGCCTCCGGTTGGGCATTCGTCATCACACCGGCAGTTGCAATGGCGTAGGTCGGTGTTTTTAGTCGGCTGAGTTTCGTTGGCTTGTTTATTGAGTACGGTTTTGTTGTGTCTTGTGATGAAAGCTTTCATGTTCTCTGTACAGCTGTAGCTCACTCGCACTGTATGTCTGTGAATAAGCGTGGTCTACAAAGCTGAAGTCACTACTGCGGACAACCAAGAGAAGAAAGCCTATATTGGTGTCACAGCCAACGCTTTCAAAGAGAGATACAGAAACCACATGAAGTCCCTCAAAAACCGGAAATATGCCAACGAGACCGAATTATCGAAATTTGTTTGGAAACTAAAGTCTGCAAACCGCAACTTCACAACGAAATGGTCTATTCTGAAACAAATTCCCCCGTGCAAAACCGGGACGACAAAATGTAATTTATGCCTAGAGGAAAAATTAATAATAATGAAGAGACGTAAGAAAAATCTCCTGAACAGCAGATCAGAACTTCTCACTAAGTGCCGACACGTAACAAAACACCACTTAACACAACACTGTAATTTAAGAGTATGAATAATTAAATGATCTGTCAGTTGCCTGATGATCGCCTAAGCGCGTGAAACTCGGAGTAGCGACAGCAAACAAAAAATTGCCTTTGATTTGCGTTTTCGCTCTGCCTATTACGGTATCGAGCGCTCTAGACATCCATGCCATACCTGTGACACTTTCGTTACATTTATTCGGTTTATATATATATATATATATACATACACACATAATGATTCAGCTTAAGCGGGATCGAAACGCCACATAGCCTCGAGGATACCATTAGGTTGTCGCGAGAACCTCTCCTGTGTTTAAATTGGATTATACGAGCATATTGTTCCCGGTGAAAGCTCGAAAGCTCAGCTGGTAAAACAGCGATCTGGAAGTCTAAAGATACGAGTTTAAATTTCGCTATACCTATACCTACGCCAACGCCTACTCGTACGCCTATCCCTATACCTACACCCATCTCTGTGCCTCTTTATAAACCTATCTCCTTCTCTATATCTATACCTAAATCTATGATTACCTACATTTATGCCCACACCCATATACCTGGACATATACCTATGCTGTTGTATCTATATCAATCCTAAAATGAATACCGACATGGATTGTATGAGTGTTTGTGTAAGTGTGCGTGTACATGAGCGTGCGTGTATACGTGCGTCCGTGTATATGTGCGTACGTGCGTTTGTGGTTAGGTGTACTAGTGCATCCATAGGCATCGCGAGGAGGACCAGCGAGCCATGCTCCCCCGAAACGTAAATTCGAGGAACTTGCCCCCCATTTCATACCAGTATATTGAACCAGTTGAACAGCTAAATTATTGTCTCGTGTTCTGGATCTCGCAACATTCGTTTCTACAACCAAGGTTTTCTTGGTGCGATGTCGAACAAACACTCGTCGCCATTTACCCAGTGATCCCAAACGATGTAACCTAATGTTGAGCACCGATTTCATCATTAAAAAGCTGCAAAACTTCAGGATATGCCACAATTTTGGTCCCCCAACAAATTAACCCTAACAACGCCACTGAGTGCATTCACGTTTACGTGTTAGTGCACGTACATAAACAGGTATACATACAAATACAGTACAGTACAGGGAAATATTGTATGTTACAGCATCTACAGCCGGGACCAGCTAGTTGTGTCCGCTTTAGAGAGGTGTCCACTTCATGGAGTTTCTGCATTTAGAGAGTTGGCTGTACATCTAATTTGTATACATTCAAATGACTTCAGGAAATTCAACACCTAAACCCGACTGGGAACTGATCAGTCTTGTTGGGGGGCCTGGGTATTATACCTATGTCCTCTCAAACCTCCAGAATCGTCATCTCGGTAGAGAGATGATGAATCTGTTGTGGTTTCAGATTATATGTAATTTCCATTGGCCAAAAACATTCCTTGACTATTAGTGATTGGTCTTGGTGCTTGATATTGTCTTACCACATGTATTTATTCGCACTATATTAATATATATATATATATATTTGGCATAATTAACCAGGTGATTATCGAAAACCCCGCGTGGTGATTGGCTGGAATTTTTACGTCATAAATCTCCATAATCACCTACAGGTGAATATAACAGCAAAGGCTTAGTAATAAGATAGCGGCTACCTTCGTAAATGTTACCGAAGAGATTTTAAAAGTGCTTGTTCACTACTCTCTTTCAAATAATTGCCAGTGTAATAATACTAAAACAATTATTCGCCGCAAGCAAAGTGAACATTATTAAATAATCTCCTCGACTTCGTCTCGGGGATTATTCCACAATATTCACTTCGCCTTCGGAGAATAATTGTTAAATATCTCTCATTACCGAAAACTTTCACTCATCTGCATGTCATCGTCGACTATTAGCTATATCAATTCCTTGCATTCTATCCGGAAACAAAATTGACATAAAATTGTTATCAACCAATTACAAAAAAACTGGAGCCCACAGTTTTTGCATGCAATAGTTCCATAACTAATAGTCCAAGTAATTTATGCTAAAAACTTTTAAGATTTAATCACTGAGGACGAAATGAACCCATTCTAAAAGAACGAAAGAACTCTCGTTCCATTCTCTGGCATTTTTTACATTAGCGCACGTAAACAACCTGAGTAAAACCATAATAAAAGAATAATTCATCTCAAACTATTCCTTATCCAAAACTATCCCGAAACTTTGCAACATCGAAGATCAAAATGTCCGGATCTAATGTATTTCTTTGGATTTTGTGTGACCATATCGCGTTTTTTAATCTCAACTTCTGCAGGGAGGGAGTTCTTACGATTTTGAGAGTTGATGTTGAACGTTTGGTTACGAAGACCAAGAGAAAGTGAAGACATTTTAAGGATTAACATGTAAACAATACTCTGGCTAGAATAATACCAAAACTCATACCAAATATTGTACTGTCCCGTCACACTCCAATCCTTCCAGCCAATTTATCAAAACGTAACTGTTTTGACTTACTCCGGCCTGTGCTGTTGCTGTGTCTGGGTCGAAGGTGGGAATGTTGAAGATTGCAGGACATGGTTGTTTTATGTGTAAAGATTTGTTATCACGTGATGAGATGCATGAACAATGATAAAATGCACTTGTTAACGCATTCTTTTGTGGTGCGAGTTTTCCGACTGGAGCCATCCAAGCACGTTTTCCGCTATTTACTTAGAATACTTGACCACCAGAAAATAATTTACGTTAAAATGCACAAATTTAAGCGTTGGGATCAAGCTGGTGTCTTTCGCGGAGCTAGACTGTAACGAGTTTTCTGAAAGCTGTCGCGGTAACAGTTTCATTATGACCCAATTGAGGCCATCATTCCTGCCTGTTTGACGTAAACAAAGAAGTGTCATCCTCAGTGAGGCGTTTACCGTCCTTATTACTTTCCTAGCGACAGTTTGGCTGTGGATATAATTAAAGTCCATTAATTCCCAAGCTTAAAGTGAACAAAGAAATATCATCTTCAATGAGGCGTTTAAGATTGTTTTTTATTTATCTCTTTCATTGTGACAGTTTCCTGATGAAGAATTGACAAAAAATGTTGAAGTCCATCACGAAATTCGGAGTATAGATATGAGAAAATTTTAGTCTAATGTATCTTTGTATACTGTACAACATTTGCAGAGGTACTGATGAATATCTAATGTCTAGATCAGTGGTCCTTAACCTATGGGTCGCGACCATTTTACGGTGGGTCGCGAGATTGTTGTAAGTAGGCCCACGTAGGCCTTCATTGAATTTCAATAAGATCAAATAGTTATAGGATTTTTCGCGTTGGGTCGCCGAAGTCTTTCCGTTTCTCCGTTTTGGGTCGCTCGTAAAAGAGGTTAAGAACCACTGGTATAGATGTACGTATTTATTTGGAATGTGTTAGAAATATGATAGTTAGGAAACGGTGTTGAAAATAACCGTGTCAATTGAGAAGGGAAAGGAGACAAAGAGATGCTAAAAAATGAAAAATATTTGAAGAGCTAAATTTAAAAAAAAAAGTAAACGAGAACATAAGAAATAAAAAATAGGTTCTTTGAAATTAAAAAGGTTGACGAAACTTAAAGCAGAGTGAATGTTGCCGAAGTAATATTTTCGCCTAAAAACGGTTTGAACTTGCTGAGGAGTGGGCTCTCAAGGTAATGCAGTTTGCACACGAAAGGAGTGGAACAAAGTATTTCGAAATTCTCAAAAGAAATGTTGAGTTGATGTCTCATCGTTAGAGAGGATGCTTTTGAGAGAAGAACAAGTGCGCATCTTACCAGATGATTATGTGATCCGAGCCAGCCAAGCAAACCGGAACGGCTTCCGTCACGAAAATTTTACTTTGGCTCTAAGGGATAATTTAGATTAATTTAGAGAATTTTGAGAGGCAAGACGAAATCAAAATACAACGGAAACTCCGAAAAGTAAGAATATTTTTAACATCGACGTTTCGACTACTTGGCAGTCATCATCAATCATCGTTAATGATTTACACGTGAAGATGACATTAACATATCGTCGGCGTTTTTAGAGATTGATTCGTTTATTACATTATGCGAGGAAAAGGCTCATTTTATCGTTACTGAAGCTCTGCAGCAATGTATCGTGTATTGCCTTAGGTAGGGAGCTTCGTATGTTGATGAAACCTCTCGAGATTGTTTTTTCCTTTCTCCAATGAATTGCTTGGTTAGTGGTTTAGGGTGTTGCTTACTCGCGTCCAACTGACTGGTTTCATCGAGATTTTACCACGGTTGTAAAATACACTGAAAATGAATTTAAAAAGGTGAATGGTGTAAATTAAATTTTAGAATGCTTTGAATTCATCTGACTGTAAAGCCGGTATGACGTGGTCAGGTGAGCAAACTAAAAGAAAATAATCGAGAGAGTATTAAAACGAGTCAAGAGATGTCGAAAGTCCGCTAAAAGTGTTTTTACTGTAACGTTTGTTGAAAAGCAGCCACTGGAACGGTAAACTTGGCAGCGATTACTTAATTTCAACCTGTGGCGTCGCTAAGGGGTAGGGGGGGAGCACGTGCCCTCCCAAAAATTTGTCGTGCTACTTTACGTGTCTTCCCAAATGAAATTTGTGGTCTCAAAAATTGATGTGGAGTCTAGTAAACTACACTATACTCAGTTATCCACTAGACTAAATTATCCTACCTGGAATATCTTCCTTAAGGTCTGTTTACACGTGCAAGTTTATAGGTTGCAGGCGTTATATGTAGGTTACAGGGCTCTTATTGATAACAGTGTTTATTTAACACTGAGAAGATTACCCTGTTTAAATAAAAGTTTCATTCATCCTGGTGTATGCAATAATCCCTTGACAGTCTATGCACCAAGATATGCACTTTTGATGCGTTCCAGTTTCTCCTCGATGCTCTCGTCAATTGAACGCATACTCCGAGATGTCAGTCGCGAGGCATGAGATCGTAAGTGTCAACGAGCATTTATAGCGTAAATAAAAAATGGACTTTGTATTGCAAATATGGTGCACCGAGATTTCTATGTTTTGTCAGTCCCATCCGAATTATGGTGCCTCCCCCCAATTTTTCCTCGACGAGTGGTGTGCTCCCCCAGTTTGAAATGTCTAGTGACGCCACTGATTTCAGGTTAGCGTCAAAGCACCCCATTGAATGCAAGAAGGGAGGGCTTTTGGCTGGAAGGCATTTGAATAATCACAAATATGCGTAAGTGCATGGAGTAAGCGACACCCGGTGACCATCATCTGATACCCGTAAACAGGGCACCGTGGCTTCCTTTATTATAATCTCATAACACAGCCACAATTTATTGTTTCAACAGAAGCGTAAAATCTTTTATTCCACTCTTTAGTATTCAGGAGTGTGATAACCACTTATTACCCCGCTCTCCATTGAAATCTCTGTGATAAACACTTTATCGCATGCTAATGACTGAATATCTAAATTTCTAACCACCAACGTCTCTTTGACCTCAAAAAGGGAAAAAAAAAAACAAACCCCGATTTCGTTGTAGGTGAGTCATGAGATAAGGTGGTTAATCAATGTTCACTCGTGTGATTAAGGATTTAACATCTTGTGAAGCTTCAACAGTCGCTCGGGCTCTACGGCTCCGGGAACCAGCTTGAGTTTAACCCTTGCTGCTAAATCATCTATCACACTCGTGACCATTGATTAACCCCTTACTTAAGTTAGCGTACAGCTGAATATGAGCTTTCTCAAGGGCGACCATAGCGGGTTGTTAGTCTGAAGTTCATTGTGGAAAATGTTGCATGGGTAAATTTCGTATGGCGAGAATTTTTCTACAGCCCTAAAAAGATAATTTAGATTAAGCTTTAGAGTTTTTCCAATGACAAGCCAAACGTACTTTTCTTTCCAACGAAGGAAAAACAAGGAGGGAACAAAGAATAAAAGGGGGAAGGAACCTTGGTTTGAAGGGTTAAAACGCAAATATATCAATTCATGGACTGAACAAAAACGAACACACCAGGTTCCACACCATGGACACAAAAGACAATATGAAAAATTATCAAAACAACGCTTTCATAAAAAAATAAGTCAGTTTATTAAAATAAAAATGAATAACAGGGTCAGAAGAGGTCAGAAGCTCGTTAAAAGTGGTTTTCAGATAAACATCAATCGAAAAGCAGCTGCCGGAACGCTCATGTCTAAAAATGCCGACGATTTGTTGATGACAAGTTTGTATGTAAATTTAATTTTAGGGTATTCTGAATTTAGACAACTAAGAGAGATCGTGATATGGTCGGGTGAATGAATAAAAAGGAAACGGTCATCAACATAATAAATTCACGAGGACAGTCATCAAGCTAATAAAATAAGTGAAGTGCTTGGAAAATATCAGCCAAGAGCGGTCTCAAAGAAAAGTCCACTGCGATTCCGTCAAGGATCTCAACCAGCTCACCGTTAAACAAAAAAATAACAATTCTCTCCTACCGAATGTAGTAGCTTTAGAAATTGCAATTTGGAATTCCTAAAGTTAAGCGGTTTCTAAGTGGTAATTTATGAAGCTATTAGTTGAGGTGGTTAAGAATTATTATTACTTGTTGAACGGTAAGCTAAATGTGATAATTGACGGCGTCGCCAGGACGAGCTCAAGTTCTCATCGGTCATCAGAAGGTTTGGGAGTTTGATTTCTATTTGGGTTGCAGCAATTGTTTTTCT
This sequence comes from Heliopora coerulea, assembly GCA_030142905.1. Taxonomy (NCBI): domain Eukaryota; kingdom Metazoa; phylum Cnidaria; class Anthozoa; order Scleralcyonacea; family Helioporidae; genus Heliopora; species Heliopora coerulea. The sequence goes on from JASJOG010000407.1 coordinate 24,237, forward strand.
CATTGCCTGAGTTTGGAGAACGTCCACATGTAGTGCTTGGGAGTGTCTGCATTAATTATTCGCTGTGTTGAACGCCAAAATTTTGATATTGCCCTCCAACATACGACCGATTTGGCATTGCATGTAAACTCTACATTAAACTCCTTTAAAATGTTCTTTATGGTGTTATCATGCTTTACAGATAGTTTCATTGGATCTTTGTCGAGTATCTTGAGTTTATCGTGGTCACCGAGAATATCAAGTATATCTTATCGCAGTACTTGGTTCAGTCAAGTACTGTATAACCACGCAATTGTCTTTTGGTGACGTTTAAGTCTTCTTTGGTCTTCAGGAAAATAAGGTCATCCTGAAAACCCAAGATTCGAGTCAATATCGAGGCGAAAATGAATTCATTCTCTTGTTGATATTGATTCGAGTTTTGAGTTCTCAAAATGACATTACTTTCGAAATATGTTTTATCTTAAAGTTTGTAAAGGCTGAAGACGCCACGCCGTAACGCGTTCACGCTGAGCACGTCTCCGATGCAGAGTTGGTGTAACTTGTTTAGTGTGAAAGATACTAAAATAATGTGAAGCTCATTTTCAAGCGTTGCGGCGAACGGGTACGGCGTCGCGTTACGCTTCTAATTTGTACGAGCCTTAATTATTTTGGGCGGCAACGGTGTTTGATCTCCTGGTCATGGCCAGGTTCGACATAACCTTATTTTTCGCCAAAATTCATTTAGATGAAACCATAGATATCACTATCGAACAAGTCTCTTCATGTTCCACTCTTTGCCACGAATTTTCTAAGGTTGAATTTCGAAATCCATTAAAGTTGGTGATCAAAAATTGTCATTTTTTCTTTACTGATAGATGCGTGAACAATCGATGATAAATAACATAATAATGTGTTCCCCTGTCTTTCTCTTTTATCACATACACATCTCTATTCCCCTTGGGACTCTGGAGGTTCAACCAACGCATGTTGACTGATTGTCGTTTAAGAATGGCAAATGACTTCCTTGTCGTTACCAAGTCGTTGATTTGTTCGTTTATGTTTCTTATATTTCTTTGGTTAACTTTTTATCACATGACACCTTTTCGTATGAAACCTAGTCAAGTTGCTACTCCTGTTTCAGAATACGTTTCGTCTGTGACGAAGGGTCTTTGCCCGAAATGTTGGAATTCTTTGGGATCAATGACGGCAATAACCAACCTTTAAACTTTTTACCTAGATGTATAACCAGACTTATGGCATTGTTATGTCCTGTACCTTGAGACCTGTCATCGCTAAATATTTTCCAACCTATTACGTCTGATGATTGTTCTCGTTTATCAATGTACCCTTGACGTCGGCTGCTTTAATATTAAAATATTTTGTTATATTTCGCTCACCCAATCATCCTTTGCTTTTTCTTAGCTATCCAAATTCAAAACATCCTAAATTTCAATTTCGGCATGCAGTTGAAATAAACCAATCGTTGAAATTTTTAAACATCAACAATAACAGTTCCGGTAGTTGCTTGTCGACAAATGTTTTTCGTTAAACAACTTTTACCGAACTTTGAACTCTGTTAACTCCTTTATTCATCTTTCTATTTAAAATTCGGCTAATTCTGTCGCATCAAAAGCGTTATTTTAATATATTATGTTCCGTCTTACGTATGGAAGGTGCTGAGCTTCGAACGTTGGTGAAATGGTTCGTGATCGGTTTTGCTTTGTGATTGAATTGCATGGTTTGCGTTTTAAGAGGCTGCTTCAAACTGCCGGGCTGACTGGTTTCGTTGAAATCTAAGCACGGTTGTAAAATACACTGAAAATTAAATTGAAATTGGTTTCGTTTGGCTTCAGGAAAACCGCAAAGTTAATTTAAATTATCGTTTACGGCCCGTAGAAAAACTCCCGTGGAAATGGCAGTCCCAGTTCACCAAGATGGCCCAGTTCATACTCGGGCAACAATACGCGACTGACTTGTTTATTTTACAAATTTACCCATGCAACGTTTTTCACAATTATCTTCATACTAGTTTATTCCTCTCTGACTTGAATTAATCATGGTAGACTTCTAGCTGGCTGCAGTACCCTGTCCTTGGCTTTCAAACAATGGCTGAGTGTCCCTTACGGTGATTTGACAAGTTTGTGAACATTCAAGTACTTTTTACTCTAGCCAAAAAACCCCACCTTTTTGCCTTAGGTATGGGGTCCTGATATTAAGTTGAAATCAACAAATCGTTCCAACATTCACCGTTCCAGCATTTGCATTTCAATAAATGTTTACCAGCTTACTCCGATATTAATTTTAGATTCATCAACCCTCCTTCGCATCGTTATATTGATGATAGTTTATTTATTTCGCGCGCCTGACTATATTTTACCTGTCGCAATTATCTAAATGCAAAACCTTCTTAAAACTAAGTTTACACATGAACTTGAAATAAACAAATCGTTGCAATTTTCAGACATTAACAGTGATTGTTCCGGTAAATGCTTTTCGATAGATTTCTATCGTAAGACCTCTTTAACTGCACTGTTGATCTCTGGATTCGTTCATCCCTTTTTCCTGTTGAAAAAAAGAGCTAATCTTATCGCTACGAAAGCGTTGTTTTAACATATTGCATATTGTATTCCGAGTCGAAGGTGCTCAGCTTGGTATGTTGATGAAATTGTTATCAATTGTTTTTGTTTTGTCAGTGCAATGCTAACCATGGCTCTAAATTACGCTTAAAATGAAATTGAAAAGCAAACTTGGTTTTGTTTTGCTTCAGGAGAACCCCAAAGTTAATCCAAAGTATCATTTTACGGCCGTAGAAAAATTCTTACGGCCGTTGACAAATTCAGCCAGTAACACGTCTGACTTTTTATCTTTTATATTTACTCATACAACATTTTCCAATGTGAACTTCATGCTAGTAACCCGCTATACCTGCCCTTAAGAAGGCTCCTGTACCACAAAGCCCAAAAGTTACTCATGATAAACAGCTAGCGGCTTAGCCTGTGTTAAGCGTGTATTTTTACACATTTCGTGTATTATTTAATCCCAAATGTGCACCATTAAAGATGGAAAATGTGTCATTAAAATCATTGTAATGGAGTGTTTATTGCCCTCTTATAATTTAAGCCAACCTTTTTAATTTTATCATGAATAAATTAAATTTCTAGACGGTGACTTATATTTGCTACTTCTTTTTGTCAAGCGTTGAAGCACAGTACATCGTAATAATAATAATAATCCAAATACAAAAATCTACTATTTTTCTTGTACAAGTTGGTCATTGTCAAGACCCGTTTCAGGATTTGCTCTGAAAATAATCTCCAAAAAATTCCAATTGCACGTCAGTCCAAGTACTAAACGCCTAAATTTGTGTATGATTACGTAGTTCTTAAAATCAGCCATGCCTAGCAGACTACAGTGAATTGTCCGTGGCTTTCAAGTGATGGCTGAGTGTCTTCTATTGTAATTTGGCATACTTGCTGATCACTGAAGTGTCCTTCCCTCTGGCCAAAAACCTACCTCTTAACCTTGAGTATAAGCTACCCGTGACATTAGGTCGAAATCAACATGTGGCAGTGGTTTTTCAACAAACGTTCGTCGTAAAACCACTTTTACCGGACTTTTGACTTCTCTTGACTCGTTTTAATATTCCTTATTCCCCATAACAAGGGGCTTATTTTTTGTAAGTGTCGTTTGAATATCCGATCGGTTTAGTAAAATTTCACAAACAACTGGAAAATTACGTAGTATCTTTATAGGCGATTTTTATGCTGAAAATTTGCTTGATAGTTGTCACGCTTTCTTTCTCAAAAAGTACTTTTTTCAAATTTGTCCAAAACACCATTTATTCCCGAACGCATCTTTTGTTTTCCTTCCCATTTTACCGGCCAATATTTCGTCCAAATTCGCAAACAGTCAAGAAAACTACTCACTTTGCCTTACCCCGATATTGACGGGTTTATTTATGCGCCATCCTTCCCTTCGTTACTTAGGCATACTGTGATCATTCAATTGCCCTTTACTCGAGCCAAAAACCTGCCCTTTTCCCTTCAATGGGGTGCATTGACGTTAACTTGAAATTAACTAATCATTGCCAAGTTCACCGTTCCGATGACTGCTCTTTAACAAATGTTAATCTTAAAACCACTTTAGAGGACTTTTCAGCTCTTTTAAGCCTTTAACGGTCAAATTTTTCAAAAGAAATTACTAATTATGCATTCTGTTCAAAATCGTTTTGAAAATCTATTGAAATCCGTTCATGCATCCAATTTCCATAGGTTAGATCTGACAGATATGTATGATCGCCGTTAAAAGGGTTAACTCGTTTTAACAGTCTTGAATGCTTTCTTTTACTTCGCTCACCCGACCATGTTACGCCAGCCTTTTTATAGTCAACTAAACATCGCAAGATTAATTTTACTCATGAAGGGGGAATTAACAAATCGTTGGGATTTTAGATACTGACTGACTTACACCTTTTTCCTGTTAAGAAAAGAGCTAGTCGTTGTTGTATCTTTTGTTAAGTGCCCGAGGTGAGGAGCTCGTGTGTTGGTGAAACCTCTAGTGATCGTTTTTTCCATTTGTCAATGTATCGCTTGGATTGCATATTAAGGGATTGTTTACACGTGCTGGGCTAATTGATTTTCATCAAGATCATACCACGGTCATAAAAGACGCCCACAATGATATTAAAACGCCAAATTCGTTTCGTCTTGCTTCTGGAAATTTCCCAAGTTAATCTAAATTAATTCTTACCGTCATAGAGAAATATTTATGACAGGGGTCATGTCACTTTGCTGGCTTGCGGCTCGAACCATAAAATCAGCCACCGACTCCCCTGACCGGTAATTTCTCTTTTAACTGGTAAGACGCGCAACAATCCTCCTTTACCATGCAGACATCCCCCCTCACGATAAGACGCCAACTTTCCGTTTTGCTTTTAAGTTTTTAAAATGCTTCGTTCTACGTCTTTCTTGTATAAGTTGCTTGTAAATGAAATCCATTAGCCCAATCATTAACAAAATCAAATGGTCTTTAAACGAAAATATCAGTTCGGAAAAAAAAGTTTCTGCTTCAATTTTAGTCAAACTTTTAATTTAAGTGGACCTATTAAATATTTTTAGCAGTTATCTAATTTATTTCTTGTTTTCTCGTTTAGTTTAATTTTATTACTTAATATATTTCACGTTTATTCTTTGCAACTTTTCATGGAGTGTTAGATTTATTCTAAGTAATCTGTGTTTAGTTCCATTGAAGTCCCGGGCAAACGGAACGAAAGCTCAGAATATTGAAGACGAAAATAGGTGGAAGTACATACAAATGAATATTTCCGTTTCTTAGTATCTCTTTGTCTCCTTTTCTTTTTCGTTCGAAACAGTTGTTTTTCAATACGTTCTCTTATTTCTGACTAAGACATATAAAAAAATCAAAGCCTCTGAAGATGTTGTGAGGTATACAAAGATACATTAGACTAAAATTTTCTCATATCTATACTCCGAATTTCGTGATGGACTTCAACATTTTTTGTCAATTCTTCATCAGGAAACTGTCACAATGAAAGAGATAAATAAAAATATCTTAAACGCCTCATTGAAGATGATATTTCTTTGTTCACTTCAAGCTTGGGAATTAATGGACTTTAATTATATCCACAGCCAAACTGTCGCTAGGAAAGTAATAAGGACGGTAAACGCCTCACTGAGGATGACACTTCTTTGTTTACGTCAAACAGGCGGGAATGATGGCCTCAATTGGGTCATAATGAAACTGTTACCGCGACAGCGTTCAGAAAACTCGTTACAGTCTAGCTCCGCGAAAGACACCAGCTTGATCCCAACGCTTAAATTTGTGCATTTTAACGTAAATTATTTTCTGGTGGTCAAGTATTCTAAGTAAATAGCGGAAAACGTGCTTGGATGGCTCCAGTCGGAAAACTCGCACCACAAAAGAATGCGTTAACAAGTGCATTTTATCATTGTTCATGCATCTCATCACGTGATAACAAATCTTTACACATAAAACAACCATGTCCTGCAATCTTCAACATTCCCACCTTCGACCCAGACACAGCAACAGCACAGGCCGGAGTAAGTCAAAACAGTTACGTTTTGATAAATTGGCTGGAAGGATTGGAGTGTGACGGAACAGTACAATATTTGGTATGAGTTTTGGTATTATTTTAATTTATTATTTACTTGTTCATAGTAAAAAAGTCTTCAATCTCTTTCTCTTGGTCTTCTTAACCGAACGTTTGACATGAACTCTCAAAATCTTAAAAATAAAGTTCTCTCTCTGCAAAAATTAGGATGAAAAACATCAAAGGTTACAAAAGACCCAAAAGATACACTATCGTGGGACGTTTAGGTGTAAGATGTTGTAAAGTTTAGGGATAGTTTGGATAAAGATGATCTAAAGATGAAGTATTCTTTTTATTACGATTCTGCTCGAGTTGTTTCCTTACTTCAACGAGAGGTCTTTTGTTGTTTTAAAATGTTTTCACTGTGCGCTGAGATTGAGTCTTGTGAGCTTTTAGCATAAATTATTTGGACTACTTCATGCAGATTCTACGGACTCCAGTTGTTTTTAATTGGTGGATAATAATTTGATGCAAATTTTGCTTCGTGACATGAGACTCATGTCGCGCTTAATCTTGCGAGAGAGCAGTCCACGGCGAACTTTAGTTGACTAAAACATTTTGTGGATGATCACTATATACATATATGAAGTGCGGAAGCAGGGAGGGTGAATAGAGTTACTAGTCACCCCCCTTTCCTGCCCCAATCCTCACCGACACAGTAAGATACGCTTCGACACAGTTACTTGAAGCAAGCTCGTCTCAAAGAGCTTTGCTTAAGAAAATCTCTCATAATCACGATGTGTTGTCAACAGTTTTTTTGTGTAGAAAATATGCATAAATTCTAACAGTAAGCCTACGGTTAAGCAAAGCGTGTCAAAAAATGCCCCACACTGTAACTATAAATGTATTGTTCTACACTATGGCATCTTATTTTCAACCCCCTTGAAAAAATCCTGTATTCGCCCCTCCATATATATGTAGTATGATCACCGTACCACTGGTAAAGTTATTTAATGTGTAAATGAATATATGTTATAAGAAGATATCAAGAGTCGAATTCCATCAGCAATAATTAAGGAATGTATTACAACAATGGAAATTAGATGTAATCAGAAACCACGACAGATTCATCAGTTGTGAACCATGATCTAGATTTTCGATATTTAGGGAGAAATAGGCATGATATACAGCTCGCTCCCCCCAGCAGAGCTTATTAGTTCCCATTAGAGTTTAGTGTGATATTAAATTCTCTCAAGGGTTTTGGATATATACATGCTTGTAGATATACGCACTACCCTGATGAGGCCCAATAGGCCGAAACGGTTACGTCTGTAGTCATATATAAAATCCTCAAAAGCCCGCTCAACATAAAGTTTAAAAATCTTATATCATCAATAACAAACTTTATTAAAAAAATAGAGAAACTTACGTTTCGGGGACCGGCCCCTTCCTATATATATATATATATATATATTTATAAAATTCATTAAAAATTCATGAGGAAAATACAAAAGAAAATCACAACCGTGTCGGATCTATATATGTGATAAAGATACATGTGCCTTTATAAGAGAAGAAGTGCCATTTTTTCGGCTTACGAAAGATAAATTTCCAAACTTCCTTCGCAAATTAGCGTATTAGGTGGTGAATTTCATAAGACATTTAAAAAACTCGCAGTACGTGCTTTATCTAGTCTAAAACACTCGGCTATCGCCTCGTGTTTCAAATCCCGATAGAGTACTCCTACGTATATATGTATATATATATCCATATACATACATATATACGTAGATACATAGATACGTAGATACATAGATACATAAACACATAAATGTACAGTATAGAGTTAAAATGTTGTTGTTTGCTGTATATACATATACATGTATATGCATCTGTATATACCATATCATAAGCAACACATTTTTTCTGTTCTTACATTTTGGGGTCCTGCCCCTTTATCAAAAATCAACCACAAGTTACAGCAAAGTGAACCCTATTTATATCCCATCTAAATAATTATAATCAAAATAAGTCTCTAAGATTCTATCCCTGATGATGTTAATGATGATGGTAGAGGGATTTTGGTTGTAAACGTCCATCTGGCGCTGTCTAAAATATGTAGTATTATTGACTCGCTTTGGCCGTTGTTACAGGCCTCGGAGAATATAAAAAAGGAGTTTGGCGAAAAGCCTATCGTGGCGTATAGGAGACCGAGAAATTTGAAAGATGAATTGGTTAAGGCCAGGGTTAAGAGGCTGGGTGAAGAGGATTGTATTAGGGTTTTGAGAAAATGCGGTAAGACACGTTGCCAGATCTGTAGATATGTGGTGGAGGGGGATACTTTTGGTTCGGGTAATCGTACGTATAATATTTACTATTCATTCGATTGTGATTCGGAAGCAGTTGTTTGATTACGTGTAAGAAGTGCCAGAAAATCTATGTCGGAAGTAATGTAACCTCTTTCAGTAAACGCTTCAATAACCATGAGAGTAGTTTAAACAGATATGGTTTGGGACAAAGGAGTATGTCAGGGAAGCATTTATATGCACATTTTTTGAATTAGGACATAATAGATTGGATCATTTGGTAGTTAAAGTGATTGATAGAACTAATGTAAATGAGCCAACAGTGAGGGAAGGGTTTTGGACATAAAGGTTGAACGAGATTAATAAAGTGCTCAATACGGAAGTCAGCTATGAATCAAACAATCATGAGTTAGAATCAAGTATTGGTTTAGAATATCAAGGGCAGAGTTGTCGAATCACTTGCACATAATCGTAGTTTATTAAATGTATTGGGTCTGAGCTTGCCATCTTTTGAGTTTAACAACAATACACCCACTTTTAGTTTGATGGAGAAGTGCACGTGCTGTTCTGCTAGATGTTTACCTGGTGTCACTATGAATAGCTGCAGATGACATTTGTTATGTTGTTCTATCAGTCACTTCTTCCTCTATTCCTGTAATCTTTCCGTTCTTGCTGATCTCTTCTGCTGTGTTGAGATTTGTGGAGATGTTTCCTGTTGCGTCGAAGTACTTAATCATCGGCTGTGCGAATGAGGTATGATTTTGGTTCTTCCTTTTTTTTGGATGACTATGACAGTTTCTAGTCCATTGGCTGTCTCAAATCGTACTCTGTCACCCATTCGGAGAACTGAGAGGTCTTTAAAGTGTTGGTCGAAGTACCTCTTCTGTCTTTCTTTTCGGCTCTTCAGCGCTTCTGACACGTTCTTTGTGTTGATCGCGGTAGGTTTCAGTAGAGGTGAAGATGTTGACAAAGTGGTTTTCGTTCTTCTTCTATCAAGCAAACTTTATCCTGGCGTGCCTAACGTTTCATCGATTGGCGTGTTGCGTTACGTCATCAGAGCCATATATGGGTCGTTGCTTCCTTGAGCTACTTTCTTCGGTAGATTCTTAGCTGCTTGAACAGAACATTCAAATGAGCCATTTTACTGTGGAAATCGTTCATGGCCTTGACGTTGTGTGTAGGGATTCATATGTTAGGGCAAATTTGCTGAATTCTTCGTTGAAAAATTGTGGACCGTTATCTGGTATAACTTTATCAGGTATGGTACGGCGTGCGAATTGAGAGTTGCATTGAGCAATCGCGTTTCCACTTTTCGTCTCTCGGAGTTTTGCAGTTTTCAAAGAAACCAGGATAATAGTCGGCAAGAATGAGATATGAACGTCTAAAATAGCTATGCCGTGCCCAAAATGTTGCAGTGTAAAGAGGGTTTAAGTCTGTCACACCAGTGTATGTCCAATTGTCAATAAATTGAGTCATGTTTCTTGGTCCATTTTATAGGGGAGAAAATGAAGCAAATTGCTTGTCTCGTAGTATTATTCCTTGAATTATTCCTTGGTGGTTCTGAAAGTGCGGCCGTATTTCGTTTCGCCAACATTTATGGAAGTCACATGGTTCTACAAAAAGCTCCTCAGAGGGCTAGAATTTGGGGCTTTGGTGAAGTTGGACAAAAAGTTCTGGTCGCGTTAGGAAAAAAGGTGTATTGCTCTGACATCAGACAAGGTAAAGTGAACTCTTGAAAAGCCTTGAGAAGAGGCAAAGTGAACTCTTAGAATGTCGATGTCCACAAGTGTGGTTAAAAATTAAATTGAAAAGGAGCTCGTCTTTTAAATCTTTCAGAAAAAGGATTTTCCAACACTCCCACATTTTATCGAGGGATCGTTGGTTATCTAGATACTCACAGTTTTGATTGAGTAGATACACTCGAAAAGTTTGCACATAAGAGTTTGATGCATTATTGGTCTTAAGATGAACATGGATCAGGGCCATGTTATTTATTCCCGACAATTACCGCCATGTGTAAGTTTGTTGTCCGAAACGGGGATTGCGGACTCTGCTGACCCATCGAAATCCGTCTGTAATCATCCCCACTTTAAAATTATATCTGTTTTCTAAAAAGAAAATTAATTTCAGTTGTTTTGTTGGTTCTTTGATTTGAACTGCGTGAGATTTTAGGATACTTCATGGGTATCACTAAGAAGCAAATTAAATTAAAAGATTTTGGGTCTCTCCACCGGTTAGCGGCACCGCTATAAAAACAGACGTATTTGAACTTGCCATTTTTTTATCTCTGTAGGACCAGGCAAAACTGGAGTATGGTCAGTTACCCTACGTCCACAGAAGGCAGGTGGTCCCCACACCATCAAAGCTTTTTCATATGTAAAGGGTTTGAAAGTTATGGTAAAATTACAAGATGTCTTGTTTGGCGATGTTTGGATCTGTAATGGACAGAGCAATATGGAACTGGCAGTTCGAATGGTTAGTACAGAATCCAAACTAATCTCAGGATACCACTGTGATTATGCGCAGCACAATGAAACCAATTTTCCTTTCCTTTTGGGAATCAAATAGAATGTATTTCTTTTCACGGGAAATGCGTCGCTTGGATAGTTAATATCGGAAGATAACTTTAGATTATATTGATGACTGAATACTTAATCTCTAAATTTCTTAGTCGGCAAGAAAGTTGTTATAAGATAATAATATACGATAATGTGCGATGATAATATACGATGATAGTATATGATATAATATACGACTAATATGTCCTCATGAAAATACATCACTGCAAGCTCCCACATTTCCAAAATATATATCTCATTGATAATATTATTAACAAATACAGTGGTTTCCGCTAAAGTCGCACATATGTCGAACTTGCACCTTAGCTCACCATCTGACTCTTGGTAGCTCAATGGTTAGAGCGTCTCACCGGTCATCAGAAGGTTGCGGGTTCGATCCCCGTCTAGGACTCAGAAATAGTTTTTGTGAGGATAGAGCTTGACGAAAGTGCATCTATCATTCAAGATAGCTCCAAGCTCTCACACCTCAAAATATATATCTCAAAATAGGACAGGTTGACGCTTACGACAACTGAACATCAGCAAGTCCTCCGAGTGCATTACAACCATGTCTACAGTCTAAAATATAAAGAACAATACATGGTTGCGCAAAGATATGGAATTTATGTTCGAGTGTTCAGTTCGATTTTGACTACGGCGTTCCTTGTAAATCCCATGCAGTTCTGTCGCTTAAAGAATTCGGAGTAGCTTAACATAATGTTACTTGTGCATAGTTAGCATGGATATATTTTTTATCAGTAAACGTCCGCAATGTATTTTTTTCTTTCTTTTTTTGTGTGCACACGCCACCATTTGCATGATTTTTTTGCTCTAATTGGTTTATAACTTTGATTTTTTATTTTTATAGACTAGCGATTCGGAAAATGCCATTAAAGAATCGATAGACTATGACAAAATCCGCTTGTTTACCGCAGGTTTAAATTATTCAGACACGCCTCTTTCGGAACTAAAAAATATTAGATTGAAATGGTCTCGTGCATCACCACGTAAGTATACCATAAGTGTTGTTCTTTCTTGCAGGAATTTTGTCTAATAATTTGGTAGAATAGTAATTTCCTATTCAGAAACCGTTTGGGCTATCATTTTGTAAAAATGCAGGATTTAATAGATAATTGCTGAGGCACCGAGCATTATTAGATATAATACAGGCAGCTGCATGTATATTCAATAATGTTGTATGCCGAAGTAATTATCTATTATAATTTCTGGTCTTCATCGAAACCCATTATGTCTTCTCTGCATTATATCGCGAATGCAGCGAGCAAAATTTTACACACTTGACTTGCATAATTTTGCTGTCTGCATTAGTTGATATAATGCCGAGTGAAAACAACAGGTTTGATTCGAGTCAGAAATTATTAAAGCTGACGAGCTGTGTATAAGTTTGAATTACTACAATTTCTCTTGCTATTTCGCATATGAAAATAAAATCTCGAAAGTCAATTGTTTCAGTTCCACTTGGGAAATGAAAGTTTCGTATGAGAAATTAATTTTTATTTGTGAATCTTCCATTTTCCATTTTTAGAAAAATGATTGCCACAGGGAGTATGACGAGATATCTCTAACTTTCATCTTGTTTTTCTTCGGGAAACAGAAAAATTAGGTGGAGTGAACGAACCTCAGTTTGAATGGACAGACGAAGAACTATTCTTCTCCGGTGTTTGCTGGCATTATGGAAAAAGGCTTTACGACACGCTGAGATATCCCGTTGGACTGATTGCTGCAGCAGTGAATGGCGCTCCTGTTGAAACCTGGTCGCCTCCAGAAGTTCTTCGAAAGTGCAGTGTTACTTCCTTTAACTATGGAGATTTACCGTAAGTAAAACTGTGATCTATAAATTACTTCATGGTTGGTGAGTACATACGAATTTTATTCACGAGTTGTGACGAATCACAAACGAACAAGCGAAGTACGAACGGGTGACTTTATGATTCATGACAACAAGTGAATAAAAATCTGACAATGGGACTAACTATAAAGTAATTTGTTTATTATATGCGCGTTGTGATATACATTTTTTTGTAACAAGTGATGGGGCATACACTCCGACTTCCTGTAAGTGACAAGTCGTATATTGACAACATAAAAGTTAGAAAATGTATTTACTTTGAACGATATTCTTAAAAGCTCACGCGTTTAACAACGAGATAAGTATGGACACAACGTAACAAAGATGATATTTGAGAGTAAACAAAAAGTCGAAACTGTAAAGGTTTGCATGAGTTGAGGCGGGAAAAGTTGATACGCTTTTCTCACTGGTGGCGAGCAATCTTATGGGGTCTCTGATTGGTCAGAAGATTGTATACTCACAATTAGAAAAAATCGCCGGGTCTGACTAATCAGGATCCGGACTTTACCTGTAAGAGACGACTTTTATCTTCGCGCTTGTTGAGGACTTTATCACAGTAGGTATATAATGAGCAAAATGACACGATAAATATTATATCCTAGTTATACCGTCCATTTCTACCGTTACAAAAATTTCACATGCAGTTTTCACCTGTGAAATGACATGTGAAATTTTCGTTAGTAGTTCGAAAGTGACAGATATGAAGGACGTGATGCGCAGTAATCTTGAACTGGTTTGCATTAAAATAACAAAGTCTTTGTGTAAATAACAAAAGAGATTTTCGAGGTAGAATTGTACATTTTAAGACGAAGCCGAGATCAATTGCAAAAGATGCCTTTGTAGGGAATCGAACCCACGACTCTGCGAATCTAGGGTACTGCTTGGCCACATCAAACCTGAACTTAATGTTCAAGTCCATCGTTTGGATACGATTTTCAGTCTACAACATTCACCCAGTCTAAACCTTCTTGGTAGGGCTAGAGCTAGTAAGTGGGCTGAATTTCACCTCGCCTTTACATGCGAATTTTTTTGGCCCTTCTAGTCGAGCTGGATTTAGTGCGAATGCGTTATAGGAGGGCCAGCCCTTCTCAGTGTGTTTGCATGGAAAATTTCCAGCTCTCCCAGGTGAGATCTAGGTTAGTCAATAGAGAAATCTTGCTCAGGAAGGCTGGCCCTGCTCTTATGTAAACGAAAACAGATAATACAAGGGATTTCATAGTAAGGTAAGATCTCGGCAAAAAGGACCAGCCCTACTAGGAGAGCTGGCTCGTTTCTATATAAACACTAGCTAATTATATTTATCTTCTGTCTGTAACTCATGCGTCTGTCACACTGTCATTAGCATTTCTATACCTTTTTGTTGACACTTAGTGAATCCATTAGATGTGCCATACTCTTTGTTTTAATTAGGTTAGAACATAAATAACACTTAAATATCCATGATCACTTGTACTGAAGATAGCATAAGTCTCACCGAAACATGTTTACTATTAACACACTTGTTGTTTACTTTAAGTTTCTTTTGAAATGATTTTGCAGATATTTCGATCTCAGTAACTTGTGGAACGCCATGATACATCCTTTTGTGCGAATGTCCATCTATGGAGTGGTATATTACCAAGGCGAAACCAACGCCATTTCGAAAGCTAATGACTATAGCTGCATGTTCCCAGGCTTGATTGATGCCTACAGAGCAAATTGGTACGAAGGAACTGAAGCAAACACGAGAATGGACTTCCCTTTTGGCTTCGTTCAGGTACGTCTTCTCATTCAAGCTCAGCGCGAGGGAAGATGTAGGGAATCGGCGAGATATAATTATAATTAATTACATTAATAATTATAATTATAATAAATTATATTAATCATTATAATTATAATTAATTACAATAATCATTATGATTATAATAAATTCTAATTAATTATTATTAATTATAATAATTATTATAATTGATTAATTATACATAGATTATATATGATAATATTATTATACATATTTAGGGGTTAAGTAACTTTAACTTTACTATGACCAACGCTTGACGATTTTAACGCTTTTACACATTAAGGACCATAAGAAACAAGAAAATCGACGACGCGGATGTTGGCCGTTAGGAAAATTCCCGTTAAGATGTACGACTGAGCTGTTTTGCTCTGAATAAGGAGTTAACTTCGTTTGTTAATCTTATTTAATTTAACTCTTTTAATGCGGGAGCTCTCCCCTTGATGAGTAAAATCGTCTGTCGTTAGCCAGAGTAAAATAATACGAGTCTTATGCCGCCGGGAAAGAGTTAAAAGAGGAAGTTTAAACGTTCACTCAACGTTATCGTCTTCGATTTTACGATATCTGATTCGACATTTATTTGAAAGTACAGACTGATATTGTAACCCAACTAAGGTTAAGTTACATCAGTCCCGTTTAAGTGGTTAAAACATACAACAGCTCCATGAATGAAATACACATAAATTAATTATTTTTGCTGAAGTATTTAAAAAATGAAATCATATATGTTTCTATCTCTGGAAATCAGTACGATTTTACTTTATCTACCTATTTATTTATTTGTTTGTTTATTTATCTGCCTATTTATCTACCTACCTACCTACCTACTTACCTACCTACCTACCTATCTATCTATCTATCTATCTATCTATCTATCTATCTATCTATCTATCTATCTATCTATCTATCTATCTATCTATTTATTTATTTATTTATTTACGTGTAAAATCATCTGACGTTAGCCAGAGTAAAATATCAAAGTCGGCTATGGACCCAAAGGGTTAATGTTTGTGAAAGTTTCTGATTGACTCTCATGGGTTTGTCCAAACTCTAGCATGACAATCGCAACAAGCAAAATGACAAGTGTAAACTGTTCTTTAGGTGCAGCTCTGTTCTTACAATTCGGTCTGTTGATATTTCTCTAGCTTTCAACCTTTAAAACCGGGCCAGGTTTGGAATTTTTAGACTATGCTTCGATACGTTGGGATCAAACAGCCAGGTATGGCTACGTCCCAAATGAACGTCAAAAAAAAGTGTTTATGGCAGTTACGATGGACCTTGGTAATCCGTATTCGCCGTTCTTCAGTGCTCATCCAACTGACAAGAGAGACGTTGGTGAACGATTGGCACGAAGTAGTCTGGCTATTGCTTATGGAAAAAAATTGTATTATTCTGGTCCGCTGGTTTCAAAGATTAAACTGCAAAAGAAAGGAGGCAACAAACAACTGGAAATATCGTATAGATCAGTAAAGAGAAGGATCGAAGTCAGGCAAAAAAAGGAATTTCCAGCTGTGGGCTTCCAGGTTAGAGTTTGAGCTTAATTTGACAGAACCTTAAATTGCAGGAAATTTTTTCCATAATAGGGATCTTAAGATCTACGACGTCAATTTGAACAATGACGTGTTTTAAACAAAGGAATTCTTCATGCAAAACAAAAAGAAAGAGTAAGTTTTATTCTCCAGGGCATTCTCAACACCGCCGTCATTCTGCATACAACGTCACCCAGACCATTTTCACGTCTTTAGGACGACCTCAGCTCACGGAGTGAAAAACTGCTGTTACTTAGACAGTCGTTTTAGGAGGACTGGAGTGTTTTAGGAGCCTAAACACAAGCCACAATTATCAAGCACGGTGGTCAATCAACCGTGGTTTCTTATATACGCCGAATGTTTTAAAGAACGCCGTTGTTCAACTTGACATCTTGGATCTTGAAGTCCCTATTATCGTTACTCCATTTTGGAAGGCAATGTCCGAGATTTCGAGACTAATTCATTTAGTTTTCACGATTGGCATGAGTGCAGTTTAGCGGACGCATCGGAATGCTGACCAGTATATTGCTGGCTCAATAGTCAAGTAAAGTAAGATTTGGCGGGAAATTTTAAGAGAAACAACCCAAGGAAAACTTGGTTTATTAAAAATATTACATTGACATGTATTTATTTAGGGTTAGGATTAGGGTTAGGATTAGGGTTAGGATTAGGGCTAGTATTGGTTGTAGAATAGTACTGTAAAGTTTCTTTTATTTTGTGAATTGAGTGATATCTTGGTTGACTAAGGCCATTTCACGTTCGAATGTGGTCACGGCTGCATTTTAATTTCCCGCGGATAGTTCATAGTATTTGTTGTTGAGCCGACTGCAAAGGTCAGCGGCCAGGTGCGTCCGCTAAACTGTACTTGTACGTCACAATTTCTGCACCGAGCATTCTGTTCTATGTTTTTGGTTTATTTAACTTTTTTTTTTTTTGGTTTTTTTTTCAGGTCCTTTGCGAAGGGAGCGACAAATGGTTGAATGCATCTATTACAGAGCAGCGTAGCACGTCACTGATTATCAAACCATCAATAAATTGCTGTTATAGAAAAGTTAGATATGCGTGGAATACAAATCCCTGTTTCTTCAAACATTGTTTAATATACAGCGGCAACTTACCTTCTCCTCCATTTATAAAAGACGGTCCTTTTTGAGAATGTGGCTTTGAACAATGATAATTTTGAATGTCGTCTCTCTGAAGTGACCGACGTTTTTCCACCAGTAACCGTTTTGTACATTCTTTTAATTTTTAAAGCAATTTCTGAACTGAAGAAATTGGGTGACATTGCGGAGTAAACTTAAAAGAAAGACGTTCATATAACTGTACAAGAATTAAAATAAGTAGATTTCATTCAATTTAGTTTTTCATTAAAGTTATGGTTGCAAAATTTTATTCACTGGGCTGTCGAATGTTTATTCTTTAGTATTCGTTATAGAGCATTTATTATACGGTATTTAATTACCTTATTTATTATACTGTATTTATCATACCGTATCTGTTATACAGTATTTTCATTCCCGTATTTATTATACTGTATTTATTATACCGTAATTATTATACCGAATTTATTATACCTTATTTATTATACCGTATTTATTATAGCGTATTTATCATACCGTATTTATTATATCTTATTTATTATACCGTATTTATAATACCTTATTTATTATACCGTATTTATTATACCTTATTTATTATACCGTATTTATTATACCTTATTTATTATACCGTATTTATTATAAGGCGCGGAGGTCCAGTGTAGATAGCTTCGATAAAACAGCGGCGTTCTTGAGGTTATACACTATCTATAATATAGAAAACAAGCTTCTCGACGTTTCGAGCGAAGGGCCTTCGTCCGGAGATCTCATGCTACTAATCTCCGGACGAAGGGCCTTCGCTCGAAACGTCGAGAAGCTAGTTTTCTATATTTTAGATAGTGTATAACCTCAAGAACGCAGCCGTATTTATTATACCTTATTTATTATACCGTATTTACTATAGCATATTTATGATACCGTATTTATTATACCATAACTATGCAATGTTCATCATACAGTGTTTATTGTACGGTATATTTTGTATGAAGTTCTGTGAAAGATTCATAGAAATTGATAGCATGTCTTGTCCACCATTTATTAAAGTTCCTCAAACGTATAATTTTTTTTTACCCGATTCGAAACGATTTTATTTGTTGAAACCAAAGGCAAAACTTCCTAATTTCGAACTTTTTGTTGACATAATATAATGATTTCAATTTGGAAGAATTTATTGAAATCTCAGTCGTTCCCATGGTCAAGAAGAATGAAAAATGGGCTCGGGTCAACCATGGCTTCACATGGGAATACGAGTTGAAGTTGTAAATTTAAAAACGAGTTTTTTGGACTGACTGTTGAGAAAACCATTAGAATACTTTCTAGTTCTATTGCAGTCTGATGCTGACTGCAAATGAAGCCTCAACAGAGGTAATGCAGCAAATACTTTAATAAATTCTTGCTAATTATCATAGGTGACGACAAGCTATGATACTAAGCCAAGTGATACTAGGCTAATGATCAGATTTGTTTTACGAAGCATGCCTGTGGGAGTAAGCAAACGTTAAGCCTGGTTCACAATTGAACATAAGCAAAAGCATAAGGACAAAACAAAAGGACAAAACAAAGGAATATAAAAATGAAGAGCCCAGCTCATGATTTTTATGTGGAGAGGCATAAAGACAGAAATAAAACACAAAGTATTTAAAACAACTTTACTAACGTTTCTTTGCGGACGTTAGTAAAGTTGTTTTAAATACTTTGTATTTTATTTCTGTCTTTATGCCTCTCCACATAAAAATCATGAGCTAGGCTCTCATTTTTATATTACGTCTACGTTTTCCGCCAGGAAAATCAATAGCCACGATTAAAACAAAGGAATGAAGTCAAGCCTGCGACATAAGATCGTCGTACGCATAAGCATACGATCATAGTCCAGGCATAGGCCAAGAGCTGAACAAAAGACGAAACAAAGAAAAATTCTTGTTTTATCTTCGCAAGTCCGAGAGGAGATATCATGCTTTGTTTTCGTATTGATCTTGTCCTTATGCTTATCCTGCTAGTGCATGTGGACCAGGCTTTATTGAGTGATCTGATCAGGAATTCTCGCCGCACTTACTTTTTGATTTTCAAGAGAAGGAAATCGGATCTGTTATGAAACCTCTGGAAGGTTACCAAGTAATAACTATTAATAGTAATCAATAGCTCAAATTTCTAATTAGTTAATTGGACGTTCAAGGGGAAGGAACAAGTACCATGCACGACCAACATATCAAACTGACTGAGTACAGACAAACCAACAGACTACAACAATTGAACTGGTTTGCCAGTGCTGCATCAATTTCATGTGGCAGGGCGATGTAAGTACGTTCATCCCTGAACAATTGCAGTCTTTAAGAACGTCAGGTTTGAGAAAGAGATTGCGTTGTTTGGGTGGGAAGCACCGAAGTTATCTTAAGCCTGATTAACACGAGCAACATAAACATAAGGACAAGATCAATACGAAAACAAAGAATGATATACCCTCAGGGACTTGCGAAGATAAAACAACAAGAATTTTTCTTTGTTTCGTCTTTTGTTCGGCTCTTGGCATATGCTTGGACTATGATCTTATGCTTATGATTACGACGATCCATATGTCGCAGACTTGACTTCAGTCCTTTGTTTTGCCTTTTGTTTTGTCCTTATGCTTATCCTTATGTTCACGTGTGAACCAGGCTTTACATCGTAATATCAAGACTAAGGTCAAAGAGGTCCGTCGACACTGCTCTCGCTTAATGTTAACTGTTCACTGTCGATGGTGCCAGGCAGTGTCGTTCCAGTAAATGAGCTTAATATCAAGACAAAGAACAAACCAAGCCAGATAAATTAATCCTCCAGCATGTGACTGCCATTCAGGAATCATCCCTCAAATAAGTTTTTTTAAAACTGGTCTTGGTTATACCCCTCGGCTTCCGTACCACAGGAAACCGCAAAACATTGTTCATCTTTCCCATTTGCCTAGTTTTCGGAGTTTTTTTTTAATTTTTGGTGCAAAATTGATTAACATTTATTCTTTGGGTTCGCTTGTAGAATTGAGCTGAATTGGGAAACTGAAAATGTAATATAAGACTTTTAGATCTGGCATAAAAATATTAAAAATGCACGAATGCACGAAATGACATTTCTGCAATTCGAGAATTTTAACTTCGGTTGGGGGAACATACCTCCGGGCCCTCCTAGAGGAGTCGGAAATTTCAGACAACTTGCCCCCTCTTAGAAGACCATTTCAGAATCATCCTCAGGGTATTATGAAACGAAAACTTCACAATTAATCTACACTGCTGAAGTCAACTGAAGACCACCCAAGTCACTGTTCCGTCCAAAATCTTTATTTCGACGACGAAGGTCTATTTCTTTTCAAAGAAGGGATACATTTTCGCTGAGAACTTTACTTTAACAGAATACTCGTATATTTCTTTAACTAGGGAACATCCACATATTAATTCCTACACAGTCCTGACTTTGTCCTTGTGACGTCGGTCGTAGGACGTACTTTTTTCACCTTAGCTAAAGTCGTACTGAATGACTCCGGTTTATGCCACACAAATTTCCTCGCCAGGGGGGAGTTGTCATGTCGCCGAACAGTTAGTGGAAATGGTTTTGTCTACCTGGAGAAGAGTTGACCCTTGGCTTTTTATTCCATGCAGCGTAAGTTTTGTGGTAACAGTGCCAGGCTGTACAAGGCGCAAACATCGAACCAACGCCGAGCTTAAAGAGTTTTAAGCCCATGGTTAATTCAACATCAGGAGTTCGACATTTGCCGTATTGGTTTATATTAGTCGTCCATCATGGAGTTCACCTGGGAACTTATGGTTTATTTACCTTTAATTATAATCGTGTTGGCCATTGTGACTAGAATTGTGTACTATTACTCGGCGTGTTCCGCGCAAGGAGAAACAACATTTGATGGCGATGAGCAGAGATTCTTAGACGCTCCGGAATCCCTCACCGACGAACTTCAGCTGCTAAACGGCATTTCAAACATTTGTCTGACGTTTTCAATCTTGTCGAAGACTTCTTTGCCGCTGAAGTCCGCTGTCACAGCACTTAGGATGGTGGTGAAACGACAACCTTTACTCCGCGCCACTATTGTAAAGAAAATGGATGGCAAGAAGTATTTTAAACTTATTAAGGGTAAGGAATTGGAAGCCACCCTGTGTACGTCTGATGTCAAGGCTACTGACTGGCACGGTACTTGGCAAAATATCGTTTGTTCTCCCTTCCGTTCGAGAGAACCTTTATGGCGAGCAATGATCTTAAAAGAAGAATACAACGAGAAAGCAGAAACGTATTTGAATACTTTTAACTTTGTTTTTCACCATGCAGTCGCGGACGGTGTCGCTGTAAGTCAGGTTGCTATGCAATTTGTTCACTATCTCAATGCCGTTGCAACTGGACAGGCACAAAGTGTGGAGGACATACAAAGCCTTCCACTAATGCCCAATGCATCAACTCTTACGTCGCATATTGGCAGTTGGTCAAGGTGGCAAGAGGTTCTAGGCCTTCCACAGCTCTGGAAAATCCTCCTTAAATGCGTAGTCACTTTAATGATGAAACGAAGGACAACTATCAACCGATATTTCCTCAGACATCCTCCGAGGAGCCATTCCAGCGATCAAGCCAGGGCGAAAATCATACATCGGCAACTGTCCATTGAAGAAACCCGAAGACTAGTCACAGCTTGTAAAGCAAAAGGATGCTCTGTTACTGGAGCATTCGTTGTTGCCTCTCACATGGTTTTTAAGAAGCTGTGTGAAGATAGCAGTCAAAAAGGTTACCCGAAGCTCGAAGCCGCTGTTGGAGTGAATGTTCGCCCTGATACCGAACCTCGGCCATCGCCGAGTTACGTAGGCACGTATGCGACTGGTTTCACCTTGGCATTGAGCGATGGCGGTGAAGCATTCGATTTTTGGACACTGGCAAAACGTGTAACTGACGAAATGCGCAATACCATTAACCAGAAAAACCATATCAAGCTTTGTTTACAAATCATTGGCACTTTGGGTTACGAAGCTTACATGAAATTTCTTTGCCCCGAGGATGAAAACACGCTGTTACGTATAGCGGTTCCAAACGCCATATCAAACATTGGTCGAATAGAAGGTGAGAAAGAAGGAAGTGGCATCTACGAGATAGAGAAGTTATTCTTTTCGTCCGCTTGCCATCGCATGCCTCAGATATTCAGTCACTACATGGTCACGTTTAATGATAATTTGATTTGTAATACTTGCTACGATGACTTACTAGTTCAAGACGATGATGCTCAGATGTTTGTAAATCAAATGCACGCGATTATTGGGCAATACACGAAAGATGTATGACCACATTCAAATTAAACGCACATGGGTTTTGAAGAACTTCGCCCTCTAAGTGTTGCACATCATTAAAAAAGTCTGTTAAGGAATGATCTTACTTAGATAACGTTAAATATCTAGAATTGGAGATAATTTTGATTTATGCTAATGATAACATGATCTGTAATACTTGCTACGATGACGCACTAGTTTAAGACGATGATACTTTGATGTTTGTTAAACAAGTGTACGAGACCATTAAACAATACACGAAAGATATATGACTATATTCAAATTAAACGTACAAAGGTTTTGAATGATTTTACTTCGATAACATTAAATATACATAACTGTGTGAAGATGATTTTGATTTCTATTGACTGAGATTAGTTTTGCAGGGTTTGCTTGAACTGAAAATGGCAGCACGTTTGCGGACAGGGCACTCTACAGCTCTTTGCCTGCACGATTTACACTCTTGTATAGTTTGTGATTGAATTAATATTTCTTTTTATAAATAATACCGAGACAAACAAAACTAAACCTTATTTTTCATTTTTACAGTTAATCTTAAAAAAACTTAGTCATACTGCGCTATTATTTCCCGATTTATCAAAATGATGACAGGGAAATTTTCCTGAGGTTATGACAAAACCAAGGTTAACGACAATGTAACCGCGCGATGCATGGCCTAGGTGCAAGCATAGATCGAGGGTGATAACTTCGAGCGCGATTGTGCTGCAACAAACATCATTATTGTACATTCAAACTCCATTCTTGTTTCTTATTGGACGACATTCACCAGTTAATTCTGAATGTCCGGAAGCCGTGACATCACATTCGCCGAATATCGTGAATTATTCGACGAAGCTGCCCAAAAAATAAAATTATTGGACGCTGATGACATAACCACCACCTCTAAGCCGCCAAAATTACAAGACAGCAAAAATGGCCTGCAGCAGTTTCGAAGTTAATCGCACGAGTCTTTTTACTGCAAATCTATTTTTGCATTTACCTATCAATGCTATCCGTCTCAGGCTTCGACTTTGGCATATAACATTGACCTCGGTCTGGATGATTCTCAATATCATGCTCAGCCTTATCCAATAAGGATGACACACGACAAGTAGTCAGATCTACATCAGCCTGCGCGGCAAGTTCAATCACCAAACAAGTACGTCCTACCCTTCAAACGGTTAAAAAATATGTCTCCTTCCACTGTTACACTTTTAAACTAACTGTATTCTTCGAAGTGGTCCTTGTTGATATCAAAAAAGGATATAAATATTACTATTACAGTTACAAAAAACAATCCACGTATAGAAAAGTAAAAAAAATCAGATAATATGATCTACTTTTAATCAGATTGTACTCTTAAGGTACATAATAACTGTATTCAACTAAGTTTTTACAGGTACTGCAAGCAAATATGTTCGAGGTGATATATTTTATAATTTGATTGAAGGAAAATTTTTTTAGATTAGTTTTGAAAAAAGAGTTTCCTAGCTTCAACAAATTTTCGTCCACTGTATGAGTTCTCGTACACTTTGTTTTCTTGCCCAGAAGAAAAGAGGTCGTAATGTTTTTGGGGTTTTTTTTTCACGAAGTGCGACGACACTACAACTCGATTAAATTCAATTAAAAACAATCAATTATTCAAAACAATGTTTTATCTTAAGTTTCAATTACGTTCAAATTTCTAACGTTAACAAAGACATCCCTAGTTTACCAGTGCACTGTTTTGTAGATTCTACTGATAGAATGTGCATTGTTATAGGTTTGCACAAGATAAATTTGGGATACGTCACGAAATAGAAGAGATTAAATGACTTAGTAAAAAAGAGTTTTTCATTCATCGACTCAGTCTGCCTTTGTACTGTTGTTCAACAACTCGTGCACAGATAATCGGAGAAATTCTTTCGCTTGTTTGGCATGCACCATGGCGTCGTTGTAACAGATAATCCAAGATAACTTTCCGTTGACAGTTACAACAAAGTGAGAGCACACATAAGTACTTCGATGACTTGCTGTCGTGAAGAAGCATCGAGTTAGCTTGAACTTCTGGTCATCTCCCTCCTTCCAGACAAAGCGGCCGGGATTGGATAGCGAAAAACAACTTGATATTCGCATCATGATTTCTGGATCAGGTGACGATAACAGTTCCGAAGCAAAAAACTCCCTACCGACTGTCTCTATTACTGCTACGCACTCTTTCAAATGCATTTCACATTTTAACTTTTCGTGAAGTTGGTTGGTGGTACGTTTTGCTAGCGTCCAGAAATCTTGTTGTTCTTCGACCGAAGGTAACTTCATACGCATCTCTGTGATAAAATTTCCTAAGTAATCATCGGGCACTTTGGGGCTGCAGTCTCGTGAAAGACTTATAGATGAGCTGTTTTCTGACTTAAACTTTTCTTCGTAAGGTGCGTCGATGAGCTTAGTGAATGCGATGTTGCATGCTGTCAGGATAGCGCAGTGTACAGTAGAGCCATGAGATTCGCAGGCTGCCATCACGTCTGATGTCTCCTTCGTCGTTAGCTCACATACTTCTATCATGGGTTTGCTTGCTGCTTTTCCTCCAGAGATTGGAGGATAGAGAAGGTAGAATGGGTTTCTGCCAGCTCTAAATATGTGAAGACGGATTAGGAGCCTAAGAAGCATTCCAGACAACTGCGGCAATCCTAAGTAGCGCTGCCACTGTGGCCACTTCATTTTGTGGGAGACAAGTTTCACGGCGCTCGGTAACAGTGGGAAGCTTTCGACTTCATTCATCAGACATCCGTTTGTAATGGCGTTCAAGTTGCAAAGAAATTGTTCGCTGAACTTTAAACTTGAGATCCCGTCAAGTATCGAATGACTGAAGACGAAAAGAATTGTATTGAGATACGTTTTCATCTCAGGTCGGAACTCTTCCTGAAGGATATTAGCCCTCCATAGGGGTCCTTTAGTCGTATCAAATTGCGCTGTCACAGTTTTTGTCCAAATTTGAGCCCAGTTGCTTGCGCCCACGTTGGATCGCTGGATCTCAATGTTCATTTGATCTTGTGGGAGTACTTTGAAGTACTTCTCAGTTTTCCTTCCTTGAGATTTTCGAACGATGACTGTTCTTAACATCGGTTGACGTTTACATAAAGTAGCGAGTGCCTGACGGACGAGATCATCACTTAAGGGCGACCTCGACTCAAGGCACAAAACAACACATATATTTCCTCCACCCAAGGTGTGTAGGTCGTCTAACAGACATTCCAAAGAGTCCAGAGGACGTTCGTTTACTCCCTCGGCGCCCGTGAATTTACTTGATTCGTTTGAGCTGCTGAATAGTATCTTGAGTAACAGTCTGGCAAAGATTACTGTAGACACAATCAAAAGTAGGTAAACGAGGTAGTCTAAGTTGCTGTAGGACATTTTCTTCTCTACTCGGGTTCTGCCAGAATCTTTGCTCACTCAGCAATGCTTTATAGGTATGCGCAGTTAAGCTTCAAGACACGCTCTTTCTAGGTGTGCTTCTTCAAGAAGAAAACCGATATGCCTTGTGGACTTTGGATGTTAACCGAAGATGGCTCTTCCTTGTACGCTGTCATGTGACATGAGTATCCAATTACAGGTACTCAACTACTATTAATTTGAAAACAAATCAGTAGTCTTACTGGTCATTGCTACCAAACCACCCTCAGTAGAACTTTAACAACAGCAATTCACGCCTTGCTTGACTTTCTAACTCTTTCTGTTACTACATACCCATCAGTGTGTCACAAAACTTGCTTTTTCAAATTAAATAAATGCCAAATGGATTTCCGTATTTGGATATAGTGATCTAAACTCTCACGATGTTCCGAGACTTGAGAAAAGCTTGCACGAAAAACACGAGCCACTCGGCGAGTGATTTTAGCTTGTTGAAAATCTAGCAACATCCCAAGTGTTTGGATCACAGTATCCAAACAAGGGAATCCATTTGGTATTTCTCTTATAAAATAACGACAGATGAAAAGTTATCAACTTTATTAAGTCATTGATGAGGTAAGCAATTCTCCCAAATATATCGTCAACCAGCATTAAGATAGTCGAACTCTTGTCGACAAAGGCAAGCCTCTTCAAAGTGAGGAAAAGTAGAAAAAAAGCTAACGAAATTTTTTTAGCTGTTTTAAAGTCAAACGTTCAAAGAGTTTAAATCACACTATTAAAATACAGAAAAGCAAATGCATATTTCTTATTAAATAAGCATAAAACAAAACGTGGAACGCAGATTTAGGTAGACCTTTGGCGGGAAACCATCAACCAATCACACCCTGCGTACGATGTACGTAATTTTATTGTAAACTGTAACCGTACACCACTGACCAGCGGTGATCAAGTGATGAAAAATATAACATCTACGTATTTTGAATTGGTGTGTGCTTTGATGAAGTCGCATTCTACTTATAATGAAACCAAATTCTTAGTTGTTTCTTATTGTATGTAGGTAGGAGATTTTGACGGTTTTTTCATTGTAGAAGTGTACAGTTTGCTGCCAGAACTCTGGTTCTTTCTACAAGTAAATAAACAATCGCGATCGCGTGCGCTAGATGTTTTGCCTACTGTAACTCAATATGATAATCAGATTAAGCATTCGACGTTCTCATTAGGAAGGTATTATAGAATACATAAAGTACGGGATCTTCGACAAAAAATTTAGAAACGCTTCAAACCTATAGCGACAGTGGTCGGACTTCAGTATTTTTACTCTAGCCAACGAAAAACAATTTTGCCCGTCAGAGAAAAGCGTCTCGTCGCCAAAAGGTTAAAGAACTAAATAAAGCTGTTTGTCTGACCTTTAATATAAGCTGTGCCAGGAGGCGACATACGGTACCAGGTGGGAAAACCTCGAGTATTTGACAAGCCCAGTTTGACGGGCTTTAGTTCCGTGTTTGCTGGTAGAGATCAATATCTGGAACTATTCAAGATTTGCTTCTCATCATTGAAATCCGTTGGAAGAGCAGCTACTGGATTAGGTAAAGACTAAAGTATTTCTATCACTTAATTTTTGCACTAGTAAGGACACATAATCAACTCCCGGTCATTCAATGGCAGACATGCAACCCTGCTCGCACAAATTGCTCAGGTTGTGCCTGGCTTTTTATTCTTTTACGTGAGACAAAAAATTTAATTCTCGAGTAGGTTCTTTGCCGTGCTTTTTGCGAGTTAAGTCACTGCTTCACTCCAACCTTCTCGTCTATTGTAAATTTGGTTGGTCTGAGTTTTGTTATCCGAAAGAAAGGAATTATGTAGCATCGGACAACGGATCCATTGGTAGAATAGTTAAGATATGTACACCCGGCGAATTTGCTTGCAAAGGTTGAGGATTTAACAACCAAGCAGTATGCTCTCATAGGCTCTTAATTCACGGCAATTAAATTACAAAAAGTATTGGTTTATCGAGGAGTGATATGTCATAACGCATCTATAGATAAAGCCTTGGATAAAGTGAAAGTGTTAGTGAAGCCCATAAGAAGACCGTAATAAAATCAAGTGATTTCATATAAGAACAAAGAAAAATTGAAACGGCGGTAAATGGGAAAGCGATCAATTTGTATGGATAGCCAGATTGTCACTTGAGTAAGAGGAGTTTAGCCAGGGATTCAATTTTGATGTGCATATTTGTATTTGCATGTATGTGCATGTGTGTATGTTATGTACGCATGTATATTTCTACATCCAGTGTAATTGTAGCTGGCTTCTATAATTTGATCTTTGTAACGTGGCTGGACCCCGTAACGTCGGTTTTTAATAAGGTAAAGAGATTTTTATCTTGATGTTTTTATTATTGTAAACTCAAGATTGGTTTGTATATATATATATATATAAATTATAAATATAAATTATATATATAAATTACATAGATAAATTATATATATAAATGTTCATATAAATATTTATGGGGGAAGTTCTCTAAAATGTTAAATGTATAAAGCTTTTTATTGAATAAATTTTATGTATATGTATATTTATATATATGTATGTATGTATATATATATATATATATACTATGTACTACATATACTATATACTATGTACTTTATGTACTATATATATATATATATATATGTATGATGAAAAGTTTGTTCTCAAGCTTTTATCTCAGAAAATTTCTGAGCTCCCCAACGGGAATCGAACCCGTGTCTCCCGATTGCCGGTATCTCAGAAATTTTCTGAGATAAAAGCTTGAGAACAAACTTTTCATCATACATATATCCAAGCTTACAAACATCTACACTTAGTAAGATGCAATTTACTTATATATATATATATATATATATATATATATATATATATATATATATATGTATGTGTGTGTGTGTGTGTATGTGTGTGTGTGTGTGTGTGTGTGTATGTGTGTGTGTTTATGTATATATATATACACACACACACACACACACACACATATATATATACATTTACTTATATATATATATATATATATATATATATATATATATATGTAAATGTATATATATATATGTGTGTGTGTGTGTGTGTGTGTGTGTGTATGTATATATATATATACACACACACACACACATATATATATATACATTTACTTATATATATATATACCCGGGTATATATATGTATATATCCGGGTATATATATATATACCCGGATATGGATATTTAAAAAGACAAATTCTACGATTGCAATTGGTCTTCTATAAGGAGAAGAAATAACAAGGATACTTTTATCATTAGGGACCCAAGGTTTTGTTTTTTTGTATCCTTAGCATCCGTTAAACTTTGCACGCTTCAGAATAACTTACTTTTATCCATTTATTCATTTATCGATTCATCGATTCACCCATGTATCTGTTCATCTTTTTATCTGTCTATCTATAGATCTATTTATTCATTTATTAATTTACCGATTTATTAATTATTTATTTACTTGAAAACAGACGAACTACGACTGATATCCTATTTTTGTTTCTATCAAGGAAAACGTTACATTGGCTTTTGCTCAAACGAATCATGCTCTTGGAAACTGTTTTCATTTTAATTGCAGCAAATCTATTATGGTTCGTCTTGAAAACTAAATCACAACGTAAAAATATGCCACCAGGCCCATTCCCCTTACCTTTCATCGGAAATGTTCATCAAATTGGTTCCAATCCCCCGTTTTCCATGAAGGCGCTGCATGACAAATATGGAGATATCTACACCATCAGTACCCCCATGGGCCAAATTGTTGTCGTGAACGACGGGAAGATTTGCAAGGAGGGCCTGGTAACTAAGGGCGAAGATTTCGCCGGCAGGCTAGATCAATCTACTTTTCCAGCCGGTTACCTTGCCGACGGGAAGGATATAGTCTTGGGAGAATATACTCCTGCTCTCGTGTTCAGGCGAAAAATCGTTAACTCCGCTCTCCACGTGTTTGGCGAGGGCGCGAAAGATGCGGAGAGACGAATTTGCCATGAGATTGATCTGCTGCTGGAGAGACTGGAGGCGACCGACTGTAAGCCGTTCGACCCCAAGCCCCATCTTTCAGCTACCACAATCAACGTGATCACCGAGTGGCTCTTCTCCAAAAGATACGACTATGAAGATCCCACCATCAAGGTGATTCTCGACTTCACCGAACAGATGGGAAGGTTTCTCCGCCAGGGAAGCCTGTTTCAAATTTTTCCAATTCTACAAAAGCTCCCGTTGAGTTACATGAAAACTTTGAAGGAGTGGAGGAAGTTGAGAGATCAATATTTCGGAGGACAGTTCGCGGAACGCAAGGAGACGTACACGGACGGCGTCGTGAGAGACATAACTGACGCTCTGATAAAAGCATTTCAGAAAGAAATTGCCGCTAACCGTGGTAATAAAGACATTGGTACAATCGACGACTGTATGTACCTTGTCATGGACGTCCTAGTCGCAGCCTCTGACACCAGTAAGACCACTGTAACTTGGGTGCTTTTATACATGATCACGTTTCCCGAGACACAAGTTAAGGCGCATGAAGAGCTCGATCGAGTCATCGGTAGAGACCGACAGCCTGAATTCACAGACGCGAAGAAATTACCGTACCTCGAAGCAATAATAGCCGAAACATTACGATTTTGTACCCTCAATCCCATCATTCCACGTAAAGCAACTTGCAACTCGTCGTTGGGTGGTTACCAGATCCCCAAGGGTACAGACGTGTTCTTCAGTCTGGCGGATATAAACTATGATCCGAAAGCATGGAAGAATCCCGAAAAATTTTACCCTGATCGCTTTCTTGATGAGAGCGGTGAGTTCTTGGGTTGGAATGTCCCTAATTACTTTCCTTTCGGAGCTGGTCGTAGAATTTGTCTTGGTGCTGCACTCGGAAAGATGCAGGTATTTCTTGTAGCTTCGCGGTTACTCCAGAAGTTTACGTTCGAAATGGTTGAAGAAGAACCCCGACCGAGCCTGCAAGGAATCAGCAGTGGTGTTCTTACGCCGAAACCTTTTAAACTTCGCGCGAGATCGCGGTTTTAACAATCCAACCGGCTTGCGCCAGTAAAACTCGTTTAGTCTCCCATGGTTGTGAAAGTAAAGTATGTTTGTTTAAATTCGTGGCATTATATTTAGTGGAGAGATTTTTGAAGTAAGAGAAAGAAACCTCACGTCCTGCCAAAACTATTCTCGATTTAGGACTTCTGAAATCACATGTTATCAAGTCTAGTCTCATGAGTTTACATCTTCCCATCCTTAATATCTCAACGCCCGGCCATCAGCAAGTAACTTGTGACCAAAGTTTGTCATTTTGAACAGCAACTGTCTTGTAGAAACAAGGTTAGGTTTTTCCGAAAAGCTATACCACCTTTGCAAGCAAAAACACGAACACTGCAAAAAATTAAAATCTTGGGCAGATATTTTTACTAGTTTTAAGATTAATATCCTGGTTTTAAGAAGTTAATTCGATCTTAATAAGAAAAGCCATGTGGATTTTTTTCTTCTTTCAAGAATTTTAAGGAAATATGTCTTGATTCGATAGTATTTTTCCTGTCTCGTCTAGATACATTTTGTTAATTAATGAAAATATGTTTTGTTTTAAGAAATCTTTTCATATCAAAATATCTTCTTAAGAAAGATTATCCTGTCTACGGGACAAGAAAACATTTCTTAATTTAAGAATATTTTCTTAAAACAAGTTTATTTTTTCATAAAATAAGAATTATACTTTTTTTAGTGTCAAGGCTTAATGTCTGATTGGACTACTACTTCCGTGATACCTTTTAATTCCAAGTTAAGGAGTTTTTTGACTACTTTTATTGGGATCCCTTTTGTGTTTTTCAAATGGATATCTACAAAAAATTGTGTTGTAAAGCAAAACGGACAATAGTAAAGCACTTCTCATCAAACATTCAATTCAAACTTTGATTTAGAGCAGTATAAAATTGTGAGACTCCACGCAAATTAAAAATCTTGCTTTCTTTCACTTAGCCATTGCTGTAACAATTTGGCCAAACGATCATTCACGGAAGAAATCTTCAACTTTCCTTCGGTAATTATTGTAGCCAACGAGGGGCCATGAAACTGAAAATGGCCTGAAAGAATTTGCATTAAAAGAGACTCATCAATGGTGGCTTCTTCCTCTTACTTCTGTTTAGTCTTAGAGCTATTGAAATAGTTCAAATAACCCTAAAAAATGTGGAAATAACGCAATGATTTTTATGAACAGTCCCAAATTATTCTCTATTAAGTGTGCGAATCACTGACGATGACCTGTCGTGATATTCTGGCCTCTTTTGGCGTTTTCGGACGCCACTTGGTTGTAAATTGGCTATTGAATATTCCTAATGAATAAATTACTAATAAAGATTTCGACACATTAGTCCATATAAGCGTATCTTGTCTTCTTTTGTGACGGCTCACCATAGTTTCGTCCATTGTGTCGCTTAATAATGATTAAAGATTAACCGATCGTGAAGTCTGTTTGGAAAAGGATTTTCTCGACGTTTTCCTTCGGACATAGCGACGAAGGAGCAAGGTTTGTGTGAAAAAAAGCCCCAAAGTTAGATGCTTTCCCGTACAGTCCGAATAAACGAAGTTAATAAGGAATTTATTAATGGTATTTGGTTGATTCCTTCATCGCTTTTAACCCTATTGTTTATTCTTTAGTGCTTTTGTTCATCTAGTTTTTTGCTTAAAATCACCGTGCAAAAGACTTAACCTGAAGACCATGAACAGTTTGTCGTTGTGAAACGTGTTTGAATCTGCTTTTTTTTCAATTCTCCAATCAACTCGGAATTGATCCCGCCTAAATTTGCCACTCAGTGAGAAAAACCTATTGCATTGCTAGGCAGCCAATCAGCGTGCGTCATTTTGAGTACAGAGCGAAAGACGGATACAGCAGTATAATAACTTCTGTAACATTTTAAGTGTAGCATCACTGAGTTATTGCTCGTATATAAACCGGCGCCTAACGCCACTTCCGAAATCTTACTGCAGGACTCACACGATATCCTGGCCGGACCAGAATGGAAGTTATAGATTAAAGAATTTGTGGTAACTCTTTTACCAAATGACTTTCCACCGTCACACACAACCACACCACTTTGTCCTGAGGGTTGACATGATCTATCATTTTTGTCGGTTAAAAAAACAAAACAGAATTCCTTACGAACATTTTGTATTGAACGTCTTTCCCGTACTTAACTCTCGCCGGAGCTTATTTAACAATCTTTTAATTTGATAATCCAAACGCAAACGAAATCCGCGACAGACAGGCTTAATGTACCGACAAATGAACTGGATTTACCGACAGACTTAGTCAGGACGAAAAGTTGGAAGGGTAACTGCCCCCTCTGCCCCCTTCCTTGGCTGCGCTAATGCTCAAGGGAACAATAATTGCTTTTGATTTGCTGATTAATGTTGAAATACGTCTGGAAGACTCCACTGAGTCTTCCGTATCAAACGATTTTGTCGTGCGTCACTTTTATCCCGATGGATGCATAAACCCTTTTCGGTCCGTATCTGATCTTTTAGTCCTACTCGAGCCAACGCGAGACCATTTCACTCGTCAAGGGGGGACGTCCAGGACCGGAAGGGGTTGAAATTATGGAGACCTTAAGCAAGTTAGGACGGTGACTGTGGTGATAAGGCAATCTGAATTTTATCATTAAAAAGAAACCACGCATCATTGACGTTGTAATTGATGCTTTATATTTGTTTTTTGACCTCCAGAATACTTCATAATTTCTGAAAGGATTCAGTTGAATGCGTTGAAGTCAAACTCAACCAACAACTTTCACCGCTTCCAGAGCTACCGTCGTCCTGAATACGTTAAAACGGCCCGAGTGACGTTCTATTCAGAACAATGACGTCGTTGGGATTACTCTTGGGATAAAAAATTATCTCTTCTCTTTGTTTCGTATGAAATATTCTGTTGCATGATGGACGTCGTCTTTAACGTTCCCGTCGTGTTTGCTTAAGGTCCTTGATATGGGGAACAGGAGCTAATCATAAACAGAAATCTTCCTGCGAAGCCTGTCGTAGGATTATCACGACATTCACGAGGATCACAACTGCCAGAAAAAAGAACCGCGTGTGTAACAACGCCTTAAGTTACAACCTGGGTGCTCATATTAGGGCATGAACATCTTTTTACTGAACTAAACTTGACACCGTTCCATAAAGAAGATACAGTTTATAATGTACATTAGTTTTTCAATCGTTATTCTAATGAACATCCCTCCTCCTCATATGAAAGACGTCCTCATGTGTGACGCTAGTATCCGTGCAAGATCTGGTAAAGCACGAGTTACAATTGTATCACATTATTTTCCGTTCCTGGGACATAAGTTGCTTAGAAAATTTAGTTCCTTCATATTTCCAGTTCTTTCCTCAGCTTTTAATCGTACACAGCTCTTCATGGTCCAATACTGAGGATTTGTACATAACAGTAAAAAATAAAGAGATTGTTATCTGCTGTTAAGTGCCCGAAGACGCAACTAATGACGAAAATTTCGATCCCACAGCGTAAAATACGGGCAAAAACCGACTTTTTTGGAGTAATTGTTACCCCTGTTGTAAAGTGCTTATTTTGTACTGGATAACCCGATCGGCTAGCTAAACTGTTCTCCCTAGTGGTCCAGTAAGGGCCCAGTGTTTCTACAGGGAGAAACCGGAGTACCCGGAGAAAACCTGCAATGCTTGGTACAGTCAACTCATGAAAACATTCATCTCATATGTGACTGAGGTAACTATAATCACATAAATGCACGGGGTCTGAATGGATCTCTAGTTAAAGTGGTAGAGACACGTGCACTACCACTCTGCTACCATACGGTTCTATTGACTTTGTCTGCCTCCACTTGTCACTGAAGCCTATGAAGAAGAATCATTTTCCGTAGCATGATCAAAGATGAGTAATATTTACCCAAATCATTCTAAGCAAGTACAATCCATAAATTCTCTCAGGAAAGCTTTATTTCGATACCTTCTTTTTAATTATATGACATTGAACATTTTTCATGTTGATATTGTTTATTATTAACCTATTATTTTTACATTTTACAGTTTTGAGTATTGTCAATAAGCTGATTTCGCTATTATTGTTGTTTGTTGTAGGTTGTTTTTTTTTTGTTTTGTTTTTTTGTTGTTATTGTTGTTGTTGTATTTATCAGAATTTTGTTACTCATAATATTTAGTGGGCCTCCAACAATTCCTTGTTTACTGTAATGTGTTACTTTCATTAAAGAGGGTTGATTCAGTTCAGTGTAATAGAATTACAAGAAAATTAAGGTACACAAAACCTTGCACTGTGTTCAACATAAGTTCTATTCTCGTTACTTTTAAAATCTAAATCAAGCTGTGTCTAGTTCATTATAATCATTGAGTTCATCCTAATCCATGCCAAAGCAATTCAATTTGTATAAGTTTTATTGAAATGAATTCCTTAAATGTACTATTTACAATACTAGCGGCAGTGTTGCATCGGATATACAAGCATGAGACGAAGACTAATGATTCTTTGTCCGATTAATACAGCCTCGACGCGAGTATTGTAAAGTACATATGATGCGATAACACGCAAACATTCAGGTTCATTAAAGAAGGTGAAGATTCCTACAATCTTACCTAAGAAAATAGCACGAAGAGTTGACGTAAATGACGTGTTGAATCAGAGATACAACACGTGTGAGTAATAACAACTCGTGATACTTTAAATTCTTTTTCTTTTGTGATGAATTATTAATGAGAACTAGAAGTCATTTATAGAACCCCTACTCTGAAACATTTGTCCGAATTCCCTACTCTCTAGGAACGATACGAAGTTCTAACGTAGTTCCTGATATTCCTCCAGATCCAGCGTGGAACATTGGAATTTCCTACATATGACAAGACAGTAGTTAAGCTGTAATCTTGGGTATAATCTATCATGTTAACAAGTAATGTGGCATTACAATGCCATATGGAGAGCAGAAGAGCAAAAAGGATTAAAAAACCTCTGTGACCAGATATTAACCTGTAATCTAAACTGACAACGCTTCCATGGGCTACCTATTTTCCTTTCTGTTTACCTATGTCTCTGTGTCTGTCTGCCTCCCCTTTCTTCTTCGTCTCTCTATTCCTCCGTCCCACGCTACCTCTGATCTCTTCCTCTTCTTTCTCCTACACCTTCTTTCCCTCTTCCTCGCCCAATACTTCCTTTCCCTCTTCCTCTCTTTCCTCTTCTCTCCCTCCTACTCTCCTCCTCGTCTCTCTTTCCCTCTCCCTGTCACTTTCCCTCCCCTCTCTCTTTATCCTCCCTCACCCTCTCCCTCTCCCTCTTCCTCTCCGCCTCTCTCTTCCCCATCCTCTCCCTAATTCTCTCCTTCATCCTTTCCCTCATTCTCTCCCTCACCCTCTCCTTCTCGCCCTCCCTCTCCCTCTTCCTCCCTACCTCTCTCTTCACTATTCTCTCCCTCACTTTCTCCCCTCCCCCTCTCCTCCCTCCCCCTTCCTCTTCTTCTCTATCTCTCTCTTCCCCATTCTATCCCTCATTCTCTCCGTCACCCTCTCCCTCACTCTCTCTCTCACCCTCTTCCTCTCCCTCTTCCCCTTCCTCCTTAACTCTCTTTTTCCCATCCTCTCCCTCATTTTCTCTCTCATTTTCTTCCTCTCACCCTCCCTCTCCATCTTCCTCTCTTCCTCTCTCTTCCCCATCCTCTCCTTCCGTCTCCCTTACCCCCTCCCTCACCCTCTCCCTCATTCTCTCTCACACCCTCTCCTTCTTTCCCCCCCTTCAGGATGTATACTGAAATGTTTTTAATAAACCTTTGGCTGAGCGGGTTGTTCGACAAAAACCTTAAGAACCAAGCAGTAGTATTTCATTCTATTCTAAACAATTAGATAATTTGCTCAAAGCTCCTGCGAGGTAATGGTTCATCTGATCTTCATCCTCATCAAACATTGTCTTATAAATCGTTACACATATACCTTCAAATCAGAGCACGCTTCAAACTTGAATTTTCTCAAAACACACGCTGACACTAATTTGACTTCCATTAAGGCCATTCTCTTCCCTATGCAAGTTTTTGGACCTGCACCAAAAGGGAGATAGGTATAGGGATCGCGTTCCGCTTTAGCTTCAGGTGTAAATCTGCAAAAATAAACGCGTTGCTTGGTATAGTTCACTATGTCAGCTTAACCGTTTGGTGATGAGGAGATTATAATATATATAGCAATTTGCACGACAATTGGTAGTATTGTTTTTCAGCCTCTATTAAGCTTAACTTATGCCTAGTTAACTAACGCATATTATTAATTATAAAATAAATTTTCTATTACGCACGCAGGATTGATCAGTTACCGTGTTTATATCAGGCTATGCAAAGATGGTTATGACATCAGAGGCGCTACTTGACCCCAGAATTTGTTCTTGGCGCGAATGGGAAGCTCTGACTGGTTTGCTAACGCCAGAATTTGTTCTTGGTAAGAATGGGTTTGAATACGTTGTTTGGACATTCACGAGCGATGGATAGTAATAAGTTGAGTTAGAAGTACTCCCTAGTTCTCTTAATGCATGTTCTTGCTCCGAAAGTTTTTTTTTATTTGCGTTATGTGATAATAATCATTAGAGGAACTGATAAGTCATTAAAGCCATTGAACACACTACTATGAATATTAGGGACCTTAAGATGCACTACGTCCACTTCAACCAGCATGTTCTTTAAACAAAGCATTCTTCATGCAGGACAAAGAGTAAGAATAAGTTTTATTCTACAGGACATTCTCAGCGCCGTCGTCATTCTGCATACAACGTCACCCAGACCATTTTCACGTCTTCAGGACGACGTCAGTTCGCGCAGTGAAAAAAGCTGTTACTTTAGATTCAACTCAACCCGACACTACAGTCGTTTTAGGAGGACTGGAGAGTTTGAACAAGCCAAAAATATCCAGCACAAAGGTCAATTAACCCAAGTTTCTTTAAATGGTCAAATTTTAAAGGACGTTGTTGTTGAAGTTGATGTTAGAGATATTATTGTCCCTATTCTTGCACTGTGCAGTACTTTACCTTGATGGATCAAATTTGTCTGGTTCAGGCCAGAATTCTGGTATCCTGTGCAAACAGTAGACCGGGAAAGTGACTATCTGACCCTTGGAGATCTCCATGCCGTTCACGGTGCACGATTCTTGGCAAACACGGCCAAAACTGGAAAATCAAATTTCAAAGAGTTCAAAGGCACAAGAAACTGCTAATAGTGCTAGCGCTGCTTTTTCCGGAGACGACATGAGAGCGATGGAAATTTGCCTTGAAATTATCCTGGGAGAGTGTACGCCTTACCTTAAGGCAGGAGGGCACATGCGCAGTGTTTCTAACATAACCTTGTCCAAGTAGTCTAGTTCATTCATTTCCTCTTGCGTGGGGAATTTCTGAAAGAAGTAAATTATGAAAGTTGGCTTTTCTTTTTATTTGAACAAGTGAAGTTTTTCAACTGTCTAACGCTATCCCCTACGTCCTTATTTTGTTTTATTCAAAACCTTGTGAAAGAACATAGAAAAAAAAGTTTCAAACAACCAAGAGAGCTGCATCACCGTGTCATTTCGTTGAACAAAAATACATTTCACTCACTGACTAAGGCATATATGACCGTGAGAATAATTTTTTAAGCCCTTATATCTTCTTTCAGCCTTTATATAATGATTAGTTTCTGGAAGAACAAAGTTTATTTTCATCTCCCAGCGTTTTTATGCCAAATAAAGGAAGTACAGCATTAGGCTGGTTAAGTTTTTGGAGCTTTGCTTGGGACATTAAGTTCTACGCGGTAATCGTGAATTAAGTCCAAGAGAAAAACCAATGTTGGTCTTTTTTGTTTACTTTGGTAATGAGAGGAGAAAAGATTAATTTAAAAAATATATTGATGTCAACTTTCTGGTTTCCAGTCTAACATTTGATTTGAAGTATTTCAAGCACTTTGGGGAATAGAATAAACAAGAAAAACAAAAATTTCTAACGTTATGTGTTAAAACTGCAAAGACATACAATATACATGTAAGGCGTATGGATTTGACTATAAATTGGTGATCAATTTTTAATGTACAACATTGCACACTTTTACGATTTTTCAGAAATTTAAAAGCTTGAAGATGTGGTCATAAGTTTTCTCAGCGGACATGAAGATGAACGACTCTTTGATAGTTATCAGGGGCGGCACAGGGGGGGCAAGGAGGCGGTCGCCCCCCAACTTTTTTGATAAGGGCGTACCCCCCAAAATAGCACGCAGGAATACCAGTATACGCGCAGGCCGCTGGCGTATACTGACATTCAAAAGGCGTAGTGCTATTATACTTATAATTTTCAGTAAAGACTGGGAATGAGTTGTCTCGCGCCACAGCACAGGTGACTCGTTCCCAGGCCACAACACGCGTGCAGCTGTTGGTTCGCCCCTCCAATTTAAATTTGGTGCTGCCACCCCTGCTTGTGTTTATTTGGACATTGGACAATCTTGCTAAATTAACTGCATCAACTTTACAGGTTCTATCGGTTCAGCCAGACAAGACAGTTTGCTAAACCTTGTTCTTTTGGTATTGAATATTTTCTTATAATTTTCAACCTTACACTTTTTACAATACCAGCTTGATTCTCTTTCAGTAATAAAATCAAATGGGAATGCCAACTACTCACCTTCACGTGTGTACGATTGAAATTTTTGGACAAACTTCTCGTTCATCTTTTATAGATAACAACTATGAGTCGTCAAAAAGTTTTTGTATATGTTTAAAAAGAGAGTGGGGAAGCAGTGGGGTAGTAACGAATTTGATTTTAGGGGGGCCTGAAGTCAGCACATACATATACACCACTAGAAGAATAATAGATTTTTAAAGCCTCTTAGAATGCTGTCAGAGTTATCTGTGCACTCAAATTACTGTTATTCGTTCACCTTTGATAAGGCCCCTTTCCATTGAAAAATATTATTTTCTGCATATATAAAATATTGGGGGTTTTTTTGAGACTCAGTGCCCCTTCAGCACTGAAACTCGATTTCTGACTGATACAGTTTTTGTAGCCTCTGAGATGGCTGGCTTGCACTTCCATTGCATGCATTGATCAGAAGTTTTTTGATTTCCAACAGCAGCTTCAAACTCTTTTGGTCAAATTTGCACTCCTCAATGGTGGTCTAGCGACAATGACTGCCCGTCCGTTAGTGAAATCTTCAAAATCTCGTAGACTCAGGTAGAGTGTCAGTCCATAAACATGGTCGAACTTTACATGAGCTATTTTCGAACCAGTGAAGATAAGAAGCTACTTTCGTTACGCTTGGCCCATTTTGGGGGTCTCAGCCTCCATTTAAATGCATGAGGGCAGTAAAGCCCCCGTAACCCTCTCCCCGCTTCTTACACCTACGTGGCGAAGGAAGCAAAACAAAAAATGAAATAATGAAATAATTGAAAAAAATAAAACATAATCCCTTAAGCTTTCACGTATGTCCTTGGCGTGATCAAGTGGTTCGCAGCGTTGTTTCCTTGCTTTTCGGTTCGTGTAAGACTCGTTTAATTCAGCGTTAAACGAACGTGTATATTTTTATTCATTTCGATCTAGGACTGTTTTTCTACATTTTCATTCCTGCTAGGTTTTCGTTTTCTTCAGAATTACTTATGCGGAAAAATTTTTGTCAGGAGAGGCAGATGCTATAATTTAAGTCACGATAAGATTTTGCTCTATCATTTTTTAGGGACGATTTAGTAGACTAACTCACCTTTCGTACGTTGTTTTTAAAGAATATGTAAATGATTATGAGATAAATTTTTTGTAAATTTTAAAATTTGATTTAATCAAGTTTCTGAGATGAAAGGTCCTTCTGAATACTTAACTTATTCAGCCTTCGGGCTGAACGGGCTACTCTGCTAAAATAAAGTAATTCCAATTCCAATTACAGAGACTTTTGTTTGCGTATTTCTAACATTGTAACTTTTTTGCCTGTTACTCACATCTTTCGGAAGTTTTGCCTGGATCTCCTGGTACACTTTCTCTTGTTCCTCTGGATTCATGGCCAGCAGGAAGCATATAGAGGCCAGAGAAGTCGATGTACCATCGAAACCAGCCAACATAAAGCCAATGGACTGGGCAACGATTTCCTCTTCTGATAACTTGCCCGCTTTTCGTCCGTCGCTTTCCACCACGGATGCAGTCAGAAGAATGTTTAACAAATCTTTACGCTTAATAAAAGTCATAGAATAAGATAGCAATCAAATGAATTGGAAAATATAGTCATGATTATTAATCCTATAACCCTTAATTGCGGATATAGGCGCGGTCCATTATATGTAAATTCGATGCATGAACTGATTTCAATAGATTTTCTAAAGATTTTTGAATAGACTTAATAATCTATAATCTTTTTTGGAAAAGTCAGGAGTGAAAAGGTTTAATTAAACAAGTCATACTTCAAATAAGTCTTGCTTATATTTCGACCCAGTTTCATAGTTCGAATAAATCACATATCTATCTAAACCAAGTGATATATATATATATATATATATCACTTGGTTTATATGTATCACTTGGTTTATATGTATAAATGATAGATTTTTCAATTGACAACAGAGTGCTCAATACCACAGAGGTAGAGCGATGTTAATATTGCGGCGTTCTTGAGGTTATACACTACCTAAAAGATAGAAAAAAAGCTCCTCAAAAGTTTCTTTTTTTTCTATCTTTTAGATAGTGTATAACCTCAAGAACGCCGCAGTTTTATCGAAGCTATCTACACTGGACCCCCGCGCCTTAGAATTCCTCATACGATGTTAATATTGTTAATGATAAGTCTTATCGTTAACAATATATATATATATATATATATATATATATATATATATAAATCAAAGGCAAATTTTTTGCTTGCTGTCACTACTCTGAGTTTCACGCGCTTAGGCGATCATCAGTTGCCTGATGATCGCCTAAGCCCGTGAAATTCAGAGCAGTGACAGCAAGCAAAAAATTGCCTTTGATTAGCGTTTTCGCTCTGCCTATTATGGTATTGAGCGCTCTAGATATCCATGCCATATCTGTGACACTTTTGTTACATCTATTCGGTTTATACAGAGAGAGTATAGAGACACGGTTGACGTCATTTTCATTTTGTATTAGAGTACAGAGACATGAATGACGTCCCGAAAACTCGAGAAAACCTTGGTTATTTTATAAAACAAATAGAAAGTAGTTTTCGTGTCTCTGTACTGTGACAGAAACATGAATGACGCCATTTCAACCAGAAAAATACCAGAACGTGTTTCCACTTGGCATTTTTCTGGTTGAAATGACGTCATTCATGTTTCTATCACAGCACGGAGACACTCAAGTAATTTTCTATTTGTTAAATGTAATGCTTATTTTGTATATATATCAATTATTTGATACAAATCGCAAATACATCGTGAAAGTACTCTTGTCTGCTTTGGCTGGCGGTACCTCACAGCTCAAGGATGAGCCTGGGGCAAAGGACCACGATTCATGGCCAGCGGACATAACATTTAATGTAAAATATGTTCAGTAACATACAATAATATAGGGCAGTAACGTACAGTAATAACCAACACGAAGCGGAAGACTCTCTTCTTTCCACAAAACTGCGACTTCGGTAAGTGCTATGTTGGAATGTTATGTCTGTAATTTTGTTTTTCTGTGTGTTTCAGATTTACTCTGGCTAATGCCAGACAATTTTATTTGCTAAGGGGGGAGACCCTGCTAGGAAGGAGTTGAGGTAGATTCATTACACTGACGTTCACTTGGTTGACCTGCAGAATTTCTGTCACTTTCGCTCTCTCATTAAGGAGAGAAATTTTCCATGTTTTCTCAGGGTATTGTACCGTGTAGTCCCAAACTTAATCGACAAATCACTAGTTGGGAGGAGTGATAGATTCTTTTGACAATGAAGATTACTGTATATTCTACATGAGA
This sequence comes from Heliopora coerulea, assembly GCA_030142905.1. Classification (NCBI taxonomy): domain Eukaryota; kingdom Metazoa; phylum Cnidaria; class Anthozoa; order Scleralcyonacea; family Helioporidae; genus Heliopora; species Heliopora coerulea. The sequence goes on from JASJOG010000407.1 coordinate 67,060, forward strand.
CAAGTTGGCCACAAAATAACTTGAAGTCAGGTGCGAAGGCATAATTGTTAAAAATAATTAGACATACAAACAGAGAAACGAATTACTGCGAACTGCAAAATTTTCATTTTTGTAACGTGCTTGACCTTGTAATTTCATATCTGCAGACTGTACGTAAAAGTTTGTTTGCTTTATGAAATATCAAAAATTTTATTCACAGGTGATAAAAGGAATCTCCCTTACCAAAACTGCTTGGGCTCCAAGATTTTTCAAATTATCATTGTAGAAAAATTTATGCATTGGTCAGGGAAAGACAGCAAAAAGTCTTAGGAAGTCATTTTGATTTAGGTCCTAGGTAAACAAGGAAACAATGTTGCTGAAACATTTGAGACTTTTTATGTTTCCTTAAATGTTTCTGTTTGCCTGCCTGTGGCTACATTGCTACAGAAGCAGAATTTGTTTCCTTGGATGCAAAAAAATGTTTCTCAGAGAATTCATAAACATTTCTTTATATGCTCTGGCCTTGATGTCTGTTTTGGAAACACAATTTGTTTGTTTACCCACCTAAGAAACAGTGTTGCCTAGTTCTCATGGCCTTCCAGGGCATCTTTTCTGCCATTTTGATTGTTGTTATTTGAGATAATGTCTCCTAGGAAAAGACTCCAATCCAGTCCTGCTTTTCAGTGTTTCAGACAAAATGTTTCCTTGCTTAACTATTTTGGGGACCATGGCAGAGGAACAATACTTCTGGGACTACAACGTTTCCTTGTTTGGCCAGGGCCTGAGGGATTAGTACATACTTCTTTTATGCTTAATAAACAAATACAGACATTCTTTCACTAAGATGTATTTTTGAAATTCAAAGAACCTTGCCTCCTGCATTCTGTGTCATGTTCTGGTTATTCTGATATAAGTTGTGGTGATAATTGAGGAACCAGGCAGGAACCATAATCTGAATATAAAAATCAACACCGAGCAATACAAGCAGAAGAAAGCCATGAGCACAAACTTTAAGTTTAAAATATTTTACTGGTAATGCTTACCTCTGTTGTATCTTGCAACATGGTCAGAGCTACTGTAGTGTGACAAGTTATCACTCAAAGTCTGTGCTCATGGCTCTGTTATGCTTGTTTTGCTGGGCATTGATTTTTTTTATATTCATATCAAGTTTTGGTGATATTGTATTTAGTATTTAGTGTTTGGTGATGCCACTAAACTCTTCAAGAATCCTTTGGAAGGTCCTTGAAGTTTGAGGAGTCTTGTTGATGCTAAACCCAAGTATGTTAATTACCAGTGGGAAATCAATGTGTGATAACAAAATAATAATAATAATAATAGTAATAATTTGGGCACTGGAGTAGGATAAGCACAGCTTCAGCCTACTATGGGAATGTGGATGCTCCTGCCCACCAGAGTCCTGGGTGGCACCTTTGGCAAGTGCCAGCAACCCCTTAGCCAAGGGTAGATAAGACTCTTTAGCCTTGGATGGCAACTTATTTAGGAGAAGGAAACTTCGAGATAAAACCAGAAATAGGTAGGCAAGGCATGGACTCAGAGCCAGTGACCTCCATAAAACAAGCAGGCTTTGATGAGATGACCTAGGGAGTGGTGTCCCTGCCTTGCCAGCTGGGTAGACAGGTAGCCGAAAGCCTCAGCTTGCCTTAATTGGCTGGCAGCTGCAAGTACACTACCTTCAGGTGTTGGCAAACCTGCCCTGTCAGCCCAAGGACTAGAAGAAAATCTGTACAGCAGGCTGATGCCCCTGACCTTAGTTGGTTGAGGATGAACCAGCCTTAAATGCTGAAACACATCTGCACTAGTCTAAGAATAAAACAATACTCAGACTTAACCCTTGCAGTGGCATGCCTAAACTGACCTTAACTGGTTGGAAGTGCAAGAGTGTACTGTTAAGGTCAAACTGGATATACGCATCGGGGAGTACTTTCAGGGACTTTAAAGGGCTGTACATCCCTTACTCCTTCCTGACTGGATAAGTTGGGCGAATAAGGGTTGGCCCGGTGGGTGTTTCTTAAAATCCATATTAATGGTAAAATTTCCTTTCCCCATAAGTTCCCTGAAATGTGCAATGTCTGTTGCGGTCTTACCTGGCGGGATGCTGGGAGCCTGTAGCAGGCTGAGACCCCTTCCACTGTCCTTAGTTGGGTGGTGTGCGAGTCGTAATAATAATAATTATAATAATCACAAATTTCAAATAAATGATAATTTTTTTTAATATAAGTATATTTCGGCAAACTTAAGCCATCTTCAAGGTATTATGGTAAAAGTTTAACTAAATTTAAGTCCTGTGTAAATTGGATATTCGGATGTTTACTATTTAGTAATGCAAGAAAGGTAAAATATGATCGCGAGATCGAAATAAAATAAAGGAGTCGTCAACATAATGTCGATAATAAAGCGGTTTAAATTGAGGGGGACAATCATTTAGCCAATTAGTTTCGTGAAAGGAAAGAAACTAATTGGCTAAATGATCGTCCCCCTCAATTTAAACCGCTTTATTATCGACGCTATGTTGACGACTCCTTTATTTTATTTCGACCTCGCGATCATATTCTACCTTTCTTGCATTACCTAAATTGTAAACATCCGAATATCCAATTTACACATGAAATTGAAAAAGATAACTCTCTTTCCTTCCTCAACATTCAAATCAAATTTAAGTCCTGCTGAAAATGTAATGCAGGTGTTTATTTTTTCTCAAATCAAATGTCAGTGTGAGCGGTGCGTAAGCGCAAGGAGTCATGAGTATGACAAAATATGCAGTTGATTTAACAACTGTTTTACTGAAGGTGGGGTGGAAATTTTTTAGCACCCCGGTAAAATAATTTTTTGAAGTGTAAGTCATTCAATCTGTGTAAACAGAAAAATAATACCCTGAGGATGATCCTGAAATAGAATTGAAACTCCGCGCATCCATCCTCTCATGGATAAGCGTTGAGTTGTCGCGAGAATATCTCGTGCACTTAAATTGGATAAAAACTCGCCTCCAATCCCTGTGGACTCGATAGCTGAACAGGTAGAGCGGCGGACCGGTATCCCGAAGGTGCGACTTCAAATCCCGCTCGAATCAACTTTTTCAGTTGACTTCGGCAGTGTAGGTTAATTATCAAGTTTTCTGTGTAAACAGGTTGATAGACTTACTCCATATCAATTATTTGTTTTTGTTGTTGCGGCTCGCTGTGCCAACTGTTTTGTCGTTACCTGCTCTCCAGTTCCGCTTCTTCTTTGTGCAATGATATCTGTTGCTGTTTTGACTATAAATTCGGCGTCGAAGCCTTCAGTGAAGTATGGCATCCAGTCCAGAAAGTATCCCACGAGAGGAAAGAGGTCTGAAATACAAATAAAGGGCGTGGCTATTGACTTTCCGGGTGGAAACGCTAGAGTAATATAAAGATGGAGCCCAAGCACGATTTTCGAATAGAGAACCATAACCACAGAAAAAAAAACTAGGCATTTAAAATAACTATACTAACGTTTTGTTGCCAACGTGAAACATTTTTAAAGTAACTATTTAGAAGTGTGACAAAACCTATATATCTATTTATGCGTTTGTGTAAATAGTCACACTAGAAAATAGTTACTCTGATGGTGTCTAACGTTCGCAACGGAGCGTAAGTAAAGTTATTTTAAATGCCCTGTTTTTGTTTGTTGTTACATTTCCCTTCCACGAACATGCAATGAACCAATTTGTTTCAAGTTCTGCAGGGCGAAAAAATAGCTCTTTTTAGTAAAAAAAATCTCTACTTTTAGTAAAACGATGTTGAAAGATGTTGATGTCAGGGATGGCCAAACGCATACTGCGTGTCAGCAAGATCCGACGTAATGTTGATCTCATGTTGAAAAAAATTTAAATGTGTTCAAGTCTCTTTCAAAATCGTTCAACAACGTTCAACATCATTCAAGTTTGGTGGCCAAACGCGTTCGACATGTTGGATGCAACAACGTTGAAAGAGTGTTGAAAGCGTTTGGTTAGGGTTTTATAAAGCGAGCGAGGTACGAGCAAGCTACTTGTTACACCTCTGTTAGTGAAGAAGATCATACAAAGCATTTACCGTGACGTAATTTATGACATAAATACTGAGATTTTAAAGTAAATTCTTTGAAGAACATCGAATCCTGTCAAAGGGATAGAAACATTAATGCGTCATTATTGCACCCACGAAGAGATTTTCTTAGTCAAATTTATTGAGCGTTTGAACATTGTCCACAAATTGACTATTTCACAATACGTGAGCATTTTCTTTTTTTATCCTGTTGTAGGATTTTTTTTGTCGAGTTTTTTTTTTTTTTTAATTCTGTTATCTTGTCCTTTGAACGTTTATTTGGTTACCAAAGCATTACAATTCTTGGTTTAAAAGCGATTTTTCCCAGAACATTGTCAAGGTGGACAAACCAACAACAGTGAGAACGTTGACACAATTTATAGTGCTTGTGTATTAAATGGCAAATCAAAATGGTGATACGATAGTTTGTTGGATTTTTTTTTAACCAGAGAAAAAACATCGTTCGGCAGACCGTTCAGATTTCATCGTATGAGTCTTTTTCGTCTCATTGGTTGGACAGAAACCTCATTTATATTGATTACTTGCTAACCATGAGGTCTGCAGGGGAAATTTTTTGTACGAGAAAGTACTTCCCCGCTCCTTCGTCACTTGGTCTGCTAGAAAACTTCCGGCAAATGCTTTCCCGTACAGACCGAACAAACGGGTTAAATAAGGAAATTATTATATGGCTTTTGGTTCCTTTCTTCATCGCTATTAATGAATGTTTTAGTTCGTAACCGAGCAGTTTAGGTTTACTTGCTAGTTTTTACCTATTACTTCGTGTTTTTTTGTATCAATTCACCTAGTTTTCTGCTTAATTATCATTGTTAAGAAGATTTAACTATACTTTTAGTAGTTGCTATAGTTAATCTTTTGTAAAACATACCTGAATCTGGTTTGTTTGCCTTCAAATCAACTCGGAAATTTTCCCGCCTAAACTAGCCGGTCTGTACGGAAAACTTATGATATGGCTGAGCTTGCTAACCGGTCTGTACGCAAAATGACGCACGCTGATTGGCTGTCTAGCCGTGCAATAAGTTTTTCGTACAGACCGGCTAGTTTCTGCGGGAAAATTTCCTAGTAAATTTGAAGACAAACAAACCAGATTTAGGTACGTTTTACAAAAGATTTATCACAAATAACTAGGGAAAAAAAGAAGTTAAATCTTGTCAAAGTTAATTTAAAGCTGAAAACTAGATGAATGGATGAAAAAAAAAAAACACGAAGTAATAGGTAAAAACAAGAAAGTAAACTAAGCTACTTATTGTTGAACGCAAAACTTCGTTAAAAGCGATGAAGAAAGAAACCAAAAGCCATATAATAAATTCCTTATTAACCTCGTTTGTTCGGTCTGTACGGGAAAGTATTTGCCCTCGGTTTTTTCCGCATAGACCTCGCTCC